>JARHVA010005065.1:0-600000 GCA_037957365.1 Torreya grandis | reverse complement strand
TTGGCCTGCAACAAGGGGATCCGCTCTCACAATACCTTTCCATAATTATGGTATAAGCTCTAGGGCGATCTCTAAACGAGCAGAACATAAGGCACAATCTCAAGGGACTCGATATTTGCTCGGGTAACTCCCCTGCCACACATTTTCAATTTATGGATGACACTATGTTAGTGGCCTCTCTGAGTCTCTTTAAATCCATATTCACAAAAAGCACACTCCAATACTATGACTTTGCTTGAGGACAGGTAATTAACAAAAGCAAATTGAAAGCTTACTTCCTCATGTCAAATTTTTGAGACAAGATTTCCTTGATAGATTTTTTCGTTTTGAAAGAACCTTGTTTCCAGACATCTACATGTGAATTCCTCTCTTGAAAGGACAGCCCAAAGGTGGGCTATTGAAAGAAATTCGCGATAAATTAAAATGTAAGATGGCTAGTTGGAAAGGAAGATGGCTATCTTCGGCTGGAAGATTGGTTCTTCTTTAAGCGGTTGTGCAATCTATCCCGTTTATTGGTTCTCGATTCGTCGAGCCCCTAGAAAAATCCTTAAGGAGATGGAAAAAATCATGCAAACCTTTTCTCGCAAGGAGTTAGTGAGCAAAGAAAATTCTCCTCGTCGCTTGGAAACAGATTTGCTTGCCTACAAACCTTAGAGATACTTGCATAAGAAATAGTGAGATGGCTAATATTGCAATCAATGCAAAACTTGTATGGATAATCTTCAAATAAAGGACAAAGTTTGAAGCATTGTTTTCTCAAAACAATAATTGGATAGCATGGACCTTGGAAGGTTGTTCACCACCGGCAATCTTCCTAGGGAGTCTGCCATATACAACAATCTCTGTGGTGCAAGATCTTTCCAAAAAAAATCTGTCTTTTGGTAAGTTGGCAATGGAAAATTACTAACATTTAGGAAGACTCGTAGATCAAAGATTATCTTCACCCACTTCAACAAGAGCTAAGGCCTATTAAGAACATAGCAACTACTCAATGGGGTGTCAGTGAAAAACTATTACAACATTGAGGAAATTATACATGATAATAATGTCTACATACAATTTAGCTCTCTTATATAAATTGTTCAAACAACTCTATATATACAAATATATTTACTCATAATGTAAACACTAACATAATAATTCTTATTAACATTTTTTTTGGTACTAAGGCGTATCCTTCAAACCACTCTTTTGCTAGTTAATCCCACTATAGAATTCATTTACACATACATATCAAATATTCACACGAAGCTACTAGTTTTTAGCATAACTAATTTGTGTGAACTGGGGTTAACAAAGATGACGTACTCATCATCTGATTCCATATCATTCATTTTATTCTTATTTTATAACTTCCTGTTCAATTTATTATTCTCTTCATAATATCAATAAAATAAATATTCAAATGATTTAATTATCATTTCTATAAAATTTCATTTTATAAATTTTAATGATAATCAATCATGTCAATTTGATTTATCAGATTTTGCTCAATTCCACACATGAAGGAATGAGAAATATAATGGAATTTATTAAATGGTATGTTTTAAACAAGAATTAGATTTGAATACATGAATAGTAATACAATAAAGGAGAGAGTTTCTATTATACTTCAGTATTATAAGCATTGCAATGTTACTTTAACTTAAAGGTAGCAAAAAAATTTATTTAAGACACTACAAATGAGAACAAGTATCTAAATGATAACCATCTTTAAGGGGAAGGACGACACCATGATTATGTTGTGTGCCATATATTGAAAGAACTAATAGCATAAAGTTGGATGGAGGACTTACATAAACATTTGGAGTGTGGGTTACAAAATTAAGGTGCAGAGTACCAAGTCCTTGCGGGAGGAGGGAGAAATAGTTTTGAGTCAAAATTATTTTTCCCATACTTTGGTCAGTACTATTAATCGTAAAATATGGTTTAAAAAGTGGTTGAAGTTAAAGCTTTGTTCGATCTGCACCTTATGTTCCATAGACTTCATTATAACTTTCCTTGAATATTCGATTGTTACACTAAGAACATATTCAATTGTTCATTACACTTTCTAGTATCAATACAATATCCATGTATAGCCACTACTATTAAATATAGTGCTACTCTGAGTAGTTCAACAACAAGAAAGAATAATTTGTAAACATGGGAATTACTACGAGAAATGTAGTGCTTAAGAAGAGAATACAAGCAATTGGTTTAATCTAAATTAGAACTTGACTCTTGTAATCTGCTAAGAAGGAATAATCCCTGGATTCAAAGACATGCTTGAAGGAATCATTGATAATAGTATGTCCAAGGCTCTTTGCAAGCACAAGAAGGTTGCATGTACTGGCCATTATGACTGCATATGTGAACATCAGAACAAGAATTTTAATTAGCAGCAAGGGTGCAAACAGTTAATCTATACAATCAAATAAATGTTCAACTAGCTTGGAAAGTTCATCTTGAATCCATTTTAGAAAAACTTTTGTGTGGTTTGAAAGGGCCATATTGGATTGGCACAACAAGTCTGCCTATACTGGGTACTATGACTGCAGGTGTGAACATCATAGCAATAATTCTAGTTACGAGCAAGGGTGCAAACAGTTAACATACACAATCAAATAAATGTTCAATTAGCTTGGAAAGTTCATGTTGAATGCATTTTAGACAAATTGTTTCGTGGTTTGAAAGGGCCATATTAGATTGGCACAACTTCTTTCTAGCTCCTTTAAGCTCATCTTTACTCAGTTAGGGCGAGACATATCCCTAACCATAATAATAGCTACCTATAATATATTTCGATTTGAAATAGAGTTGTGACTAATCCAATATTTTGATGTCAAAATCTAGTGATTGAGGATAAGCATTATCTCACCTTAAATTTCACTATGTTCAGATTATACTTGTAACAGATTTACACCATTCTTGGAAAATAAGACATCCTAGTCATTGACTCATAATAATTCATAATCCAATATTCTAGCACATTTCAGTGGTATTTTTCCTTTCACCCTTGATTCGGTGTCATTTCTCATATGCAGCAAAGGTGATTACCAGTTACAAAAAAATTAGAAAATGCAAGAGACCAAAAAACTTTTGCATACTTTGTCATTATGTATGAAAAAGCAAACCTCTCCTCGGAAAGATAGAAAAGATGACACTTGCCAAACCATCAAAATAAAGTCTAATTGAACCAAGAATCTCAATCTTGCACCATTACAATAATGGTTTGTTGCACACCATATCATCATTATAGAATCCACTCATTAGAATAAACATTACTTTACATAAATCAAATTAGCTAATCTTCTTTAGCTAGCAATAGACTTTTACTTTGTTTTGTAGTATACAATGCATAAATTATAATAAAGTTATAAACCAGTTCTTCAGTACCTCCTATATGTTAAATTTTGCACAAACACTAATTCCTTTGACTACCAAAGGCACAGCTAAAAACTCCTTCAAACAAACCCTCCAAAAGATTAAAATATCATTAGCTTTTGTTAGGTTATAATCAATCTGTAATAGTACACTGGTAATTATCATAGAAACTATCATCAGACTAATGAAGATTGAAATGAGATGGCACCATAAAATCGTGTACATGAAGCCCAGTGAATTATGGAGTATGAAACCTTGATATCAAATTGCTCAAGCTCTCCCAAGCCTATTGTTCGATTCCCTCTATGTGAATTAAGGTATCTAGAAGTAGATGTATCTACCTTTCTTGTTACAAATGCAAGTTCTTCCACTGACATCGCATACTGAGATACACTCCTTATTCTGTTAGAGACGATTGCCACAAAGAGATGCCCAAAGCTTGACTCTGCAAGTTCAACAAAAACAATTATGTTGGATCTCAACCTAGTCACAAGCTAGTAGTAGTGCACTAAAAGAGGCATCAACTAATGAAATAAAATACGTTTTTACTCCTCTGAGAACAATGATCCTGCATTTTTATGTCCAGTGCATATGATTAATGTTCTGAGGCAAATACACCATCAACATTTGCAAAGGAAAAATCCAACACAGTTGAGTTTACTGGTGAGCATTCTGATCCATTTGATTCAGGGCAGCTATGAAAAACAAAGCTCCCTGACATTAGAGAGGCTTGATTGCTCAACAAGAACCCTGAAAATGATGATTGGGCACATAGAGATTGTTGAATTTCTATTTCGGGGTTGCCATGAACAAATGAACGAAATGAAGTAATTGTCTCTGGTTCTAATAGCCTTGTTAAGCTGGAGAGGCTACCCACTTTCTTTTTCTCTCCCACTAGGGAATGCCTTGACAATTCTATTTGACTGTTGATCCAGGGATGCTCTTCAAAAGTTAAAGCAATGATGATTTCATATGTAAAAAAAAGGTACATCGTATAGAACCAACAACATGAAATTTTATAAAAAATACACAAACTTCATTAAAGAAAGCTACCTAACACTTGAATAAAGGTGAGCCTCTTCTTTGCGTCCATGCAAAGCATTTTGGAGATCAAATCCATAGCAGAAGCTCACAATAAATTCAAATTGAGGAGAATATATAGCTATAGGATTTTTTATTGGGGAGAGTAAAGAACAACTATTTTTTTGTAAAGTTTATAAAACCTTGTTAAATATGAATGGATTACAAACTGACAAGAGAAATGAGATTAAAATCTATACAGTTTCCAAAATTCTATTGCATATTGTTTCTCTTAAATCCAATTGTAACAAAAGTTTGTTGTGTTTTTAACGGTATTGATTCTTCTAGTGTATTTGTTTCTATGAATGACAGTCAGGTTCAAGTTCATTGATCAATTTGTGTTTGATTATGCTTTTCTTATTGATTCGGTTCATTAATTTTGATAAATCGGCAGTTCGATTAAAAAAATATGTTTGTTGAGGTCACAAAATTCATTATAACATTCAATGCATCATAGTGTTTATTCATGTCTGGTCTTATGCTTGGCTACCATAATAGAGGTGTGTTTATAAATGTTTATGGGATGACTACATATCGGCTTTGCTTGTCTGACTGCATAAAAAATCCTTGATTTTGTATGGCTCCAGAAGGGCAGAACCACACTCAGAAGAATACTAAGGATAACAGCTTTCCACAGAAATTGGGTTATGCCCGCTTGTCAACATACTAATAATTAAAATAAATAAAACAAAGTTTTCTACAAATTTCCCAGAAGCAGGTAATAAATAAAACAATCAAAGTTATAATGAGGGGCTTACATCTTAATCTCTGAAATCATCTTTCCAAATACAAACTCTCCGAATGATAAAAATCTTAACACTCTATATTATTGCCCCCAAATGGAGTCGCTAAATATAAATACCATCTTGTCATGCAGATTTATTCCACAAGAATTCTCCTTTTGAGTAGTATATAGTTACTCTCCTCCCATGCAGAAATTTTATTTTGACTGGAAGATAACCGAATGAGGACCACACGTGTCTTAATGCTCCTGCATCATTCTTGAAGTTTCAATGCAGGAAAAAGAATAACCTCCTTAACACTTGTTTTAATGCTCCTGCATCATTCTTGGGGTTTCATTGCAGGGAAAAGAATAACCTCTTTAATATTCTGAGAGTCCGTTAAAATCATGGCAAGACGATCCATGCCCATTCCCCAACCACCAGTTGGTGGCAAACCATACTCTAATGCAGTACAAAATGCCTCATCAAAGGCCATAGCTTCGTCATCACCTGATTGTCTGTCCTTAAGCTGATCTGCAAAGCACTGGCGCTGGACAATGGGATCGTTAAGCTCAGTATATGCATTGCACAACTCTTGCTTATTAACAAATAGTTCAAACCGCTCGGCCAATCCTGGTCTTGTTCTGTGCCACTTTGCCAGAGGGCTCATGATCTGGGGATGATTTATGATGAAGGTTGGGTTCACACACATTTCCTCCAAGAAATGTCCCACAAGCTTGTCCAGCAAACGAGCTGTTGTTTGTGGGGAAGGGCATTTCACATCAAACTTCTTACAAGCTACTATAAGATACTTATTCGTCTCATCAGATGATAGGTCTTTGGGGATGTCAAGCCCTGCAGCCTCTTCTAACCCCTGGATTACATCTATCCTTCTGAAAGGAGGAGTGAAATCGATTTCTATGGGATCCTTGTCCACTCCATCAGCATGGTATTTGATTTTATAGCCACCAGTTAGTTTCTTAACCATTCCAGACAGCATTTTCTCCGTGAGTTCCATCAAGTCATTGTAGTCAGCATAAGCCATATAAAATTCACAAGTAGTAAACTCTGGATTATGAGTCAAATCTACTCCCTCATTTCGAAATTGGATTCCAATTTCATACACTCGATCAAATCCGCCCACAACTAGTTCTTTCAGGCGAAGCTCTGGAGCAATACGCATGTATAACCTCATATCAAGTTCATTGTGATGAGTAACAAATGGCTTGGCAGCAGCTCCACCAGCAATCACATTCATCATTGGTGTACCAACCTCAAGAAAATCAAGGTCTTCCAGGAACTGCCGCACATAAGATTTTATCTTTGATATTGTTTTGAAGATATTTCTAACCTCTGAATTAACCATCAAATCTAAATAGCGTTGCCGATATCTTGTTTCTTGGTCTTTCAGGGCATATCTTTCAGGGTGTCTAGGCTGACCAGGAGCCCATATACCCGACATTTCATCTCCATCACTTTCCTTTGCCCGAACACGGTAATCATCCTTAACTGGGAGCATGCGTAAACAAGGTGAAAGAACCATCAAGGATGTTGGAAATATACTAAGCTCTCCCCTTTTACTTTTTCCTGGAAAACCACGAATACCCACAATATCACCACGCTTTATACCAGAATGATGCTTGACAAACTCAGCTCCGTCCATCCCTGAGTTGCTTGCATCTGCCATAACCTGTACTTTTGCTCCATCGGCATGCAAATCATAGAAGTTCAGCTTTGTTCCCGAGCTCCTCTTACTCATTATCCTTCCAGCTAAAGAAACTTCTACATCATTAAGATGTTCTCCACTGCTTAAACCTCCATACTTATCTATGAAAGCAGGGACGGACAGAGATACATGAAACTCATGTGGATAAGGATTTACTCCAGTACCCTTCAGTGCTGCCAATATTTTCAACCTGTGTTCACGGTATTGCCTGGGATCCATGTCTTCCTCTTGGTCAACCTTACTCACACGCTGTGTAGCTGAAACTTTCTTCTTTTTCTCCTCTTCTTTCTCACTTGTTCCTTCTTACCAAAGAAAATTAAGACATACACACCACAGATGAGAATATAAAAGCATAAGTTATTGCATCCATAGGAAAAATCTCTTTGCATAAAAAAAATTGCAAAACTATCTTTACAGTTATTTTGGAGATAAATTTAGAAATGGTATCTCTGTGACCGAAAATACTATTGATTAATAATTTTTGTTCTTGAAAGGGATGTCAGTAATTCAAATCCTATAAGCGTAAATTATGCAGCCTTGTATTTGAAGCACAATTAAGTGTGTCCTGGACACTAGGAGTGCAAGCTAGCCTCATAAGTTATAACCCACCTTGCAGACCTAAGCAAGATGCCTGTACTGTGGACATTAAAAAGGCGTTTCCTTTCCATTCAGAGAAAAATTTAGAACAAAAAAGGGCAATGGAGAAGCTATTAAATATAAATAGCCATAAATCTGTAAGCCAAAAAAATAAGTCTGATAATTTTCTAAGTACATGATTACTATTGAAAGGCTTATATAAACTTGTAGGCCGGATAGTTTTGTCAGAATGCATTAAAAAAAACGAAAAAAAAAAAAAAATTCCGGGTATTAGGGAGCATTCTTACTAGATTTAGAGGAGGATTTATCAGAGGTGGAAGTTGCCTGAGTTGAAAATGGCTGAGTGCTGTACAGGAGACCTTTTCTTTTTCCATTGATGTTGTTGTGAGGTCGGTGCAAGGTTCGAAACCCCGCAGCTGCAGATTTATGTGTGGTTGGAGTTGAATAAGTAAGTGAGGGTGCAGACAAAATTAGAGATAGGGCTCGAACCATTTTCCTCTCCATTGCTGAATTAGTTCAGTAGAGAGGGAGGGAAAATATATGGGATGAAATCGTATCCCTCTTTATTGGATGCTTTAAGATTTTGTTTTTATGTTTTTGTAACATGCTAAATCCGTTACAATTTTTTATTATCTTTAACAAGGATATTGGAGTTTTTCTATTGTCAATGTTTTTTAATTTCAATAAAGTTTGATAGGAGTGAGAGAGACTTTTAGGACATGTTTCAAACTCTAGATTTTTAATTGGTAAGTATTAAAGAGAGGTGGATTGTACTATTTTAAATGAGAAAGATATGCATCATGAGTGGTTGCATATGGTGTAAGGTGGTGTTTTTTTATGGTAATAAGGTCTTGAATGGATTAAGTTTCGTAATTTAATTAGTATAGTATAAATATGTTAAATGCATTTATCTAAAAAATACCAATAGATATTAATATTGATGTTTCGATCTTAGATTTGTCGCATCATATTGATTAATTGCTTTATTACTTTTTCAAAAAAAAATCTAGTTGACTATTGATAGATGACCTCAATTTAGTTGCACCACTCTATCGAGCTCAAAAAACTCTTTTGGGGGGGGGAAATTAAAATGGTTTCAAACTACATTGTAGGTCGAAGATATTACGATTTTTCAATCGAGTTTTATAAGAAGAAAAAAGTTCCATGTGATTATCAAATTTAAGGTCTAATTTGTCATATGACAATAAAATAGACATCAATTTTGAGGTCTAAATTGTCATATGACAGTCAAATAGATGTCAAAGATAAGGTGACCATTAATTGCTAGCATTTCACAAACATTATAGTGCACCATCCCTCCCCCTAGGTTGTACTTTAGAACAACTCTCAATATAATAAGTAATAAGTGCAAAGAGAGGTTCCTTGAAGAATATTTGATTTGTCATGAATTTGGGGACATTAGGTAGAAAGAGACACCAAATAACACATCTAGGAGGGGAGATGAACAAAACCAAAAAAAAATGAGAAAAATAGAGATTAAATTGTTTGGGATGTTAGAAGCGAGAGGACAGTAATGGATCTAACAAAATAGTTGATTATACAGTTATAAGCACTTTTGAATTTCTAAAATCTAATTGCACAATTGTGTTCACCTATTATGTGACTCTGAAACCTCACTCATTTTTCCAAAAATTTGCGCATATTTATGGGAAATTGATTTCCTTCTCCACAACCCTAACAACACATCATTAACTAATAAAAATTTATGAGAATCAATGAAAACTATTTGTTATCGCTCCATTACTATCAAGGCCCTATTCTAGAACAAATTTGGAAAACAACACTCAATGCATTTTAATAAGCGTTATGTGGATGCAAGCCCTAATTGTATATGACTTTTCATACTAGAATGAAAAAGTGGCACAATGTAGTAATGACCTCAAATCTTGACACAAAATTTGCTCTACTAGATCTCTTCAATGAATGTTTGACTCTTGCTTTCAAAATTCACTTATCACACATTTGTTTTGTGTCTCATTCACTTCCTTATCCTATATGCACTAATGCACCTGTGTATTTATAGAGTTATCAAATTCAAATTAGGACCAAATTGGTGCACAAGACAACACACAACAAATAGGAAAATATCAAAAAACAAGGAGTACAAGGTATGGGAGACCCAAAACAAGGGTCACAAGGGCCCACACGAGCATTGTACAGTGTATGGTTTGGGCAATAAGCTCAAAACCACATAAAAAATAGTAAGGGAAGATAGAGAAAGGGAAAGGAGAAAAACATAACATAATATGCCCAAGCCACGGGGAAAATCACTCCAATAAGAACATAATATGAAGCGATAGTCAACAAACACACATGTACACTAGAATGATGCAATTTGACAACTAAGACTACCCCCAGACCAAAATTAGGTGTTTATAGTTCCATGAAATATTTGGAAAGTTTTTTAATCTATCAAACCCCCTTTTAAAGTGGCTAAGGTGATGGTTTTCATAGTGGTGTATTCAGTGTAAGCGAGTTTTGGAGTCATCATTTGATGTAATACAAGTTTTTAATTACATGTAGTTTACAAACCAAGTGATATGTCCCACTAGTTGAGGATTTCATTCCTCTATAATACTCTTTAACTTCCATAGAATAGCAAGGTTACCTCGGCATGTGATGGGACTACTTGTATTAAGACAAAAAGTGTGTTTGGGGTGGTGTATAGGTGATTGGCCTATTGGCCAAAGGAATGGCTTTGTGTCAAAATCTTTTAGTGTTTAATTATAGTGAAATAATTTTTGTACTCAATCACATGAGTTAAATGGCTTTCTATAGTCCACATTAATATCTACAAAAGCAATAAATCTAACATTGCCCAAAGGTTATAATGTAGAAGTGATGGGGCTACATATAAGAGTGTGACATATGTTCAAATCACTCTTATTGTAACAAGTAAACCTATGCCTTTGGCAAATATGCATTGAGGTTGTGGTGTGAAGATAATGGGGTAATGATCCAAGATAGATCATTGTACACTTTCTAACCAAGTTATAATTTTGAGACAATTGAGTTTTCAATATAAAGTTGATTTTGAGGAATAGATTAAGAACATGAGATTGTAGGATAACAATTAAGGCCTTTGGATCAAGTTAGTTGATCTAAACATGTTATAGGTCAATACTATGAGAATCCAAAAGAAATTGATGAAGTTTAAGATCCAAAATGTATGTAGATGAAGATCTACAAACCAACAATAATAGAGCTTTGGAAGGAAAGGGGGGCTTTAGTGGTTAAGACATTTGATTCCTATCTATTGGATCGCAAATTTGATTCATGCTTATTGGATCCCTAATATATTTGGTAGCTAAATAGAAGTCATATCCACCAATTCACCAATCGAATAAAAAAGGAAAAAGGAAACAAAACATTTGCATGGCCCACCACTACTTTTAATACATGTTATAAAAGAACCCATGTGACAAATGACATTTACCCATAAAAGTTAACAACAATGTGGGAGTCAAAACCCCCTTCCACTAATGTAACTAGAGAGGCTAACATCAACAAGTGAATAATGACCTCTGCAATTGAATTCAATCACCCACTTCACTGACCTCACACCCCCCATTTATATCAATGGCCCATTTGGCTAACATCAACAATGGGGATATTTTGGGGGCTTAAGGGATGAAATCAAATGGAAGGCCAAATCTCACCCCAAGGTGTGACATCAACCCCCTATGACAATATTGAAGGTTTCAACATGAACAAGGGTCACGTATTGACTATGACTGTCAGGTAGGAAATGTATTATAATGCATATTAATATATAGTTGTAGCTTATATGTTTTATAATATTTAATTTGATGTGTAGTTATGTATTACGCATAACTTATTGTCAGGTAGAAGTGTGTAGTTTCCAAGGGTTACATTTAATGGTAGTATAAACATATTTAACCTTTGTAAGTGTAAAATACAACCACTTTATTTATGAAGATTGTATGGAACAAAAGGGGAAATTTTGGGCAATTGTTAAAAATTATAAATCTAATTGCAATTATATATTTAGTGTTTGATGTTTCATGCATTGAGATTTCAACTATCCTAGATTTTTAAGGGCAATGTTGAATGCATAATTATCATAACAAAATTACTTAACTGGTAGGGTCGATCGTTAAAGTTAACCACTCGTAGGTAAATTGATGTGCCAACATCATTATGTGCTTCTATCCACAATGGGCTAACATGTCTACTTGTTGATTATTGAAAAGTGTCAATTTTCCTTCAAGGTATCCTGATATCGATATTTTTTAATCAATAATTAAGGGTTGGGGGGTCCCTTACCCATTTATTATAAAGATAAATATATAAAAAATTGTTTGCATGTTTGGAAAACTCCATAATAAGCAATTGCAAATAATGATCTTTGCCAACTGTTCAATACAAAGATAAACAAAAGTGGGGGACATACCTCAGAAATACAAAACCATAACCAAGTTATACAAGCATGAGTTGGCATTCCAACATACCAAAAAAAAAAAATCACCCCTAGGTTAGACCAAAACACAACAAAGTCCCACTAAGTCAACACATCCATAGGTTCCTCACAGTCACCTTCCACACCCTTAGTTTCACCACTCAGTTCACACTACAACTGGATAGCCTCCACACCATCTCCATCTAATCCTTGCCTACATCCACCACCACCCTCCTAGCCCTAAACCTCGTAGATTTGAAAGCCCTTCCAACCACATTCTTTGTCTTCCCACAACCAAAAGGCTCTTTGCCCATATTCTTTCTGTATTTCTTGAGATGTTACCAATCCCCATAGTTGATCTTGCTACCAACAACCTTTTATGCATGCAAATCACTGAGGCTTGAATGTGAGTCATAAGGCCATCACTACCAGGATGACCTCTTCTCAATGTGTTATCTTCCCCAACAAACACAAATCCCAAATGGTGGTTTCCTGCTCTATAAACATGGTCTAAGAATTTTGTCGTAGTTGTCACCTTAGTTTTAATTCATTTTTAAAACACTTAATTTAGGAAAAGTAAAGGGGATTTAAGATTAGATGTGGAAAGGCCTTCCCTTGTCATGTCTTATCATCTTTGATGAACACTTGCAATGTTCTATTTAATACACCAACACCATAAACCATTTCTCCAACTCCCAGAAAACATGCATAGGAATTAGCATATGCTTCACACCAAAAACATTAAGGGTGGAAGAACCTCCACATCGATCATGACCAAAATTTGAGGCAATGAAAGACATAAACTAGGGTTATCATCTTCTTAACAACACTCTGAGTGACCTTCTTATCCCTTGAGGCTCATAAAACATTGATCACAAAACCAAAGGCGAGTTCTAAGTTAACCTTGTTATGAATGCTTGAGTGAACGAAAACATAACCCTTTATAGCCCAGATAGCCTTTGGGATTTGCTTAGTAGGAGCCCAAAAGGCTTTTTTAAGTCATCCTTATGATACTTGTCTATGGATCGCCATCTCACACTTCTCTACAAATAAAAATAGTAGTAGCTTAATCATAGTTAGCTCATCATCCCATTCCATCCTATTATGACCTAATTCACTCATCTCAAGGCATCAAATAAATAAGACAAGTTGTTTAGGAGTTTTCCCTACTTTCGTAAGCTCCCCACATCATTTTCCTTTCAAATTTAAATCAAAACCACTCCTTCTCCATTCATTGTATGCAGTGGCTCAATTATGAAAGATGATTACCATAGTAAGGAATTATCACCTTCCCATAGATAGGTTTATGCCACCCCCATTGCCACAATAATTTAAACATATCATTAGGTGACCTTTCCATTAGAATTTAGAGATCCCAATTAGGTGATTAAGAAGTAGAAGCTAAGGGGGGCATTTTCAAAGTCAATCCCTTACCAACATGTTCAAATCAGGCCAAACATCTACTTGATTCTCTATGATGAACTCCTCAACTTACGCAATGCCTTGTGTAGTCATATAAAATGTGAAAATCGGTAAATTGAGTGTGGCTTATGACACCCAGCCCATAGGTCCCTCTTGCTTGCTCTCATGACCTTCCTAGGCACCTTTTCATTGATTCCCAGTCATCTGTAGCCTTCTAGATAGTGATTCCTCCTCCTCCAAGCAACATTTTCAGTGATGACTCCATCCCCTTGGGTCTCGTTCCTTAAGTACAATAGTGCCCAACTTGGACTATAGCACCAAACCATAGGGTGTCCATTTTTGGTGCTCCTATCCAAGTGCATTTTTACCTCCAACATTCAATTTCTTTTGGTTTTTATCCTCTTTCTTGTCGGCCTAACGTGAATACATTCGACCCATGAGCAACATATCCCTATAAAAGCCCATTCAAATTTCATTTAGAAGGGGTTGGAAAATATTATCAAGCAAGCAAGAATACAAGTGAAACCACTTAAGCAATCTTCTCTATTATCTGCATATAGCCATCCAATACAGTCCTAAACACATCCAAATCTCTGCACCAGTCCCTAGCCACCTCAAGCACATCCAGTTTAGCATCTCTTTCATTCTCATATCACAATTTCACCAAACACTTTCAAAGGGAAAACTACATATGGCTTGATCCCTCTTCAAAGTATTGGTATGTAGGCAGCGTGCCCACACACAGAGTGTGAAGCACATCTACTGCATCTTACACACACAAACCCCTTTTTCTCTATTTGCCAAAGTTTTGTTCAAGCACATTGAAGGCATAGAAATGAAGAAAATTATCTCTACATGGAGTATTGTTGATAGCAAAGCTTCAAAAATTTAGAGATAGTGTCACACAGACTTGCTGAACAAAACTCATAAAGCTTATATCCTCAGGACAACAGCATCAGTGCCACTCTTGTCCACTTTTGGCACTCCTATCTAATTAAAAATGAAAGCTAAAATCTTGTTTGTGATAGTGTCCTAGGCCTGCACAGTGAATATCAGACCATGTCTCAGTCGGATCAGCACAGTTTAAGCTAAGTCTTATTTTCTCCCTTTTATTACTATTTTTAGAAAAGCTCTAATTATAAATAAATTTCACAAATTAGTAACTTATTTATTGTACATTATTTACTGATTTATCAATTCAGACCCTTTAATTAAATTAAGAATAAAACCTCAATATTTCCAAAATTGTTAAATCATTTGGTGAACTTGACTTACTTCATTTGTGCGAAAAAAACCCTAGAAACCCTAGGGTAAAATTCCTACTGATTTTTCCTATAAAATTCTAAATTTTTACTTAAATATTTAAATTAAAAATTCATTTCAAATTTCAAATTTTAGTAGTAAATTTTAAAATAATTTTCTTTCAAACCCTAGTTGCCCATACTAGGTCCCAATATATTTCCAATAATTTCCCAACAATTTTTTAAATTTTTACTCGCATATTAAAATCAAAAAATCCATTCAAATTTCAAAATTTAATAGTAATTTCAAAAAAAATATTTTTTCTCAAAACCCTAGTTACACATACTAGGTCCTATTCAATCAAGCATTTTCCAATAATTTTCTGAATTTTTGTTTGCATATTTAAATCGCAAATCCAATTTCATTTTCAAAATTCCATAGTATTTTATGAAAATATCATAATCAAAACCCTAGTTGCATGTACTAACTCCTATTTGCTTCTTAGGTACCACCTTACATGTTTGTGAACTTCATTTCAAAAATGGGTTTCACTTATCTATAAATATTTCTTGCATAAAACAAGAAAACCATCATTGGTCCTATCATGTACATGAATGATGAAGTTTATCATATGTTAATACAAAGCTTCATTCTTTGCCTCTCATGCTTACTTTAATAATAAGGGATGATATTACAAAATTCATTGTTAAAAATGCACAAAGTTTCAATATTCCTTTCGCATACTCTCTCTCACTCATATGGAAAAAAATTCAAGTTTATCATGCCAAACACATTAGAATGGTCATAACACATGCCAAAGTTTCTTATGCATTCATGAAAAAATTCATGCTTTCTATCCCTTGCTTTCTATGGAAAAAATTTCAAGTTTATTATGCTAAATACATTAGAAATGTCATAGCACATGTCAAAGTTCTTTATGCATCAATGCACAATTTCATGCTCTCTATCCCAAACTTGTTATCTCTCATTTTGAATGTTCTTTATAAACATATTTTTATACAACTTATAACTCCAATTACATGCATTTTATCCCACATACATGGTTTCTATCTTGAGGATCCATTGCATAAGCTAATAACCACCTATCAAGTTTTAATATCATATCTTATGCATATGAACGAAATTCGTTCTCCTCCTCTCCCCCAAAAGGGTGATAGCTACTTTCCCTCTAACTAGGTCCATGTTGTCACCCCTCTAAAAGGTGAGGCAACACATACTATTGTTCTTAATGCATACATTCAACCTATAGCTTCTTCAAACCATCTTCAAGATATGTGCTTACATGTTCAATCAGAAGCAACTAGAATTCACACTTGTGAGACTCTGAGGGATAAAATCACTAGTATGAGCAAGATAATTTTAGAATTGTTGTTCCCCAAAAAATGTCACTCATTTTTGGAATGACACGATCTATTTTGGTCCTGCTGGGCCAAAATTATCTCTTCCCTTCTTGAAAATTCTTCTGAGCATTCCAGTTCTTCATTTTTCAAAGCTTTTCTAGAAATCTACAAACTCTGCAGGCTTAAATCTACGGACTCTGCAGGCTTAAATCTATGAACTATGTAGATATGTTTCTACGGACTCAACATGCTTGAGATTAGCAGGTTCATAGGTTCAAAGGCTTCTGCACTTTGGTTCAATCAAAAAGGGTCTATCGTCAAGGATTAGGACAAGGATTGAACCATTGAACCTTGAACCATTTCGGTCCAATGGGTTCAAATGTCATCAACGAGAAGCTAAGCACTTCGACAGCGGTTCAAAGTTCAACCGTTTCAAAGTTTCGCGGCCCCGAGCACCTAGAGAAGTCTCAAAAGCTTGAACCATTGAACCGTGGAACCTTGAACCACTTTGGTTCATTGGTTCAATGGATTGAACATTCAATCGGTTCAATGTTTCGAGTTCAAAGGTTTAAAGACTGCCTCAGTTATGAAGAGAAACGCGCATAATAGGAGTCAAGCGGATGCTGCCAAGTGTCAACAGTGGAAGATGCCACGTAAGATTCAGTGGAAAATGACGTGTGTTACTTGTTTGATGTGGCAGAACTCACCACGTGTCAAAGGACGGGGCACACTCAAATATAAAGGCACTCTCCTCTATTTGTTAGCATCATCTCTGAAAGAAGAGAGATGGATGGTTTATCCTACCCTCGTGTCTTATTTTTTGCATATATATATATATATATATATATATATATATATATATATATATATATATATATATAGCCTCCTGCATCTCCTACATATCTATAGGGAACCTCCCCTTACTGAAAGGAGAGATTTGTCTCCAGTTGATGTAGTAAAGTTGCACACCTGGACGACCAATCTCCCTATGCTGTGGTGATAGGAACTATTTTGGTCACCAGTTAGCTGGCCGACAAAATATTCACCCAACAGTTTTTGGTGACTCCGCTGGGGACACAATAATTTTGTGTAATTTGGAACCTCAAGTTTCAGATTAAAACATCACATGTGTCTTACCCATAATCATTATAACCCTTATCCATTACAGACTCTGGTGACTCCGTTCCATGTCTTACCCATTATCATTATAGCCTTACCATCTTCCTCCCTTCCATTATTTTATCTGGTCTGTAAAACTAGAGTTGCTAGAAAAGAGTGCACAGTTTGAAGCCTCAAGCGTCAAGCTGAAGCAGGGCTAGTTCTTTACCATTTTTGTCCTACAATCTGGCCATTCTACCCAGATGCGTTATCCCCATTTTTCATAATCGCATCATGGCAGTTCGAGGCCCCTGGGATAACTCTTTTGGCCCACTTAATCTAATTCCACCCCTGCATGAGCTACCACTCAGTTCAAGAAAGAATTTCCCTAAATTCTTTGGTGATGGGAGAGTTCACCCAAAATGAACACATTGCAGCTTTCAACATAGCTTATGGTGTGATAGGGGTGGAATTTGAAGACGTGGCAGTCAGGCTTTTCATGGAGACACTATAAGGTGCTGCTGAAGACTGGTTTTACCATCTGCAGACTGGATCAGTGACTGGCTGGGACACTATCAAAGCTAAATTTGAAGCCAAGTTCAGGCCAACAGAGGATGTACATGCCTTGCTAGCCCATCTCACACAAATGAAGAAGGAGCCCCATGAGCCTATGAGGGACTTCATTGCCAGGTTCAACAATTTGAGGCATAGGATTCGCATGATCACCTAGCCGACACCTCAGAATCTCATGTGTTTTTTCATCAACTCACAGATGCCTGAAGTGAGTTTTCTGTTGAGACGGGCTAGGCACATAGACCTTGAGGCTGCTCAAGACTTGGCCACTGAGGTGGAAGATGACCTTATCTTAGTTGGAAAGATAAGGAGAGATCCAAACATAGGCAAATCCTTTTCATCTTCTGAATACTCACCAGTAGCCACCATTGACCCAATGGTCCAAAAGCTGGCAAATAAATTGCTAGCCTTGAAAAGGCAAATGGCACAAGGTATGTCTTCTGCTCCTCTGTATAGAGATTCTCCAAGGAAGACATTCCCTAATCAGGCATATCAAGGTGATGCTACCAGAAGTCAAGGGCAACCAAATCGTCTTCCTCCCCCACATAGGACCCTGGCCATTAAAGCACCTCCAACCAACTCAGCAGTTGGATATTTGGAAACAGAGCATGATTTCTCTTTCCAACCTGAGTTTAATCAAGAAAATGATGCTGAACTCTTCATGGAGGTTCAAGAAGAGTCAGTTGGTGACTCCATCATTGGTTTCCTGGATTACCAGGATGAACCCAGAAGTGAAGGTGATGCAGATGAGGGACCGTATGCTGTGTTCACCCGGTCCCAGAACTAGTCAGCTCAGTAAGCTGATAAAGGAAAAATAGAGAAGCGACCTCAACTAGCAATTTCAATTGTTGAACGTGGAACCAATCTGTCTTTCTAGCCAAAGGACTCGGTGGTTGCTAAATAAGTAAGTATCCCAAACAGTTCTGCAACTTCAACTTTAAATTCACAGGCCAGTCCTCCCACCCCTCCCAAAAACCAAAAGGATGAACTCCCATCCTCTGTGCCTAGTCCAATTCAGTCATTTGACATAACAGATCATGTCAAAAATACCAAAAGTCAAATGACTAAATTTGAAGTACTGCAGTCCAACTCCGATCAGTTGGACAAGTTGGTTCAAGATGTCAAGACCCAAATGTCGGCCCCTGAAGCTCAAATTTTGTTTGAGTTTTCAGGCAGGGGTGATTACTTCTTGACCACAAAGGATGTCCATGTTTTTGGAGATGAAATTCCTATAGGTGGTGATCCAAGAATTGATTCAAACCAGGCATCAGAAGGATTGGTAGGGCACAGTACAAATGAAAAAGGGTCTTCCATCTCTAATGAAGAGAAATCTGACAGAAGATCCATTTCTAGTGATGTTTGGATCTGGGAAATGGATGGCAACAATTCCTCTATAGGTGTTGGGGACAAGTTGGTGTTGATATCTCTTAACGGGGATATTCTTTCTTATTTACATGAGTTGTAGTTCAGCAACACCAACAACACTGCCGAGTATGAATCTATGTTACTGGAATGGGGAGCTACTCGAGACAAAGGAGATGCTGAGTCAGTGGTCTGCCAGGCATCTGAAGGGGACAATCAAGACATGTGCTGGACTAAACTATTAGAACAACAAATTATGGTAATAGACCAGGCTACTGCCCATTAGAATTAGAAAAGGGGACTCCGCAGGAGAACCAAGATTCATGGTTCTCAGACTAGAAAGCAAGTCTTGCCAAGGGGCAGCAAGAGAAGAGAACCAAGAGGAAGACACAAGAGATTGAATTCTTGGTGGAGAGTTCCATTCGCCCGTCACCAATTTTGGGGGCAAAATGGCTTCTTGTTGGTTTATCAGGACAGAAGGCCATTTTCACTGCCTCTGAAGGGGCAGCATCTAAGGTACTTCAATTCTTGAAGTACCAAATAAATTCACCTGTACATTTGTATATTTGTAAAGTCTTTGTTCTATTTTGTGCTTTTTGTTTTCATTTTTGTCACCTTTCTTTTTGGGTAGCATGACTCCGTATCCCAATGGTACGCTTCAAGGCACTGGAGATTCTGGATTCTACTCCCTTCAATCGCTTTTTGCAATAGAAGGAAGTTCTCCAACTGGAGCCAGCTGTTGTTCCCCAAAAATGTCACTCATTTTTGGAACGACACGAGCTATTTTGGTCCTGCTGGGCCAAAATTATCTCTTCCCTTCTCAAAAATTCTTCTAAGCATTCCAGTTCTTCATTTTTCAAAGCTTTTCCAGAAATATAAGGACTCTGTAGGCTTAAATATATAGACTATGCAGGCTTAAATCTATAAACTTTGCAGATATGTTTCTACGAACTCAACATGCTTGAGATTAGCAGGTTCATAGGTTCAAAGGCTTCTGCACTTTGGTTCAATCAAAAAGGGTCTATCGGCAAGGATCAGGACAAGGATTGAACCATTGAACCTTGAACCATTTCGGTCTAATGGGTTCAAAGGTTCAAACGTCATCAACGAGAAGCTAAGCACTTCGACAGCAGTTCAAAGTTTAACCATTTCAAAGTTCTGCGGCCCTGAGCACCTAGCAAAGTCTCAAAAGCTTAAACCGTTGAACCATTGAACCTTAAACCACTTTGGTTCATCGGTTCAACAGCTTCAATGTTCAATCAGTTCAATGCACTAGGTTCAAAGGTTCAAAGACTGCCTTAATTATGAAGAGAAATGCGCGCAACAGAAGGAGTCAAGCGGATGCTGCCAAGTGTCAACAACGAAAGATGCCACGTAAGATTTAGTATAAAATGACATGTGTCACTTGTTTGATGTGGCATAAATTGCCACATGTCAAAGGACAAGGCACACTCGAATATAAAGGCACACATAGAGTCAAGGAAAGGTTTCCTTCAAACAAATTGCCCGAAGGAATTCCTTCAGACATTTTGTCTGAAGGAATAAAGGATAAACCCTGCTAGAAGAAAGAAGCCCGAAGGCCATCCAAAGACTGCCCAAAGGGCAGATACCCTTGTGGGGGGCTCTTCTTGACCCAAAGTGGACCGTTTCTCAAGGCCCCGAAGGGCAGGTCCCCTCTGAGAAAGGTCAAATGATAAAGCTGAAGGAATTGCCGAGGAAAGTGACGTGCCTGCAGACGTCAAATTTGTGGCAATGAAATAGCCGTTAATCCTTACAGGTTTAAGTGTGGACCTGAATGCATTTAAAGGCCTTAAGCCCAAGGCCAAAAGGAAGAACTGCTGAGAGAAGGAGCGTAAAGAGCCAGTATAGCTGAGAACGCAGCCTCGAGGGCTCAGATTCTAGGAAAAGACAAAACTAGAAAGGGGAAAAGATAGCTCAGGAGCTTAAATTCTAAGAAGAGACAAAAGTGAAAAGAGGACAAATAGGAAAATATCTACGCAGTAGTTATTCTGGTAGCTGGAATAGTCTACGAAGTAGATTTTCTAGCTTGCAAACATTAAAGACGCGGCCTATTTTTCCTTCAATGAAGTAAAGACAAATGGACAGCTGCACAGATATCAGAGGGGACAAACCAGATGATCCAGACTCGAGAGAAGACATATGGGATGAAATGACACGCCATAGTTAAGACAGCTACCCTGTTTTCAATGCAGTCCTTTGACAAACCTAGAAATGCATTCAAGGCATTGAATGCTTGGGTGAATATTCTATCAGCTAGTTAACTGGTGACCAAAATAGTTCCTATCACCATAGCATAGGGAGATGGGTCATCTTGGTGTGCAGCTTTACTACATCAACTGGAGACAAATCTCTCCTCTCATCAAGGGGAGGTTCCCTATTAAATATGCGAAGCTATATACAATATAAATAAGTAGAAAATAACACATGGGGGCAGAATAAACCATCCATCTCTCTTCTTTCAGAGATGATGCACACAGACAAAGGAGAAAATCCTGGTGTAAACACTGAAGGCACTTCTCTTATTTTAGAAGTGTTCTTGCATGAAACAACAGGAGTTTCTTTTAGGTAGTAAGGTAACCAGTAACCAAAGGGCGCAGTAACCAACAGGATGAAATAGAACACAAAGTTTCCACCTCAACTGCCCAAAGAGTATAACAAAAAGGATAATGGGGGCACAAAGTCATCCCAGAATCCTCAACACAAAAAAAAAGGAAAAACACAGACTGAAAATAATGGTGAAAGCACAAAGTCTTCTCACAGTCATTTTCAGGACACCTCCCTTTTTACCTTCACTAATTCTACTTGCCAAATTAAATGAATAAGAACACCTTCAGAAGACAGACGTAAGAATGATCTCCTAAAATGATACAAGCCAAAACAACACAAAAGTCTATAAACAACCTACTTTCTCATTCAGATAAAAATGAAAATGAAATTACAATTTGAGCTCAAAGTCTCAGTCTTCTTCTTTCAAAATGGGCAGAGTTTCACTTCTGGTAAGGGGAAGATCTCCCTTGTAACAAATGAGATATCACAATAAATAGGGGAAGAAAGGAGGCCTTTTGGCACCCTTTTAACAAATGACCCATGTGCATTCCCATCATTGGGGAGAGCACGCCGCTTAAACATCATATGAGAAATCGTGGGCCGCGTCATTTGTCATTTGCACCTCCTAATGATCAATTCCCAGACACTATATCACCTACTAGAGTAACTCCTTGAGTCGACACCTCCTTTCGCCACTTGGATGCTTTGTTCATTTTTGCACTTGGTCTTTCTTTTGATTTAAATAAGTGACACGTGGCACATTCCACTGCTAAACTAGGTAGGACACGTGGCAGCATCCACTGAGTTTATAGAAGCTTTAGGCATCCTCTGAAGGTCTTGCAGAAGAGGACATGTGTCAGCTTCTGCTCTCTTTAACAACAATACAGAAGCATTCGGGACACATTTGGATTCATCACGGATGATGACACTTGTCGGCTTCTGCTGAGCTCTGCAAGGGATACGCGACATGTTTCATTGCCTTTAGAGAAAACATGTAAGAGACCTCCGCATTGGCCACTTGGTGCCCTCCACGGAACTACTTTCCTTGGTGTAAATTTTGACATTCGTTGGCCTGTCACACCTTGAAATTTCTTCAACTTTTCCTTTGCTTCAGCTTTTCTTCTGCTCCCTTTCCTCCTTGGTATTTTCTATGGACATTTTATTGCGGACAAAAAGTTTGCAAGAATTGCCTTGCCTACTTCTTCGAATTTTCTCCCCGGCAGGTTCTTACTTCTTCGACTGGATTTTTTTGTCGGGCAAAAAGTCTGAAAGAATTCCTTCAGACAAAATGTCTGAAGGAAAGTTTCTTTTTACTTGGCCATTCATTCTTTTCTATTTCTTCAGACTTTTTCTCTGGGTGAATTCCTTCAGACAAAAAGTCTGAAGGAATTTTACCTTAACATTTTTCTGAGAAAATCTTCCCGAGAGAATTCTTCATTATTTTGGTTCAACGGTTCAATGGTTCAAGGGCTCATTCTTCGTTATTTGGCTAAGTCCTTTTGATCTTTTGCACCAAGCACGTTGAACCAACTTGGTCGTTGAACCCATTGAACCTTTGAACCAAAATGGTTCAAAGTTCAATGGTTCGAACCTTTGTCCTTTATCATTCACTGATTGAACTCTTTTGATTGAACCGAGGTGCTGAACCAATCCTAAAAATGACCAAGTGCTGGAAACTTGTTCTTTTGAGAGCTTGCTTCTTTCCTGTAAAGTCCATAGAAATCAACCTGTGAAGCCCATAGAACTTGGCCTGCAGAGTCCATATATTTTCTTCCTGCAGAGTCCGTAGATTCAAGCCTGCAGAATCCGTAGATTTCTGGAAATCTTGAAAAAAGAGGAATTTGAAAGCTCAGAACAAATTTTGAGAAGGGAAGAGAGAATTTTTCATCTTGTAGGACCAAGATAGCTCATATGTTGTTCAAAAAATGAGTGACATTTTTGGGGACCAACAGAATGCATAGCATGGGTTGTTCTATGGGAAAAAGTGCCAAGTCTTTTTGGGCGCTATATATTGTAATCTCTCATTTGCTACAAGGAGATCTTCTCCTTACCAGAAGCAAAACTTTGCCCAAATTGAAAGGCATTACTGAGACTTTGAGCTTAGATTGTAATTTCATATTATTTTATCTGATTGAGAAAGCAAGTTACTTGCAGACTTTGTGCTATTATAGCTTGTGTTATTTTAGGAAATTGTTCTTATGTCTGTTTCCTAGGAGCATTCTTGTTTATTTGATCTAACAAGCAGAACTAATGGAAGTAATTAGGAAGGTGTCCTGAAGTCAGTTGTGTAAGACTTTGTGCTGTCTGCAATTGTCTTTAGTGTGTTTTTATTTTCTATTTCTGTGTAAAGGACCTTGGGATGACTTTGTGCCCCCATTGTTCTTCGTATCTCACTCTTGGGAAGTCAAGGTGGAGACTTTGTGCTACATCTTAGATTGTTGGTTACTTTGTACCCTGTTACCAGTTACTTACCAAAAAGATTATTGTTTTTTGTAAGAACAAGCACTTCTGAAAGAAGAGAAGTGCCTTCTGTCATTTCATCAAGATTTCTAATATCCAGGAAGGGATTTGGCTCTTGGCTAAACGTTACTTCTGAAAGAAGAGAAGTATGTTCACCAATCACCCAGGATTTCTCCTCTATTTGTTAGCATCATCTCTGAAAAAAGAGAGATGGATGGTTTATCCTACCCCCGTGTCTTATTTTCTGCATATATATATAGTATATAGCCTCCTGCATCTCCTGCATATCTATAGGGAACCTCCCCTTGATGAGAGGAGAGATTTGTCTCCGGTTGATGTAGTAAAGCTGCAAACCTGGACGACCAATCTCCCTATGCTGTGGTGATAGGAACTATTTTGGTCACCAGTTAGCTGGCCGACAAAATATTCACCCAACAAGATTTACAAATGCAAAATCAGCTATTACATGAAAAGATGACAACATTGGAAAATCAGATTATAATACGAAAGCCTCAAGGGCACCCTAGTGTCAATCATATATATGCACCTTCACTTAGTCAATTGGTTACAAGCAATGTTACATATCAAAACAAGAAATCATAACAAAGTAACTCTACAACTAGTGATTCAAAAAGCATTCAAAGGTCAAATTAGGGTTCAAGTGAGTTACTAAGGGAAATGATTAAATCTACGCTGATCAAACTACCTCCTCTACATCTAGTGAGAAGATCTAGATATTATTGTGCATATCATATAATGCATGGGCATCACACAGATTCATGTTTTGAATTGAATAAACATATACAATAGATAATTGCTAATGAGGACCCTATACAAGGTAAATTAGTCAAGAAATCCACGGTGACACAGGAACACATTCATAAAGGGTCAAATCTAGAAATGGTACAAAAGTGGTTACCAAAGCATAATTCAGAACAAGAAAAGGATCAAAAATCAAAATCAAAGCAATAAACAATGCCACAAGCATAGGTAAAACATGAAAAATATGCAAATCTACCTCTCCAAAATGAGGCTCAACTTTCAAAGCAGTATGGGTTTGGTTAAAAATATCTACAACAGTTTGATTTTTAAGGTCAAGGGTTGGGCAAGCATGCTCAAGGCACCACTACTCCTATTCTAGCAGTTGATAATGTTTGTCACCAAGGTTTGGTATTTATTGAATATCCTAAGGCAAATCATTCATAGACATAATTTATCAAAAGAAAAGATCCAGATACAACAAAAATCAACACTAGCATTCCATTGGTTCAAGATCATGATGATAATGATGAGTGGAACAATACAGGTTATTATGATTTCCAAGATACCACCAATGAATTTGAATATTCAAAGTCATATTCGCAACCATTCTCTCATGCTTCATAATCACGCATGATTCCTTTGTTTGACATAGGACACCATGATAAGGAGTCTCCCATGAGACTCATCAGTTAGTATCATCATTTTCTAGCTTACCTATACATAGTTTCTTATGCTTGATTGTACATAACTCAAATATTTCAAAAATTAAAAATAATTTAACATTTCAAAAACACCAAAAACATTTTGATTACATGCATCATCCATGCTTTACATTTATACTACTATGCTAGACTTATATTTACTATTCTATACTATTTGTATGTTGATTTATCTACACTACCATGCTTCACTTGATCTTCTTTGAGTGTGTGTGGTGACATCCAGCTCTTTGATTGCTTCACTCTACCCATTGAGGGGGCATCCTACTTCTACATTCGAGACATACATTGATATACATACCCACGGGGACATCCTCTACATGACTACACCATCCAGGTTATGTCATTCCTACACCACACACTCTAGTTATCATGTTGATGTACATTATTTACTAGATTACATAGATTACTCTATTGACACTCACTAGTATATAGCACTCGTGTATTTCTTAGCATATACCTAGTCTTGTACTAACATGCCATGCATACATTCACTTCTTGCTTTGATTAGTTAGATGTGTTTGTAATTCTAGTTTCTTACATGCTTTCTTTTCTTGCTTAGCATTAAATTTATGTGATTGTATTTCTCAGTTCTTGTTGGTCTCATGTATGTGCCTTAGGACATTTACCAATGTCCTTTGCTTGTACTCCTCTATCTGATTGTGGATTTTACACCAAATTTTCTTGTTTCAAATTGTATGTGTATGCGACATTTGAACATGCCTTGTATGTTTGTTTTCTAGTTTGAGTGACATGTGACCATGTCCCTTGTTTGCTTGGCCCCTTGGCCACTTTTGTACGCTTTTTTATTTTTGCCTTGTGTGCTTGTTGCTTGTTTGCTTCTTGATTATTTGCAATGTAATGATCCATATCATGCATTATTCGTGTCTTTTTGGATGCCATGATGTTGGGGGATCAAACCAACAATAGATTATTACACTTGTGAAAGCAATAAACGCGGAAATAAATCAGATAGATAAGTAACTGAAATGATAAATAGCACAGAACAAGATATACAAGAAAACACCCTGAAAACTTGTATTGAAACTCTTTACAATAGGAATACAATGAAGAAACTTCGTTCTTCCACACCTCTCTCAGATGCACACAAGATCTCTCACTAGATCTCTATTCCTCAAGAGCTCTCTCTCAAGTACACTCAAATCCAACAACCTGGATTGATGCAACTCTGTACTGTCCTTCAAACATTCACAATGTTCTACTCTTACAGTTCTACACACAACACTTACAATTCTAAGCTAAGAAGATCTTCCTACATATAGAAATAGGAAACTTGAGCATGCTCTTACAACAAACAGTTAAGCCTCTTGAACAAGGGCTCTAAAAATAATATTGCTAATAATAGAGACGCGAGCTTGAGACTACAACTCAAACTCATCATGCAAACACTCGCTTCTGTCCACGGAAATCGCTTTCTGGACACACAGGTAACCGACGTCGGTTCCTGCCTGTTCGCCTGTGACCGTCGCCGGCCGACCCTTCTGCCGACGTCGGTGCCTCTGCAACTGCTACTAACCGACGTCGGTCGCTCCTGACCGACGCCGGCGTCTGTGTAGACCCGAACCTGTTTAAGTATGCTCCTTGGTGAAGCTTTTAGCTCCACACCCTAACAATCTCCCACTTGGAGATAAACCAGCTGCACCAACCTGTACAGCATCATCTTCTAGCTCCTCCATCTTCAACTCAATCATGAAGACCAATAGAAGTTGAATGAAGATTCAACTTCTCTATCGTAACCAGCTTTGTTAGCATATCAGCAGGATTCTTGTCTGTATGGATTTTCTCCAGCTTCAACTCACCATCTTCCAATACCTGCCGTATGAAGTGGTACCTTAGCTGTATGTGCTTGGTTCTAGAGTGAAAGGCCGAGTTCTTGGCCAAGTGGATTGCACTCTGACTGTCACTATACAATCTGCAACTCCCATGCTCCCTTCCAAGCTCTTCCATGAACCGTGTCATCCATATCATATCCTTGCTAGCTTCTGTAGCTGCAATATACTCTGCTTCTGTAGTTGACAAGGCTACAACCTTCTGCAACTTAGATATCCAACTAACCGCTGTTCCACCTACAGTAAAAACATAACCTGTGGTGCTCCTCCTGCCATCCAAATCCCCTGCCATATCTGAATCTACATAGCCATGTAGAGAAGTACCTGAACCTCCATAGCATAGATGCTTGCTGCTGGTTCCTCTCAGATATCTAAGGATCCATTGAACCGCTTTCCAATGTTCCTTACCTGGATTGGCCATATACTTGCTTACTACTCCCACTGCTTGGGCAATATCTGGTCTAGTACACACCATTGCATACATCAAACTCCCTACTGCGGAAGAATATGGAACCTTACTCATGTACTCTACCTCATCATGTGAATTGGGACATTGTTTTTTGCTTAGCTTAAAATGTCCAGCCATAGGTGTACTTACCGGTTTTGCATCCTGCATATTAAACCTCTCCAACACCTTATTCACATAATCTTCTTGAGACAATATCAACCTGTGATTTTTCCTGTCTCTCCTAATGCTCATGCCAAGGATCTTCTTCACTGCTCCCAAATCATTCATGGCAAACGTTTGAGCTAACTTCTCCTTAAGCTCTGAGATATCCTGCATGTGAGACCCTGCAACCAGCATGTCATCTACATACAACAATAGAATAATATATCTACCGTTATCAAATCTCCTAAAATACACACAATGGTCTGATTGACACCTACTGTAGCCATGCTCAGTCATAAACCTGTCAAATTTTAAGTACCATTGCCTTGGAGCTTGCTTGAGGCCATACAAGCTTTTCCTTAACCTGCACACAAACTTCTCCTTACCCTTGACCTCAAAACCTTCTGGCTGTTCCATATAAATTTCCTCATCCAAATCTCCATGAAGAAACGCTGTCTTAACATCTAGCTGCTCGAGATGCAAATCCTCAAAAGCAACCAAAGACAATACAACCCTTATAGAAGTCATCTTAACAACAGGAGAAAAAAATTCACCAAAGTCAATACCTGGCTTTTGTGCAAATCCTTTTACCACTAATCTAGCCTTATATCGCATCTGACCATCCTCACTTTCCTTCAACCTGTAGGTCCATCTATTCTTCAGTGTTCTCTTACCAGCTGGCAATTCAACCAAATCCCATGTTTGGTTCTCTCTTAAGGACTCCATCTCCTCAACCATGCCACGCTCCCACTTACTCCTGGACTCCACCTGTATTGCTTCTTCAAAACTTTCTGGTTCTCCACCATCGGTTAGCAATAAATAATATAAGGAAGGAGAATATCTAATTGGAGGCTTACTTACCCTTTCAGACCTCCTGGTGGGTGTCTTGGACTTGTTTTCAACAATCTGCCCACCCAAATTTTCTAACAGTGACCGACCTCGGCCACCTGTAGACCTGTCACTCGCCGTCGTCGGTTCTACCTGACCGACCTCGGTGCCTGGTCTGCCGACGTCGGTCTCTGTATGACCGACATCGGTTTCTGTACTGCCGACGCCGGTTCCAACCCTGCCGACGTCGGTCTCTGTGTTTTCCTGCAAGTGATTATTTCTTTTTCCCGCGAGCTCATATTGGACCATAACTTCGTCCAACTCACCATTGCTCTGCCCAAGTTGATCCAGCTTCTTTATCTGATCACTGTACATCACTCTTTCATTGAAAACAACATCACGGCTCCTGATTACCTTGTTAGTTCCTAGATTCCAAAATCTGAAACCAAAATCATCTGAGCCATAGCCTATAAACGTGCACCTCATAGACTTAGGATCAAGCTTCTTTCTATTTTCCTTATCTATATGCACAAAGGCTTCACTACCAAAAACTTTGAGATATGAGAGATCTACCTTTTTACCTGTCCATGCCTCTTCTGGAATTCCACCATCCAGAGCTGTAGAGGGTCCTCTGTTAATCAGGTACACTGCGGTGTCAACTGCTTCTGCCCAAAACTCTAAGGGCAACCCTGCATGCAATCTCATACATCTTGCACGCTCCATAATAGTTCTGTTCATCCTTTCAGCAATACCATTCTGCTGAGGTGTCCTTGGAACCGTTCTTTGCCTATGGATTCCTTGTGTATAACAATACAATTTAAACTTAAGACTGCAGAACTCACCGCCATTATCAGATCTCAGGCACTTTAACTTTCTGCCTGTTTCATTCTCAACCATAGCCTTCCAAAACTTAAAAGTCTCAAAAACATCAGATTTCTTTTTAATACAGTAGATCCATACCTTTTTTGTGGCGTCATCTATGAATGTAACATAGTACCGTGATCCGCCGATAGAGGCTACCTGAGCCGGTCCCCACACGTCTGTGTGAACAAGCTGCAACTTCTGCCTTTTCTTAGTAGACCCGGTCTTGAGAAAACTAACCCTTTTCTATTTTCCAAATACACAGTGCTCACAAAATTCTAGATCCATACTTTTCAAATCTGAAAGCATACCTTTAGACTTAAGTATTGACATCCCCTTCTCACTCATGTGGCCAAGCCTTGAGTGCCACAATTTACAATCCACACCTGAAGTAGATAAAACTGAAGGAGATTTGTTAGTAACACAATTACACAAGTAGAGGGTACCTTCTCTCTTACCTCTGGCCATAACTAGTGCACCCTTGGTCACCTTCCAAGATTCTGCTGTGAGAGTTACTGTACAACCCTCATCACCTAGCTTACCTGCAGAAATCAAAATTCTCTTCAAACTAGGAACATGCATCACTTCTCTCAACACCCATGTGTTGCCATTCTGCATCTTTAGCTGCACTTTACCTTTGCCAATTATTTTACAAGGCTCATCATCCCCTAAGTACACTATTCCAAAATCTCCATGGATATAGTCACTGAAATATTCTCTGTTAGGGGTAGCATGGAAAGATGCACCAGAATCTAATACCCAAGATTCTATGTTACTATGCAAAGAGAAAATAAGAGCATCCTGTGCAATACCTGCAACCTTGGCTTCTTCCTTTCCTTCGTGTTGGTTGTCCTCCTTGGGCTTTGACCAACAATCTCTGCTTATGTGCCCCATCTTTCCACAGTTCCAGCATTGTGGCTTCCTGCCATTCCTGGATTTGGATCTTCCTCTCACCTTAGACTTAGATCTTGATCTCCTCTTGCTCTTTTCTTTTTGCCTTCCCCTGCTCTCAAAATTTAAAGCGTTCCCAGATGTCTCTTCTGTGCTTTTCCTGCGTATTTCCTCATTCAAGATAACACTAACCACATCCTCTACTTTCAAAATATTTGATGCAGATGCAGTATTAGAAACTGCCATTACTAAGCCATGCCAACTTTCGGGCAAAGAACATAATATCAAAAGAGCTTTTATTTCATCTTCAAATACAATATTGACAGAACTTAACTGATTAACAATTCCATTGAAATCATTCAGATGAGTAGAAACAGATCCACCTTCATTCATATGCAAATTAAATAATTGCTTCATAAGATATACCTTATTTGAAGCTGAGGGTTTTTCATACATATTTGCTAACGTAGTCATCAACTCTACCATTGTTTTTGCCTGTGACAAATTAGATATCACAGTGGAGGCCAGACTCAGTCTTACAGACCCTAGAGCCTTTCTGTCAAGAACTTCCCATTCTTCATCCTCCATGTCCTTGGGCTTCTTTGCAATCCCACTTAACGGTAAGTAGAGATCTTTCTGATACAGATAATCTTCTATCTGCATTCTCCAATGTTGGTAGTTCTTGCCATTAAACTTTTCCATTCTCAGCTTACTTTCTTCTGCCATTGCTTCTCCCACTCAAACAGAAATTCCTGCAGAAACCCTGTGAGCAACCTGTAATATGTAACCTGTAACCTGTAACCAAGGCTCTGATACCACTTGTTGGGGGATCAAACCAACAATAGATTACACTTGTGAAAGCAATAAACGCGGAAATAAATCAGATAGATAAGTAACTGAAATGATAAATAGCACAGAACAAGATATACAAGAAAACACCCTGAAAACTTGTATTGAAACTCTTTACAATAGGAATACAATGAAGAAACTTCGTTCTTCCACACCTCTCTCAGATGCACACAAGATATCTCACTAGATCTCTATTCCTCAAGAGCTCTCTCTCAAGTACACTCAAATCCAACAACCTGGATTGATGCAACTCTGTACTGTCCTTCAAACATTCACAATGTTCTACTCTTACAGTTCTACACACAACACTTACAATTCTAAGCTAAGAAGATCTTCCTACATATAGAAATAGGAAACTTGAGCATGCTCTTACAACAAACAGTTAAGCCTCTTGAACAAGGGCTCTAAAAATAATATTGCTAATAATAGAGACGCGAGCTTGAGACTACAACTCAAACTCATCATGCAAACACTCGCTTCTATCCACGGAAATCGCTTTCTGGACACACAGGTAACCGACGTCGGTTCTTGCCTGTTCGCCTGTGACCGTCGCCGGCCAACCCTTCTGCCGACGTCGGCGCCTCTGCAACTGCTACTAACCGACGTCGGTCGCTCCTGACCGACGCCGGCGTCTGTGTAGACCCGAACCTGTTTAAGTATGCTCCTTGGTGAAGCTTTTAGCTCCACACCCTAACACATGATGGATATCATGCTCCATCCTTCCAACTAAAAATTAACAACTAACTAGACTTTAAATACTAGTTCAGTACTTTGCACATGTTATTACATTGTTACATCTATCTAGGCATACCCTTGTTGATCTAACAATCTCTCAATACAAATCATGCCATATCTTGAGATATCTTGTCGATTATCATTGCTATATCATATATTTTACAACATCACACACTTGAAGGGCTATTTCTTCTAAGGGTAGTCATTGCAGGGTTTTTATTCCTACCCTCAAAAGAGGGGACAACAAATAAGGGTTTTGTCACAGAGATTAGAGATCTTAACAGTCAAAATAATAGCATTCAGAACACCTAGAACAATAAACCAGTTAGAATAGACCAGGCAGACAGTCAAGAATCTAGAATAGTCATCAAATTTGGCCCAGGACAACAACACCAAGACTAGACTATAACATCGGTAGTGCTATTGTCTATTTCCAATGCTCTTGTCTAAATAACAAAAAAAACTAGATTTTTCTAGAAATAGATATAAAGGTAAGTTCAATTACAGTTTTGTCAGCTACAATTCAGACCAGAATCAACAGTTTCAGTATAATTTTATTTGAGAATCTCGATATAGGGGGCATCATGCATGGCATAATGACTCTCACCTATAGTTTCAGATAGGCCAATTGGTACAACTTCTAGATCAGAATCCATGTTTCTGACACCAGTGATTGGGGGTAATGTGCACGACACATTTGTTTTCTTTCTTTCCTAGTTCAACATTACCCAGACATTCTCAACAATTGCATGCCTTACTCCATTTGCAGGTGATTGGCATCATTTTGGTTTGGATTTCATACAAGCCTAACTTATGAGTTCCCAAGTGGCTTCCACATAAGCTAGATTCTCAGTTTTGGAGTGGCTTTCATATAAGCCTAATCTCCATCTTTCGAATTGGCCAAGATTGGCCTAGTTTCTAGCATACATTCAGCTATCCATGCCAAACATTGTTAGATCACAATACATTCATGGGATTCAAGAGCCATCTCATATGACATATATTTCATATCAGTATCAATTTATAACTTCACTTCATGGGGCAACAATGGAGCCAAAAGACTAGTTAGCCTTTGTATTCTTGAGCCACCTATTTAGAAGGATTGGACACACAGTCCAAACATCGATCAACACACGTATAACCCCTTAGTTTCACTTAGTGGGCGATGATGGAGCCAAAGGGATAGCCTTTGCATTCTTGAGCCACTCTCAGAGAATTGAGCACTTAGCTCCGTTCATGATATTACTCTTGGTACAACACATACCCAACATCATTCAACATCACAATAGGGTTTGTATTGGTTTGCATACTTGGTGATGTGTACTCATTCCTTTCTCTTTCTCTCTCTCTTACCCAGCTTTATATATTCTTATTTTAGATATATTGTATCTAGTAAGAATTGATCTACTCTTTATTTTCTCTTACAGATTTACACTTCACAATGTGCTCTCTCTACGCACACCCATCATCACACAGCTTCATGAGATTTACCCTTGCATGTAAGTTCGAGTAGGTTTTCTATTTTCATTTATCCTAGTATTTTCGCTTTACTACATCACTAGAATAAAGGGGGGGGGGAAATGTAGTCATATAAAATGTGAAAATTGGTAACTTGAGTGTGGCTTGTGACACCCAGCCCATAGGTCCCTCTTGCTTGCTACCATGACCTTCCTAGGCACCTTTTCATTAATTCCCAGTCATCCATAGCCTTCCAGATAGTGATTCCACCTCCTATATGTAGCATTTTTAGTGATTATTCCATCCCCCTAGGTCATGTTACTTAAATACAATAGCACCCAACTTGGACTATAGTGCCAGACCCTAGGGTGTCTATTTTTAGTGCTCATGTTTAAGTGCATTTTTACCTTTAATGGTTAGTTTTTTTCAGTTCCTATCCTCTTTCTTATCAGCCTAACATGAATATATTCGATCCATGACCAATAGATCCCTATAAAATCTCATTCAAAGTTCATTTAGAAGGGGTTGGCAAATATTATCAAGCAAGCAAGAATACAAGTGAAACCATTCAGGCAATCTTCCCTATTCTCTGCATATAACCATCTAGTACCGTCCTAAGCACATCCAAATCTCTACACTAGTCCCTAGCCAGCTCAAACACATCTAGTTTATCATTTTTTGCATTCTCATATCACAATTACACCAAACACTTTCAAAGGGAGAACTACATATGGCTTGATCCATATTTGGAGTATTGTTATGTAGGCAACGTACCCACACACAGAGTGTGAAGCATGTCTAGTGCATCTTACACACACTAACCCCTTTTTTCCTATTTTTCAAAGTTTTGTTCAAGTACATTAAAGGCATAAAAATGAATAAAATCAACTCTATAGGGAGTACTACTGATAACGAGGCTTTGAAAATTTAGAGACAGTGTCACATAGACCTGTCGAATGAAACCTAGAAAGTTTATCTCCTCAGGACAACAACGTTAGACAAGGACTACAGCGTCGATGCCACTCTTGTCTACTTTCGATGCTCTTGTCCAATCGGAAAATGAAATCTATAATCCTATTTGTAATAGTGTCCCATGTCTACATAGTGAATATTATACCCCGTCTCAGTCGGATCAACATGGTTTAAGCTAAGTATTATTTTCTCCCTTTTATTACTATTTTTAGAAAATCTCTAATTACAAATAAATTTCACAAATTATTAATTTATTGCACATTATTTACTGATTTATCAATCCAGACCCTTTAACTAAATTAGGAATAAAACCCCAATATTCCCAAAATTATTAAATCACCTTGATCACCAAGGAGATCAGCTATTGAGTTAGCTTCTCAAAATAAATGACTCACCTCCCACACCATTAGAGAGTATAAGAGATGCCAAAATTTCCCCAAGATGTTCTCAAGGTTCCACAATTTGGCTTAGTAGTTGTGGAGAGCCCAAATCAACCCCATCGAATCACCTTCAATTATGATTTTTTTCTATTCCACATTGGACCATGAGTTGTAGCCCAAGAGCGAGGCCCTGAGCCTATTGTTCATTATTCATCCCATCTAGTAGTTTTTGCGAGTCCAATCATGTTAGGGAGTTGGAATAGTCTTTTATTATATAGCCTACCTCAAAGGCTCTTGGGTTTCCTCTAGTCGCATCGTCGAAGTTCATTTTGATTATTTCAGGTGGGAGAGGGACCCATTCTAAGTGATCCTCCCTCTTTTGACTAGAAATCACTATGTCATACCCATTAATGAGGTAAGGTATCAATGTTTTATTTTTATATAATGTATTTTTTAAAAACAAAATTAGATTTTATTATTTGGCCTTTGAAAATATTAAATAAATAAATTCAAATAAATTATGAACATGGAAACCAAGGTTATAAGATGTTTTATGATTGTGCAGAGGCCTTTAAATATTATTATACCAAAATATTACAAGCATAGTAAACATTACAGTTGGAAAGAACCATGAGAGGGAAAACAAAATTAAAAATTAAAAACTTGGCTCGTTTGATTCCAAATGACCGCTTACATAGTTTCTCTGAATCTTTGGCTTCTACATTCGATTTGAAACTAGAAGATTTTGAGGAGGTTGATGATTTAGATGCTCAGGTCTTTGAGTAGGAAGAAGAAGATTTTTTCTTGATATAGTTCCTAAATCCTACTACAAAAGTGTGGAAACAACTTACAAGATTTTTACAGGGAATGAAATAGTGTTGCAAAGGGTTTTTTTGAACTCTATAAAGAATAAGGCATTTGAAAAGTGTGGTGTCCTTATTGTAGATTCAAAGGAAAATGTCATTGCCTGAAATACCTCCTAATCGAACAACCCCATTATTTATCCTTAGTCAATTGGTTGTTTGGTGTCTTATGATGATATTAGAAGGGTGTGTAGTGTTGATGCCAATGGTAAAGGATCCAAAATGAATAAAAAGGGCTCTTCGGCAATTATTTCATGAGCATGGCAGTCTGTGGCTCCCTGTAGTTGATATAATGCTTATGTATTATCCCAGCCTCAACCTTATGAATATTTTGTCAATACCCTTCCTAATGATTTATAGGTGAAGTCCTATAAGAAGCGGTGGATTTGCATAGACTGCAAGATTGTTGGAAACCCTAACCATGAATGCAGGGATTTTTTGAGTCCTTGCTCTCTTATATTCTTAATGTTGTTACTCCCACCCTAGTTTGCACGTCTAGGATTTTTGAGACTCACTCACACACTTCTACGAGAGATGGTGTTCCTAATATTTCCACCCCTACTCCAATCTCTCATCCTCCTCCTACTCTCTTGATTGGGGATGTTCATGTGATTTTCTTGAAGGATAATTCAGATATGGAAATATCTAATCCTTCTATTCAAGAATTGGAGCTTGATTTTGGTGGCAAATATTTAATTGTACGATGTGTGGGCACACATTTTTCGTCAACAAATCTATCCAACCAAGTCTCAACTATTTGGAGTTCCATCATTGTATCTTCCTTTTTTATTCTCAGTTTTGGATTCTTTCAAGTGGTCTTCTAATGCTCTTCTAACAAGGTTTTTGTTTGGTCATCAGGACCATGTTTTTTTTGGTAACTTAGGGTTCCTTTTTGCTCCTAGTCACCCTTTTTTGACTCAAAAAAAATAAAAAAATTCAACTACTCCTATTTAGATCATATTTTATAGTCGCCTGCCTATCATGAGAAAAGATGATCATATCAAAATATTGGTTAATAGATTGAAATATTTTGTGAAAATTGATGAAAATCCTATGGGAAGTGTATTTGTGAGAATATGTGTTATTTTAGATCTCTCCAAACCTCTCTTTCATTTAGTTAATTAGATCTCGTCTCGAGGCACACATAATCATTATCTTAACTATGAAGGTCTTCCTTTTATATATATTTTCATTGTAATCTCCTTGGGAATCATGAAACTAGGTGTTCTTCTAAGGTTCATTTGCCCACCTCATTTCATTCTCAATTAGTTTGGAGGAAGAAGGATGGGTCCCTTGATAAGTATCTCTTTTGGCATAATCATGGAAAATTCTTCCAACACCATATTTTATCCCCACCTATTTCCTCACTTAGGGATCTTTCGATCTCCCCTCGGTTGGTGGATCCTTCAAAGGAGGAGTTTATCCTTGACATGACTCTGAATTTTCTTTAGTTTGTTGAGATAGTCTCCACCCCTTCTTGACCTAAAGATGTGAGACCAAAAGATGATTTGGGCTCAACAACTAAAAGGAAAAGGCAAATATTAGAGGTAGAAAGGTTGAGATTGAAAGTAGAGGAAATGATGAAAGATGGCTCTCAATGGATAATGGAGGACCTCCTATCCTAATAAGGGAGAAGATTGGTTATTGTTCGTGGTTAAATTTTGTGTCCCTTTGCTTTGGGTACTCTAGTCATTAGCAGGATAAAAATTCCCTTAATCTTATCTCTTGTTTTTGGTAAGTTTGTTGTCTTTTAGTTATTATTTGGCTACTGAACAATGATGTTATGTTAACTCTTATTTTCTTCTCCTTTTTTTGGGTGTTTTCTCATGTAATTGGGGCATCCTTTTTGTGCTAGTAGTTTTTTATTGGTCATATGTATTTTATTTAGTGGTTTAGGAATTTTTGGAGACTAAGCCCCTTATTTGTGCCCAGAGCTGGTTCATAGCTTTGATCAAAAGCATTTTTCTGATTCATAGCTCTAGTTAGAAGCATTTATCCTCAATTAAAAAATATATTTGGAATTGGTGTATAATGTTGTATTGAAAAAGTTAAATAAACAAAATTGCAAACCTTGCAAACACCAAACTCAAAGTAAAATATAATTTTGTCATTTAGTAACATGTTTTAACTCTTGAAATTTCAACACCTACTCAACACAATATAATTGTTGTGGCAATGATAATAACATTTATCTTAAAAATAATACTAAATATTTCAATATAGTCAATTACAAGTTGTTATTAATCCTTGCCTACAAGGAATTATAGCGTTCAATATACATTTTATTACTATTATAATTTTAATCCATTCAACCAATCTAATGGTTTAAAATCCACATATTATCATACTTTATTAATGTTTACAATATTTTTTATTAATTTATTTTATAATCCTTGCAATACTATATATTTCCATTTTTATTAAATAAAAATAAATATCTATTTATCATTTTTAAATCCTAGTTCGACAGGGACTTTATGTGGGCTTTAGGGCCTTGGTTTTATGGTAATTATTGTTTATTTTTTTGGACCTAGGAACCCTTTTCGAACTTACTAAGATGAAAATCTCAGCAACTCATCTTTGGATCATATTATATCATCTTTCACCTATCTTGAGAAAAGAGGAGCATATCAAATTATTGGTTAACGGAATGGGTTATTTTGAGAGAATTGATGAAAATTCGATGGGAGCTATATTTATGAGAGTTTTCACCATTCTCAACCTTTCCAAACCTCTCTTCTACTCATTCATTTTATTCTCTTCTCAGGGTAAGTGGACTCAGTTTCTCAACTACGAATGTATTCCTTTCAGATGCTTTCATTACAATCTCTTGGGTCATCAAGTGGCAATATGTTCATCAGTGGTCCAATCAATCATTCCATCCTTTTCTTAGGTAGTTTGGAGGAAAATGGAGGGTTCCCCTAATTAGGATTTATGGTGGCATAATCACCATAAGTTTCTTATTCATTTGACTTCTTCCCCTTCACCTTCCTTGATTGGGGATCCACTTGGCCCTTTCTAGGAAGGTGTATCCTTTTAAGGAGTTCTAAACTTTGGAGGTCACTCCATGTTCTATCTTGCTTGTTGATAATTTCACCTCCCCTCCCAGGTCTTCAGGTAAGAGACCTAAATCCAATGAGGGAACTATGGCTAAAAATAAAGGATGAATATAAGAGGTATAAATATTGAGACTAGAGGAAGAGGAATTAGTAAAAGATGACTCTCAATGGATGATGAAGGACCTCCTTTCTAGATGAGATAGAATATTAGCTTTAGGCTATAGCTAAAGGTTGTCCAACTCTTTGTAGGATTATTTTCCTTGTTTATCTCTTCTCTTGATCTCTAATATGTTTGTTATATTTTTGCCACCTTTTAGCTAACATGTAGCAGAGTTGTAACTATGCTTCTTTTATCTTTGTTGGGATGCCTTCTCTAGTGGTCAAAGTTTCCTTTTGTGTTGGATGTTGTTTCTTGGTTTCTTATCTTTTATGATTCTAAGCCTTATGGGGACTAGGCCCCCAGTTTATGTCCTAAATTCGGTTCATAGATTTGTTCAAAAGTGTTTTACCCTAATAAAAGAAAATAAGGAGTGATTACCTAGTGCATGGTCAACCAACATAAAACATAAAAACATTAGTCTAATTAAATATATAAAAATTATTTTTTCTTTGGCCTCCAAGTCACTAATCCATTCCTTTATGTGGTTTAAGTTAAATGACATGATTAATAATAATGTATCCTTTATTTAAATTATAAGCTTTACTATCTCCATTTGTAAATTCATAATAAGGCAGTGAGGAGGATGAGGCTTAACACTAAATATAGTATGTTGTGGAATCAAATGGAATATACTTATTAATTGTCCACTAGTTAATATAAATTCGTACCAAAAATGCTTAATATGCAAACTATTTAACCATTCACATTCACCAACTGAACATACATGTTGGATGGTGGCTTTCACGAATGAGGGTGTCAAAAGTTGTATATAAGTTGTGGTGGAGGCTTAACTCAAATGGACATGTTTAGTTGTGAGACATTATGAAGGATCATCTCTATGTGTGTGTTGGGAAGGAGAGAAAGCAAGTTTTTATTACAATTACTTATTTGAAACATCTATCTATACATTATGTACTAGAATTTTTTTTTTTAAATATTGGACTTTAAGAGAGCTACGAGCTCAAAATAACATTGATCCATAATTATTATGGATGTTTCATCATTTAATTCATCAATGTGAGTCTTAATTATTCCCAACACCACTTGGTTGATTTACTTATTGTTTTCTCATGTGATACCCACACAAGAGTCCATTTTTGTGCTTAGAATTGTATTATTTGCGTTAAAACTTTAAGGAAACATTTTTCATGAAATAAGAACAATAAATAGTACAAAATACACAAGATTGAAACCACACAAGATGTAGTTTACTGTAGAGAAACCCAACATGGGGAAAACTCCATAAGAGTGAGATTTTTCCCCTCTTGCCACTCTCCCCTTTTGTTGTTATATATTTAATACCTTCATTAGGTTTTTATCGACATCTTTTACAATTACAACGTGCTAAAAAAAATTGTACAAGCATTACAAGTTATTCAACTTTGCTTACCTCTCATGCTCAAAATTTTAAGATAATCAACCAAGAAGAAATAAGATCATGTATGTTTTCATGATGATGAGAGTATGAGATGCATTTTTTTGGTATCCATCATGCCATACAGTGCTAATTACTTTGAATTTATTTAAAATGACCTGTAAGGGTTTATTTATACTTTTAACATCATGAAAAACTCAAACAATGAGTTAAAAAGACACATAAATTAAGAGAAATTATATGCAATTACAAATCTACCCATGTCATGTCTTAATGCTAAACCACACTTTATGTAGGATGGAACCACCACCCAGTGCTAGTTACAGAACAACCATGGATTATGAAACCTCCATGGAATTTTTGAGATTACTACTTTAGATAGGGAAAAATTGGGAATTAACTATATACAATGCCATGTAGCACCCAAAATCATAACTTTTGCATTCAAACTTAGAATTGGGTTTCTTTGTTTTTTGTTTTTTAATAGGAACCCACAAATTTAATCGAAATTCAAATTGGGTGCTACTTTGATGCCATGTTTTCTATGGAACCGATTCAACTAAACATGACACCTAGGGTGTCTAGATCACCTTAAACTTGTTGCTACCTCTATAGACCATTGAACCATATTTCTTCACTCGATTATTGACATAAATGCAGTATAAAATGAGTGTTATAAATTATTTAAAGTTATTATAGACAACTATTTTTAGTACAATCCATGTATTCATGTTATTTTTTTCATGTTGTTGTGCACTTGTCTCATTTACATTTATAATTGGTTCTTTTTGGTAAACTTTCCATTCAAATTGGACCCTTTATAGCCTTGTGTCATCTACATTTTCCTATGAACACCTTCATAATTTTTAGTTGTTATATACAATAAAATGTGATTTATGTAGTACCTCAACCTTGTAGACTTTGCAAATATCCATCATGGCTATAACTTTCAGTTTTAGACTTGCCCATTGTTGAAAGGCTCATGTTCACTATCTCCTTGTGCCTAATTGTTTATATCTTAGTCAAACCATAATTATTCTGATGACCAGGCCTTCTATACTGTGCAAAAAACTCTAAACCTGATCATCATCCTTCATTATAGCTTTGGACATATACCTCTAGCTTCTTGGACACTTGCATCCCATTCAGACACCTGTGTTGATGTAAATGTCCACCTTTCCTACAAAGTGTCTAGTGCCCAAAAGTCATCCAATTTGTAAATTAAACTTATCCTTGAGGTTGGAATAAATGCTTAAATAAAAGATATTTTCAAAAGGGATTGGTATATATACACAATCAACCCTCATTCATTCATCCCTAGCAAATACAAAGAACTCACAAGGTAACTTACCAAGAGGCACTCAATCAAGCACTCAAGTGATCAAACTTGCCTTATTCATCCCTATTAATATAATAGTCATAGGATAAATATTCCCAAAAGTCTAAAGTATTTGAAGAACAATTCATGAACCATATTTTCCAAGTTAAAATTTAGGTCACTGCATGTCATTGCTTATCACACATTACATCCTTGTGCACACACAAGCTAACATGTAGGGGAAAACTACATAAGTCTGAGGCCTTCTTCAGATTATTGGTTATGTAAGTAGTGCCCATTGATAGAGGGTTCCTTAGGGCATCTCAACATCATAAGCCCACTAACCCATTTTTCCCACAATCACTCTAAGGGTGAGGAAGCTAAGGTTTGATCATTTGATGAAGAGTGAAAACTTGTGCATATGATACAAATAAATCAAAATAAAGGCGATAAAAAACCCAGAAGGCTCCAATTGGTCACATCTAGATCCAAGTAGTACTATGTACAAGACACCTACATTGAAGTTAGACACATGCATCGATGCAAGCAATTGAGGCCATATAAAGAATATTTCAAGAATCTGATGATTGTTAGAAGATCACCTTCTAGTCCACTTCCAACATGTTCTAGATTAGACGTACATGAACACAATAAACTAGCTAATAATCATTTGTTCTTTATTCATTTCAATATCTAACAATAGTTGTACTTTACTATTTTGAGCAATCTCAGTGGTATAACTTCAGAATATTATTTATCTGGGTTTTTATTAATTATTATGCTCATTAGGTTAGTTCACCATCCTTTTTATTGACTATTGGTGGTGGAGTTGGTGCAACGCTCATCAATGTCAACATGTTTCTTGGGAGGCTTGGCATGTCCGTGAGGCTTGATAGGTGTTTATGGTGCATGTGACACTTTCCTTTTATTTGAATTATGTATTTAAATATATATTAACATATATAATATATTGTATATATAATATAACATATATTCTAATCTCCAATATAGATTAATACCATATACTATAATATATAGTCTACTATCTAATATAGCATAATAATATGAATTCATATATAGTATAACATAATATCATTTAATATTAAAATATATCTATTATTTATTATAATATCTTATATAATAATAAATATCCTAATATATTCGAGTTTAATCTATTATATATTTTAGTGTATTATATATTTTATTATATTGTATACATTATATTATTTACTATTTTATATATTCTATTTTATACCATAGTATATTATGTATCAAAAATATATTAATATAATTTAATATACTATTAAAATATATATTGTATAACTGAAATTACAAATCCACATGCCCTGAAGTTTGGGCATGTGATTGGCATGCACCCTCTGGTATAGATATTACATGAGCCTTGAAGTTGTTGCATGTCTCATGTGAGCCTTGAAGTCGTGGCACAACCCTTTGCCGTGCATTATTATATATTGTAATATATAATCTACCATCTAATATACTAGAATAATATGTATCCATATATAGCATACATAATATCATTTAATATTTACTATTGGAACGCTTCACATTATTTTAACAAAAAAATATAATTACAAAAGTTTACAAAGTAAAGTAGTCGGACACATCATGGCTCAAATTCCCTGCTGGAAGAAAAACCTAGTTCCAAAATAACAAAATTAGTTGGTCAAACCACGACTTAAAAAATTACAAATAACTAGATAACAAATTATTATGCTCATACCGCCATCTTAGGAGGCATAGGTAGAGGATCATCCTTGGGAAGCACTGACTAAGTAGGTGACTCCACGTCAGGAATCTTTGGAGCATTCCAACCATCTAGGGTGTCATAATGAATAGTGATAGGCCAACCATTAGTCAATTGTGTAGGAATAATAGTGCTTGTTGGAGACCATTGTAAAGGACCAACATCAAACTTGCCATGATAACTCCAGCTACCCCCTAGGGGAAGGTGAAGAGAAAAGTGGCCCTTGCTTGTGGATCAACTTTTGCTTCGATACCTCCTAGGAGGAAGAGGTGGCAGACTGGAGGGTGGGCCAAATATTTAAATATAACTATTATTTATTATAATATCTTGTATCATAATACATATCCTAATATATTAATATATTTGAGTACAATCTAGTATATATTTTAATGCATTATATACTTTACTTATTGTATACATTATATTAAATGTTACATTATATGTTTTATGTATTTTATTCCATACCATAATATATTACATATCAAAAAGTATTAATATAATTTATTATACTATTAAAATATATATTTTATAATTGAAATTACAAATCTACATGCCCTAAAGTCTGGGCAAATGATTGACATGGGCCCTCTAGTGTACAAGATCACATGAAACAACCTATCATTTACCCTCATCATCACCACCCAGTTCACTTGTAAATCTTTCACCACATGCAAGTTATGTATTCCTTTGTTGTAATTTCTCTACTTGGTAGTATATTGGTTGCATAGACATACATAAGTTATAATACACACTTTGGACCCTTTTAGTCTGTTGGGTGAATATTTTGTTGACCAGCTAATTGGTGACCAAAATAGTTCCTATCACCACAGCATAGGGAGATGGGTCATCCTGGTGTGCAGGTTTACTACATCAACAGGGGACAAATCTCTCCTCTCATCAAGGAGAGGTTATCTATTAAATATGCAGAGGCTATATACTATATAAATAAGCAGAAAGTAAGACATAGGAGAAATCTTGGGTGATTGGTGAAGGTACTTCTCTTCTTTCAGAAGTAACATTAATCCAAGAGCCAGATCCCTTCCTAGATAGTATAAATCTTGGTGAAGCGACATAAGGCACTTTTCTTCTTTCAGAAGTGATTGTTCTTGTAGGCAATATGAATATTTCTGGTAACAAGTGACAAAAGGGCGCAGTAACCAGCAATATGAAACAAAACACAAAGTTTCCACCTCAACTGCCCAAGAGTGAGATACGAAGAACAAAGGGGGCACAAAGTCGTCCCAAGGTCCTTTACACATAAATATAAAATAAACACACACTGAAGACAACTATGACAACGCAAAGTCTGAAAGTAGCTGGCTTCAGGACACCTTCCTTATTGTTGGTCCCCAAAAGCGTCACTCATTTTTGGAACAACATATGAGCTATCTTGGTCCTACAAGACCAAAACTTCTCTCTTCCCTTCTCAAAATTTGTTTTGAGCTTTCAAATTCCTCTATTTTCAAGCTTTCTAGAAAATCTACAGACTCTGCAGGCTTGAATCTACGGACTCTGTAGGCTTGAATCTATGGACTCTACAGGAAGAAAATCTATGGACTCTGTAGGATTGAATCTACGGACTCTACAGGAAGAAAATCTATGGACTCTACAGGCCAAGTTCTACGAGCTTCATAGGTTGATTTCTACGGACTCTACAGGAAAGAAGCAAGCTCTCAAAAGAACAAGTTTCCACCACTTAGTCATTTCTAGGATTGGTTCAGTGCCTCGATTCAATCAAAAGAGTTCAATCGGCAAATGATAAAGGATAAAGGTTTGAACCATTGAACTTTGAACCACTTTGGTTTAAAGGTTCAATGGTTCATAGGTTCAAAAGTTCAAAGGCGACCTTAGTCAAGGAAAAAGCAACACACAGGTGGTTCAACAGATGGTTCTGTTGGGTGAATATTTTGTCGGCCAGCTAAATGGTGACCAAAATAGTTCCTATCACCATAGCATAGGGAGATCAGTCAGCCAGATGTGTAGGTTTACTGCACAGCAAGAGACAAATCTCTCCTCTCATCAAGGGGAGGTTCCCTATAGATATGCAGGGGATGCAGGAGGCTATATATATATATATATATATATTCAGAAAATAAGACATAGGGGGCAGGACAAACCATCCATATCTCTTTTTTTAGAGATGATGAACACAGACAAAGGAGAAAATCCTGGCTATAAACGTTGAAGGCACTTCTCTTCTTTCAGAAGTGTTTTTGTAGGAAATAACAGGAGTTTCTTTCAGGTAGTGAAATAAACCAGTAACCAAAGGGCGTAGTAATAGCAGGATGAAACAGAGTGCAAAGTCTCCACCTCAACTTCTCAAAGAGTATATCACAAAGGATAATAGGGGCACAAAGTCTCCCCAGAATCCTCAACACAAAAATAAAAGGAAAACACAAATTGAAATCAATTGTGAAAGCACAAAGTCTTCCCACAGTTGGTTTTAGGACACTTCCCTATTACCTTCACTAATTCTATGCAGCAAATTAAATGAATAAGGACACCTTCAGATGACACAAGTCAGAACAACACAAAGTCTGTGAAAAACCTGCTTTTTCATTCAGATAACAATGGAAATGAAATTACAACCTGAGCTTAAAGTCTCAGTCTTTCTCTTTCAAAATGGGCAGAGTTTTGCTCTTGTAAAATTAAAATTCCCCCTATAACAATAAAAGAGTTTATAAATTATAGAGGAAGAAAGGAGGCCCTTTGGTGCCCTTTTTACAAATGACCCATGTGCATTCTCATCATTGGGAAGAGCACGCCGCTTAAACATCATATGAGAAATCATGGGCCGCACCGTTTACACCTCTTAATGATCAATTCACAGACACTGTACCACCTACTGGAGTAACTCTTTGAGTCGACACCTCCTTTCACCACTTGGATGCTTTTGTCTTTTCTAGCTTTGTCTCTTCCTGCTGCGATTTGAGCTATCGGGCTGTCTTTTTAGCCAGTCGCTTGGTTCTTCCTTCAAGTTTCACACTTTATTTGAATTTCAACGGATATTCCCTTACCTTAAATTTGATGTTTGTGTGGATGTCATTGGTTGACTGTTTCAATGGTTCGAGCGGCCTTCTTGACTCCTTGGTTCAATCACTTTCTTGCTTCAATCACTTTTTTGCTCCTTGGTTGAACCATCGCTTTCATTTGAACTTGCCTTTGGAATCATCCATGTTGCTTCTTTCTTTACTTGAGGCTGCCTTTGAACTTTTGAACCATGTTGAACCATTGAACTTTGAACTCTTTTAATTCAAATTTCAATCGGTTCATTGGTTTATTCTGTGTCTCACTCAAACACTGCTTCCTTTATCTTTCTAAGCTTTGGTTAAACCTTTGAACCAACCAATTGAACTAACTGATCGAATCAACTTTGGTTCAACGGTTCAATGGTCCAATCGATTCATTCTTCATTATTTGGCTAAGTGTTGAACCCATTTATTTCCTGAAGAGTCTATAGAAACCAACCTTGAGAGTCCATAGATTTGAGCCTGCCTGCAGAGTTCATAGATTCAAGCCTGTAGAGTTCATAGATTCAAGCCTGCAGAGTTCATAGATTCAAGCCTGCAGAGTCTGTAGATTTGAGCCTGCCTACAGAGTTCATAGATTCAAACCTGCAGAGTTCGTAGATTCAAGCCTACATAGTCTGTATATTTTCTGAGAAGCTTGAAAAATGAGGAATTTGAATGCTCAGAACAAATTTAAAAAAAAGAGACAATTTTGGTCTGTAGGGCCAAAATAGTTCAAATGTTGTCCCAAAAATGAGTGATATTTTTGGGGGACAATAGCTGGCTTTAGTTGGGGAACTTCCTTCAGATAAAAACTTGAAACACAGCTGAGGGGAGTAGAAACCAAAATCTCCAATGCCTTAAAGTGTGCCATTGGGCTACGGAGTCGAGCTACCCAAAAAGAAAGGTTCCAAAAAATGAAAATGAAATGAACAAAACAAAACAAAAGACTATACAAATATACATATGTATAGGGGAACTCATCTGATACTTCAAGAGTTAAAGTGCTTCAGATGTTGCCCATTATGAGGCAAAGAGAAGAGAGTGCCATCTTGATACCTCAACAAGAAACTATTTTTACCATTGAGCTGATGAATAGTAAAAGGGCCCCTCCATAGGGAATCAAACTTTCTGTGCATCCCCTTTGGTTCTCTTCTCTTGTCCCACAACAGGACTTGATCTCCAATCTAGAAATCATGATTCTTTGCTTTCTGGTCGAAGAGCTTCTTCACTATACTTTGATGGATGGAGATTATGTCCACCACTGCAGTTCTCTGCTCATTCAGCTCAGTAAGGCACATGATCCCTTTCTCAAGTGAGCTCTCATACGTTTGATCTTCAATCACCTTAGCCAATTTCAATGCTAGCAATTCCAAGGTGATTGGTATCTCAGCATTGACACCATACAGAAGTTGGAAGGGAGACATACCAATTGCTCTCTTTGGTGTAATTTTGTCTACCCATAGAGCATCAACCAATGCCTTATGCCAAGTCCTTTGGTTGTCATCCACCAACATCTAGATGATAGTCACCAAATTTTTATTGCTTGACTCAACCTATTCGTTCTGTTGTGGAAAGTAATCAGAGGAGTGGGAGAGTGTAATTCCATAGTAGAAGCAGAATTGGGTAATCTCCTAGGAAGTGAATCAGGTTGCATTATCAGTGACAATTTTGACTGGGACCCCAAACCTGGACATGATGTTCTCTTTGAGGAAATTACATACTACTTCTGAAGTAGCATGTTTTGTCAGAACTGCTTCCACCCATTTGGTGAAGTAGTCTGTTGTCGTGAGGACATAGTCATGTCCATCACTTGATGATGGGTTTACAGCTCTAATAAAATCCATTACTAGAATGGCTCCTCAATGAACACTGGTTCGAGAGGTAGAGCAGTTAGCTTGGGCCTTCCAACAAACTGTTGGCACAGTTCACATCTCTTGACCCATTTGTATGCATCTTGAAAGAGAGTCGACCAATAATACCTGGCTCTTAGGATCTTATGGGCCGTCACAGGGGTAGAAAAATGTCCTCCACAAGATGAATTATGGAAAGACTTTAGAAGTTGGCTTTTCTGCTCCTTGTCCACATAGCGAAGGAACGTTCCATCAAGGCTCCTCTTGTACAGGTCGTTGTCCCAGAGGATAAAATTAGTATCTTTCAGCTTGATGGTTCTCCTTTCTTTATAAGATAGGTTTGCATGACATTCACCATAAGTGAGGAAATGAGCAATACCTGAGTACTACTCATTTGTGGTAGAGACAAAGAGGACTGTTGGTGTCTCATCTTCATCTACTTTTGGTTCTTTATGCTATGTTCCTCTTGGCTTGTTATCAGTAATTAGTTGGCATAGCCCCTTTCCACGTACCAGCTTTGTTGGCTTGATGATAAAATCAAACTCCTAGATCTTTGCAACCTAGTTGCCTCTTTTCATCCCAAACTTCTGTTGAGTCAGTATAGATTTCACTGTGGTGTTATCGACCAAGGCAGTAACTCGAGAATTGAGGATGTAGAAACGAAAATGTTTCATGGCCGTCACCACTGCGTAAGTGTGCTTTTCCATATTTGAGTACTTCAGATCATGAGATTTGAGAGGATAGCTCATGAAGGAAATGGGAGATTCCATACCTTCTTTATTCTATTGAACCAAAATTGATGAAAGCGTATGTTCTGAAGCATAGTTGTAAATGGTGAACTCTTTGCTATAATCTGGACAAGCCAGAATTGGAGCATGGGCAATGGCAGTCTTGATATCCTCAAAAGCCGACTTGCCTTCTTCAGTCCAGCTGAATATGGCCTTTCCCTTCATCATGTTTACAATGTGCCTGGTCTTCTCGACAAATTTGGGGATGAATCTCCATAATAAATTCACCTTTCCAAAGAAAGAGTGAACAACAGTCTTGCTTGTGGGCAAGGAAAGTTCTTAGATAGACTTGACTCTGTCTGAGTCAATCTTTATGCCTCCTTTGGATATAACATGTCTAAGAAGTTTCCCCTCTATTACTTTGAAAACTGACTTCTTGGGGTTTAAAGAAATGCCATTCTGGCAGCAACGTTCTAGCACTTGCTGTAAATGGTTCACATGATCTGGGCGATGCTTAGAGAAGACAGTCAAGTCATCAAGATAAAATACGATGAACTTACCCATCTCATCCTTGAAGACAAGGTCCATTGCTCTTTGAAAGGTGGCACCAACATTTATCAAACCAAAAGGCATCTTTTTATACGCAAATGTGCCCCAAGGTGTGGTGAAAGCAATCTTATGCCGGTCTGCTTCACCAACTTCGAGCTGATTATATCCTGAGAAGCCATCAAGCATTGATAACATCTCTGAGCCTGTCACTATCTACAACACTTGATCCATGATTGGCAAAGGATAATTATCCTTCAAGGATGCCTGATTCAAATTCTTAAAATCCACACAAAGGCAAATTTCACCATTCTTCTTTCTTACATGCACTATATTGGCAATCCATGTGGAATGATGGATTGGAAAGATTATCCTGGCATTTAGCATTTTTTGTATCTCAAATAAAATAGTACCTAATATTTTTAGATTATAATGCCTGGTCTTTTGCCTGTAAGGTGTTAAATCAGCCTTGAGAGGGATGTTGTGTCAAATTTCGTCAGGCCGGAGTGATTTCAGGTCAGCATAGGAGTATGCTAGAACATCCATGTATTCCTTGAACAAAGAGGTGAACTTGAAATTCTCTACAAGAGTAAAACATTACCCAATGTTCACCATCTTGGGGTCTTCCTTGTTTCCCAAATTTACTTGATCAAACTCCTGAGATGAGCTTGAATCCATTGGCTACTGTATGATGAATCTATCATGCTTATCAAATATCTTCTCAATGGAAACTAAGCCTTTGGGAATCTTATTCTCTTTTAGTTGTAATAACTCCTCACCTGTGTTTGCATTTGATTTAGGACCTATTTCACATTTCTGAGGTTCACTGCCTTCAAAATGCAGTTGCTCAAAGCTATCTTTTTGCTCCAAGAAGGCAATGATTTGGCTGTCATTGTTAAAAACTTGCTAGTGACTGGCATTATCAGGTACACTAGGCTGAAAGACCAGCTCAATCATGTACTTGTCTCCTTTGAAATCTGGGTGGGGGACCAAGAGAGTCGCTGAAACAGCTAATGCATCTGCCTAATCATTGAATTCTCTAAGAACTGCAGAGATGCTGAAAGCATCAAAGTCTTCCAGCTGGTCCTAGACTAGATTGTGGTAATGGCGTAATCTTTCATTCTTAGTTTGGTACAGGTTTCTCACCTGACAAACCACTAGTTTAGCATCTCCTTTAGCATGAAGGAGCTTGATGCCTTTTATCTCGAGCTACTCTTAATCCAAGCAGTAGAGACTCATATTCAGCTGTGTTATTCGTGTTGCTAAATTGCAATTTATAAGATGAGGGAAAAATATCTCCTTGAGGAGATATTAATACAACCCTGGCTCCTGAACCAGTGGAAAAGCAGTTGCCATCAAATTCAAGAATCCATACCTCATTTGATACTAATTTCTTTTCAAATTCTTCTTCATCTAGGGGTGGAGATACTTCCACACTTGCCTTGTGCTCAGCCAATTCCTCTGTTGTTCTAACTGACTGCATTTCCAAGCTGTCATCTGCAAGAGCTTCGTCAGATGTCTCATGAACTCCATTCGTATACAAAAAGTAGTTACCCATGCCTGAAGACTCAAACAAAATTTGAGCTTCAGGTGTTGAGGTCTGGGTAACCACATATTTTGCTTCTTTCTCAGGGAGCAGCCTCTTCATAACACCCTTGACTAGAATCCTCACCTCTGATAAATCCATGCTTAATTCACCACCAACATCCCTACAGAAATTCTGCCTGAGAAGGATGCCATATGATGCTGGGACGTCTGCTACCAAGACAGTCATCTTGATTCTTTTGTCTGGGAAGGCAACAAACACAAATTGGGCATCTTTAATCTGTCCCATCAAAGGCACTTGCTTGTTCTCCATGGAGAAGCATCTACCAAAAGTTTTGGTCAATGTGAGATCGAGGGATTCAGCCACTTTAGCAGGCATGACATTCTCTGAAGCTCCAGAGTCAATGATGCAATTATTCAGTTGATGTCCATTTATTAGCAATGAGACATAAAAAGGTTCAGTCCTATCAGGAGCAGTAGGGGGAGTGGTGACAAGGTTGTTCCTTATAGGTGCATTCCTGGCAGCATCATGTATCACTTTGGGAATTGCTCGCTAAAAAGAGATGTTCTAGTTTTTAACACATTGAACCAGTCTGTCTAATTGCTCGGGATGGGACTGCAGAAATTCAAATTCAGACATTTGAATTTTGGTTTTTTTTATATGGTCAATGATATCAAATGTCTGGAATGATCTAGGAGCAGAGGATGGGAGTTCATCCTTTTGATTTTTGAAAGGGGGAGGACTGGACTGTGAAATTGAAGTAAAAGGCATAGGGGCATTTGGGGTACTTACATTTCTTAAAATCACCAGGTCCTTTAGCTAGAAAGGAAGAGTGGATCCCCGCTTAGCAATTGAAACTACTGGTTGAGGTCGCTCCTCAGCTTTCTCCTTATCGGCTTGTTGAGCTAATTTATTCTTAGATCGGGTGAATACAACATATGACCCTTCAGCTGCATTGCCTTCACTATTGGGTTCATCCTGGTAGTTCAAGAAACCAATATGGGAGTCGCCAGCTAATTCTTCTTCTTCCTCAGTGAAGAGATTAGCATCATCTTCAGGATTTAACTCAGGCTGGAATGAAAAATTTGCTTCAGCTTCAAGATATCTGACTGTCAAGTTGTTTGGAGGTGCTTTAAGGGCAAGGTTCCTCTATGGAGGAGGAAGGCAATTTTGTTGTCCTTGATTCCAGGCAGCATTGCCTTGATACGCCTGATTTTGAAATGTCCTCCTGGGCATATCTCTGTATGCAGGAGCAGATGACATCCCTTGCGCCATTTGCTTTTTGAGAGCTAGCATTTCATTTGCTAGCTTTTGTACCATTGGGTTAGTGGTGACTGCAGGTGAATACTCAAAAGATGAAGAGGATTTACCTTTATTAGGGTCTCTCCTTATCTTTCCTACCAAGATAAGGTCATCTTCTACCTCAGTAGCCAAGTCTTGAGTAGTAGCAAGGTCTATGTGTCTGGCCCGTCTCAGTAAGAAACCCACTTCAAGTAATTGTGAGTTGATGAAAAAGCATTTGAGGTTCTGAGGCATCGATTGGGCGACCATGGGTATCATATGCCTCAGCTTGTCGAACCTGGCAATAAAATCCCTCATAGGCTCATGAGGCTCTTTATTCATCTGAGTGAGTTGGGCCAGCAAGGCATGTGCATCTTTTGCAGGCTTGAACCTGGCTTCAAATTTGTCTTTCAGATTGTCCCAATCAGTCATTGATCCAGCCTATAGGTGGTAGAACTAGTTTGCAGCAGTGCCTTGTAGTGTCTCCACGAACAACCTGACAGCTATGTCTTCGAATTCCACCCCTATGACACTACAGGCTATGTTGAAAGCTGTGATGTGTTCATCAGGATGAACCTTCCCATCACCAAAGAATTTGGGGAAGTTATTCCTTGAACTACGTGGAAGCTCATGCAGAGGTGGAGTCAAATTCAGGGGACCGAAAGAATTACTTTAGGGGCCTTGAGCCATGATTTGATTATGCAAAAGTGGGATCACTAATCCAAGTGGAGCGTGGATAGGTAAAGCTCGGCCATCAACAGAAAAAGAAGCTCTGCCTTGTGTTGGTGGCCTGGTAGGGCTAGGAGGAAGACTCCTAGTTCGTCTAAGGTGAGGTTGTGGAGAAAACAACTCAAAATTACTCTGTTGCACCAACTTAAAAGCAGGGTCAACAACACCTTGGGATTTATGGCCTTTGGTATAACGTGGCGTTACTAGATTACAGAACAAAAAATGGAAAAGAGCAGGATCTGCTTCAACTTGAAGTTTGAGACTTCAAACTGCACGCTCTTCCCCAAGATAGTCACCAAAAACTGTTGGGTGAATATTTTGTCGGCCGACTAACTGGTGACCAAAATAGTTTCTATCACCACAACATAGGGAGATTAGTCAGCCAGATGTGCAGGTTTACTGCATCAGTAGGAGACAAATCTCTCCTCTCATCAAGGGGAGGTTCCCTATAGATATGTAGGAGATGCAGGAGGCTATATACTATATATATATGTAGAAAATAAGACATAGGGGGTAGGACAAACCATCCATCTCTCTTTTTTCAGAGATGATGCACACAGACAAAAGAGAAAATCCTGGCTATAAATGCTGAAGGCACTTCTCTTCTTTCAAAAGTGTTCTTGAAGGAAATAACAGGAGTTTCTTTCAGGTAGTGAAATAAACCTGTAACCAAAGGGCGTAGTAACAACAGAATGAAACAGAGCGCAAAGTCTCCACCTCAATTGCTTAAAGAGTATATCACAAAGGAAATAAAATTACAACCTGAGCTCAAAGTCTCAGTCTTTCTCTTTCAAAATGGGCAGAGTTTCGCTCTTATAAAATGAAAAGTCCCCCTTTAACAATAAAAGAGTTTACAATATATAGAGGAAGAAAGGAGGCCATTTGGCACCCTTTTTACAAATGACCCATGTGCATTCCCATCATTGGGAAGAGCACGCTGCTTAAACATCATGTGAAAAATTATGGGCCACACCATTTGCACCTCTTAATAATCAATTCGCAGACACTGTACCACCTACTGGAGTAACTCCTTGAGTCGACACCTCCTTTCACCACTTGGATGCTTTTGTCTTTTCCAGCTTTGTCTCTTCTTGCTTTTGTCTTTTCCAGCTTTGTCTCTTCTTGCTGCGATTTGAGCTATCGGGCTGTCTTTTTAGCCAGTCACTTGGTTCTTCCTTCAAGTTTCATGCTTTATTTGAATTTCAACGGATATTCCCTTACCTTAAATTTGACGTCTGCAGAGACGTCATTGGTTGACTGTTTCAACAGTTCGGGTGGCCTTCTCGACTCCTTACTTTAATCACTTTCTTACTTCAATCGCTTTATTGCTCCTTGGTTGAACCATCGCTTTCATTTGAACATGCCTTTGGAATCATCCATGTTGCTTCTCTCTTTGCTTGAGGCCACCTTTGAACTTTTGAACCATGTTGAACCATTGAATTTTGAACTCTTTCGGTTCAAAGTTCAATCAGTTCATTGGTTTATTTTATGTCTCGCTCAAACACTGCTTCCTTTATCTTTCTAAGCTTTGGTTGAACCTTTGAACCTACTGATTGAACCAACTTTGGTTTAATGGTTCAATGGTCCAATCGATTCACTCTTTGTTATTTGGCTAAGTGTTGAACCTGTTTCTTTCCTACAGAGTCTGTAGAAACCAACCTTGAGAGTCCATAGATTTGAACCTGCCTGCAGAGTTCGTAGATTCAAGCCTGCAGAGTTCATAGATTCAAGCTTGCAGAGTCCGTAGATTCAAGCCTGCAGAGTCCGTATATTTTTTGAGAAGCTTGAAAAATGAAAAATTTGAATGCTCAAAACAAATTTTGAAAAAGGAAGAGACAATTTTGGTCTGTAAGGCCAAAATAGTTCAAATGTTGTCCAAAAAAATGAGTGATATTTTTGGGGGACAATAGGTTCAACCAAAGAGCGGGAAAGTGATTAAACCAATAAAGCGATTGAACCAATAAAGGGATTGAAGTAAGAAAGCGATTGAACTAAGGAGTCGAGAAGCCCGCCTGAATCATTGAAACAGTCAACCAATGACGTCCCCGCAGACTTCAAATTTAAGGTAAGGGAATATCCATTGAAATTCAAATAAAGCGTGGAACTTGAAGGAAAAACCAAGCGACTGGTTGAAAAGATAGCCCGATAGCTCAAATCACAGCAGGAAGAGACAAAGTTGGAAAAGACAAAAGTGGAAAGAGGGAAAAGCCCAAAATATTTGCGCATAAGTTATTCTAGTAGATGGAACAGTCTGCAAAGTAGATTTTCGAGCTTGCAAACATTAAAGACGCAACCTATTTTTCCTTCCATGAAGTAAAAACAAAATGGACAGCTATGCAGATGTCAGAGGGGACAGACTAGATGATCCAGACTCGGGAAAAGACATATGGGATGAAATGACATGCCATAGTTAAGACAGTCACCCTATTTTCAATGCAGTCCTTTAACAAACCTAGAAATGCATTCAAGGCATTGAATGCACAATATGAGTTATTCTATGGAAAAAAGTGCCAATCCTTGCGTAGTTGCTATAATATTATAATATCTCTCATTTGTAAAGGGGGACTTTTCATTTTACAAGAGCGAAACTCTGCCCATTTTGAAAGAGAAAGACTAAGACTTTGAGCTCAGGTTGTAATTTCATTTCCATTGTTATCTGAATGAGAAAATAGGTTTTTCATAGACTTTGAGCTGTTCTAACTTGTGTCATCTAAAGGTGTCCTTATTCATTTAATTTGGTACGCAGAATTAGTGAAGGTAATAGGGAAGTGTTCTGAAACCAACTGTGAGAAGACTTTGTGCTTTCACAATTGATTTTAATCTATGTTTTTCTTTTCTTTTTGTGTTGAGGATTCTGGGGCGACTTTGTGCCCCTATTATCCTTTGTGATATACTCTTTGAGCAGTTGAGGTGGAGATTTTGTGCTCTGTTTCATCCTACTATTTCTACGCCCTTTTGATCACTGGTTATTTCACTATCTAAAAGAAACTCCTGTTGTTTCCTGTAAGGACACTTTTGAAAGAAGAGAAGTGCCTTCAGCGTTTATAGCCAAGATTTTCTCCTTTGTCTATGTGTATCATCTCTGAAAGAAGATAGATGGATGGTTTTTCCCACCCCTGTGTCTTACTTTCTGCTTATTTATATTGTATATAGCTCTACATATTTAATAAGGAAGCTCCCCTTGATGAGAGGAGAGATTTGTCTCTGATTGATGTAGTAAAGCTGCACACCAGGAGGACCCATCTCCCTATACTGTGGTGATAGGAACTATTTTGGTCACCAGTTAGCTGGCCGAAAAAATATTCACCCTGTTGTCCCCCAAAAAATATCACTCATTTTGGAGAAAACATTTGAACTATTTTGGTCCTACAGACCAAAATCCTCTCTTCCCCTTTCAAAAATTGTTTTGAGCATTCAGGTTCTTCATTTTCCAGAAATATACGAACTCTATAGGCTTGAATCTATGAACTCTGTAGGCTTGAATCTACGGACTCTGTAGGCTTGAATCTATGGACTCTACAGGCTTGAATCTATGGACTCTGTAGGCTTGAATCTACGGACTCTGTAGGCTTGAATCTACGGACTCTACAGGCAGGCTCAAATCTACGAACTCTCAAGGTTGGTTTCTATGGACTCTATAGGAAAGAAACGGGTTCAACACTTAGCCAAATAATGAAGAATGAATCGATTGGACCATTGAACCAAATTTGATTCAATCATTAGGTTCAAAGGTTCAACCAAAGCTTAGAAAGATAAAGGAAGCAGTGTTTGAGCGAGACACAGAATAAACCAATGAACCGATTCAACTTTGAACCGAAAGAGTTCAAAGTTCAATGGTTCAACATGGTTCAAAAGTTCAAAGGCGGCCTGAAGCAAAGAGAGAAGCAACATGGATGATTCCAAAGGCAAGTTCAAATGAAAGCGATGGTTCAACCAAGGAGCAAGAAAGCGATTGAACCAATAAAGCGATTGAAGCAAGGAGCCGAGAAGGCCACCCAAACCATTGAAACAATCAACCAATGACGTCCCCGTAAAATGTCAAATTCACGGAAATGAATAACCGTTGATATTTGAAGGCTTGAGCGTGGACCCAAATACATTCGAAGGCCAAAATTCCAAAGGGGAGAACTGCTGAGAGAAAGAGCGTAAAGAGCCAGTAAAGCTAGGAACGTAGCCCTGAGAGCTTAAATTCTAGGAAGAGACAAAGCTGGAAAAGACAAAAGTAGAAAAAGGGAAAAGCCCAAAATATCTGCGCAGAAGTATTTTCAGTAGGTGGAATAGTCCACTAAGCAAATATTTTGGCTTGCAAACATTGAAGGCTTCACCTGTTTGTCTCACTTGGAGTAAAGTAAAAATGGACAGCTACGCAGATGTCAGAGGGGACAGACCAGATGATCCAGACTTGGGAGAAGACATATGGGATGAAATGACACGCCATAGTTAAGACAGCTGCCCTATTTTCAATACAGTCCTTTGACAAACCTGGAAATGCATTCAAGGCATTGAATGCACAACATGGGTCGTTCTATGGAAAACAAGTGCCCAAGTCTTTTTTGGAGCACTATATATTGTAATCTCTCATTTGTTACAAGGGAGATCTTCCCCTTATCAGAAGCGAAACTCTGCCTGATTTGAAAAGCATTATTGAGACTTTGAGCTCAGATTGTAATTCATATTTCTTTGATTGAATGAGAAAGCAAGTTACTTGCAAATTTTGTGCTATTAAAACTTGTGCTACTTTAGGAGATTGTTCTTATGTATGTCTTCTGAAAGCATTCTTGTTTATTTGATTTAACAAGCAGAACTAGTGGAAGTGATCAGGAAGGTGTCCTGAAGGCCCACTGTGGAGAGAATTTATGCCCCCATAAGTACCTTTAGTGTGTTTGCATTTTATTTTCCTGTGTAAAGAGCCTTGAGATGACTTTGTGCCCCCATTGTTCTTCGTGTCTTTCTCTCTTGATTTTTTAGTCACTCAGCACCCCTGTTACTGGTTACTTGCTACCAGAAAGAACTCATGTTGTTTCCTGCAAGAACACTTCTGAAAGAAGAGAAGTGCCTTCAGTGTTTCCCAAGATTTCTACTATTTAGGAAGGAATTTGGCTCTTGGCTGAAAGTTGCCTCTGAAAGAAGAGAAGCACCTTCCCCATCACCCAGTATTTCTCCTCTATTTGTCAGCATCATCTCTGAAAGAAGAGAGATGGATGGTTTATCCTACCCTCGTGTCTTATTTTCTACATATATATAGTATATAGCTACTGCATATTTAATAGGGAACCTCCCCTTAATGAGAGGAGAGATTTTTCCCCTGTTGATGTAGTAAACCTGCACACCAGGATGACCAATCTCCCTATGCTGTGGTGATAGGAACTATTTTGGTCACCAGTTAGCTGGCTGACAAAATATTCACCCAACAATTTTTGGCGACTCTGCTGGGGACACAGTAATTTTGTGCAATTTGGAACCTCAAGTTTCAAATTGAAACATCACCTATGTCTTACCCATAATCATTATAACCCTTATCCATTATAGAGTCTGGTGACTCTATTCCATGTCTTACCCACTATCATTAGCTTTACCATCCTCCATCTCCATTTCTATTATTTTACCTGGTCTGCAAAACTAGAGTCACTCAAAAAGAGTGCACAGTCTAAAGCCTCAAGCCTCAAGCTGAAGCAGGGCCAGTTCTTTTCCATTTTTGTCCTGTAATTTGGTCATTCCACCCAGATGCGTTATCCCCATTTTTCATAATCCCATCATGGCATTTCGAGGCCCCTGGGGTAACTTTTTTGGCCCACTTAATCTAACTCCACCTCTGCATGAGCTACCACTCATTTCAAAAAAGAATTTCCCTAAATTCTTTGGTGATGGGAGAGTTCACCCTGATGAACACATTGCAGCTTTCAGCATAGTTTGTGGTGTGATAGGGGTGGAATTTGAAGACGTGGCAATCAGGCTTTTCATGGAGACACTATAAGGTGCTACTGCAGACTGGTTTTACCATCTGCAGACTGGATCAGTGACTGGCTGGGACACTATCAAAGCTAAATTTGAAGCCAGGTTTAGGCCATCAGAGGATGCAAATGTCTTGCTATCCCAGCTCACACAAATGAAGAAGGAGCCCCATGAGCCTATGAGGGACTTCATTGCTAGGTTCAACAAGCTTAGGCATAGGATTCCCATGATCACCCAGATGACACCTCAGAATCTCATGTGTTTCTTCATCAACTCACAGGTGCCTAAAGTGAGTGTTTTGTTGAGACGGGATAGACATATAGACCTTGAGGCTGCTCAAGACTTGGCTATTGAGGTAGAAGATGACCTTATCTTGACAAGAAAGATAAAGAGAGACCCTAATAAAGGTAAATCCTCTTCATATTTTGAGTATTCACCTGCAGTCACCACTGACCCAATGGTACAAAAGCTAGCAAATGAGATGCTAGCTCTCAAAAAGCAAATGGTGCAAGGAATGTCATCTGCTCTTGCATACAGAGATATGCCCAGGAGGACATTTCAGAATCAAGCGTACCAAGGCAATGCTACCAAGAATCAGGGACAACAAAATTGCCTTCCTCCTCCATAGAAGAACCTCACCATTGAAGCACCTCCAACCAACTCAGCAGTTGGATATTTGGAAACAGAGCATGATTTATCTTTCCAACCTGAGTTTAATCAAGAAAATAATGCTGACCTCTTCATGGTAGATCAAGAAGAGTTTGCTGGCGACTCCATCATTGGTTTCCTAGATTACCAAGATGAACCCAAAAGTGAAGGTGATGCAGATGAGGGACCATATGATGTGTTCACCGGTTCCCAGAACCAGTCAGCTCAACAAGCTGATAAAGGAAAAATAGAGAAGTGACCTCAACCAGTAATTTCAATTGCTGAACGTGGAACCACTCTATCTTTCTAGCCAAAGGACCCGATGGTTGCTAAAGAATTAAGTATCCCAAACAATTTTGCAACTTCTACTTCAATTTTGCAGTCCAGTCCTCCCGCCCCTCCCAAAAACCAAAAAGATGAACTCCCATCCTCTGTGCCTAGTCCAATTCAGTCATTTGACATAACTGACCATGTCAAAAAGACCAAAAGTCAAATGATTGAATTTGAAGTCCTACAGTCCAACCCCGATCAGTTGGACAAGTTGGTACAAGATGTCAAGACCCAAACGTCGGCCCCTGAAGCTCAAATTTTGTTTGTGTTTTCAGGCAGGGGTGATTACTTCTTGACCATGGAGGATGTCCATGTTCTTGGAGATGAAAGTCTGTTAGGTGGTGATCCAGGAATTGATTCAAACCAGACATTAGAAGGATTGGTAGGGCGTAGTACAAATGAAAAAGGGTCTTCCATCTCTAATGAAGAGAATCTGACAGAAGATCCATTTTTGGTGATGTTTGGATCCAGGAAATGGATGGCAGTAATTCCTCTATAGGTGATGGGGCCAATTTGGTGTTGATATCTTCTAAGGGGGATATTATTCCTTCTTTACACAAGTTGCAGTTCAGTAATACCAACAACACTACCGAGTATGAATCTCTGTTACTCGAATGGGGAGCTACTCGAGACAAAGGAGATGTCGAGCCGGTGGTCTGTCAGGCATCTGAAGGGGACAATCAAGACATGTGCTAGACTAAACTATCAGAACAACAAATTATGGTAATAGACCAGGCTACTGCCCATCAGAATCAAAAAAAGGGACTCCACAGGAGAACCAAGATTCATGGTTCTCGGACTAGAAAACAAGTCTTTCCAAGGGGAAATAAGAGAAGAGAACCAAGAGGAAGACACAAGAGATTGAATTCCTGGTGGAGAGTTCCATTCACCCGTCATCAATTCTTGGGGCAAAATGGCTTCTTGCTGGTTTATCAGGATAGAAGGCCATTTTCACTGCCTCTGAAGGGGCAGCATTTGAGGTACTTCAATTCTTGAAGTACCAAATAAATTCACCTCTACATTTGTATATTTGTAAAGTCTTTGTTCTATTTTGTGCTTTTTGTTTTCATTTTTTGGAGCCTTTCTTTTTGGGTAGCTTGACTTCGTAGCCCAATGGCACACTTCAAGGCACTAGAGATTCTGGTTTCTACTCCCCTCACCTGTTCCAAGTTCTCATTTGAAGGAAGTTCCCCAACTGGAGCCAGCTGTTGTCTCCCAAAAAATATCACTCATTTTTGGGACAACATTTGAACTATTTTGGTCCTACACACCAAAATCCTCTCTTCCCCTTTCAAAAATTATTTTGAGCATTCAAGTTCTTCATTTCTCAAGCTTTCCAAAAATCTATGAACTCTACAGGCTTGAATCTATGAACTCTTCAGGTAGGCTCAAATCTACGGACTCTCAAGGTTGGTTTTTACGGACTTTGCAGGAAAGAAAGGGGTTCAACACTTAGCCAAATAATGAAGAATGAATCTATTGGACCATTGAACCGTTGAACCAAATTTAGTTCAATCGGTTGGTTCAATCGGTAGGTTCAAAGGTTCAACCAAAGCTTAGAAAGATAAAGGAAGCAATGTTTGAGCGAGACACATAATAAACCAATGAACTGATTGAACTTTGAACCGAAAGAGTTTAAAGTTCAATGGTTCAACATGGTTCAAAAGTTCAAAGGCGGCTTCAAGCAAAGAGAGAAACAACATGGATGATTCCAAAGGCAAGTTCAAATGAAAGCAATGGTTGAACCAAGGAGCAAGAAAGCGATTGAACCAATAAAGCGATTGAAGCAAGGAGCCGAGAAGGCCACCCAAACCATTGAAACAGTCAACCAATGACATGCCCGTAGACGTCAAATTCATGGCAATGAAATAAGCATTGATCTTTGAAGGCTCGAGTGCAGACCCAAATGCATTTAAAGGCCAAAATGCCAAAGGGGAGAACCGCTGAGAGGAGCGTAAAGAGCTAGTAAAGCTAGGAACGTAGCCTCGAGAGATTAAATTCCAAGAAGAGACAAAGCTAGAAAAGACAAAATTATAAAGAGGAAAAAGCCCAAAATATCTATGTAGAATTAATTTCAGTAGGTGGAACAGTCCACTAAGCAGATATTTTTGCCTGCAAACATTGAAGGCTCTGCCTGTTTGTCTCACTTGGAGTAAAGGCAAAATGGACAGCTACGCAGATGTCAGAGGGGACAGACCAGATGATCCAAACTTGGGAGAAGACATATGGGATGAAATGACATGCCATAGTTAAGATAGCCACCCTATTTTCAACGTAGTCCTTTGACAAACTTGGAAATGCATTCAAGGCATTAAATGCATAGCATGGGCCATTCTATGGAAAACAAGCACCCAAGTCTTTCTTGGAGCGCTATATATTGTAATCTCTCATTTTTTATAAGGGAGATCTTCCCCTTACCAGAAGTGAAACTTTGCCCAAATTGAAAGGCATTACTGAGACTTTAAGCTCAGATTGTAATTCATATTTCTTTGATTGAATGAGAAAATAAGTTACTTGCAGACTTTGTGCTGTTATAGCTTGTGCTACTTTAAGATATTGTTCTTATGTCTATCTTCTAAAAGCATTCTTATTTATTTGATTTAACAAGCATAACTAGTGGAGGTGATTAGGAAGGTGTCCTGAAGGTCCACTTTGGAGAGACTTTGTGCCCCCATAAGTACCTTCAGTGTGTTTGCATTTTTCTTTCTTGTGTAAAGAGCCTTGGGATGACTTTGTGCCCCCATTGTTCTTCATGTCTTTCTCTCTCAAGTTGCTGGTCACTCAGAACCCCTGTTACCAATTACTTGCTACTAGAAAGAACTCCTGCTATTTCCTGCAAGAACACTTCTGAAAGAAGAGAAGTGCCTTCAGTGTTTCCCAGGATTTATACTATTTAGGAAGAAATCTGGCTCTTGGCTGAAAGTTGCTTCTGAAAGAAGATAAGCACCTTCCCCATCACCCAATATTTCTCCTTTGTTTGTCAGCATCATCTCTGAAAGAAGAGAGATGGATGGTTTATCCTACCCCCGTGTCTTATTTTCTGCACATATATATAGTATATAACTACCGCATATTTAATAGGGAACTTCCCCTTGATGAGAGGAGAGATTTGTCCCCTGTTGATGTAGTAAACCTGCACGCCAGGATGGCCAATCTCCCTATGCTATGGTGATAGGAACTATTTTGGTCACCAGTTAGCTGACTGATAAAATATTCACCCAACACACCCAATAGTTTTTGGTGACTCCATTGGGGATGAACGTGCAATCTGAAGCCTCAAGTTTCAAATTGAAGCAGTTTCTTCCCTTATCCATTATATTACAGACTCTAACAACTCCGTTTCATGTCTTACCCATTATCATTATAGCCTTACCATCTTCCTCCATCTCCGTTATATTATCTAATCTACAAAACTAGAGCCGCTGGGAAGAGCACACAGTTTGAAGTCTCAAGCTTCAAGCTGAAGCAAATCTTGCTCTTTTCCATTTTTGTTCTACAATTTGGCAACTCCACGTTATACAAGAAGCTATAAATCTCAAGGTGTTATTGACCCTGCTTTTGAGTTGGTGCAACAGAGTAATTTTGAGTTGTTTCCTCCACAACCTCACCTTAGATGAACTAAGGGTCTTCCTCCTAGCCCTACCAGGTCACCAACACAAGGTAGAGCTTCTTTTTCTACTGCTGGTCGAGCTTTGCCTATCCACGCTCCACCTGGACTAGTGATCCCACTTTTACATAATCAAATCATGGCTCAAGGCCCCTGGGGTAATTATTTCGATCCATTGAATTTGACTCCACCTCTGCATGAGCTTCCACGTAGTTCAAGGAAGAATTTCCCCAAATTCTTTGGTGATGGGAAGGTTCATCCTAATGAACACATTGTGGCTTTCAACATAGGCTACGGTGTAATAGGGGTGGAATTTGAAGACATAGCGGTCAGGCTATTTGTGGAGACACTACAAGGCACTGTTACAGATTAGTTCTACCACCTATAGGCTAGATCAGTGACTGACTGGGACACTCTGAAAGACAAATTTGAAGCCAAGTTCAAGCCTGCAGAAGATGCACATGCCTTGCTAGCCCAGCTCACTCAGATGAAGAAAGAGCCTCATGAGCCTATGAGGGATTTTATTACCAGGTTCGACAAGCTGAGGCACAAGATTCCCATGGTCACCCAGCCGACACCTCAGAACCTCAAATGCTTCTTCATCAACTCACAACTGCCTAAAGTGAGTTTCTTACTGAGACGAGCCAAACACATAGACCTTGCTGCTGCTCAAGACTTGGCTACTGAGGTAGAAGATGACCTTATCTTGGCTAGAAAGATAAGAAGAGATCCAAACAGAGGTAAATCTTCTCCTTCTTTTGAATACTCCCCTTCAACCACCACTGATCCAATGTTGCAAAAGCTAGCAAATGAATTGCTGGTCCTCAGAAGACAAATGGCCCAAGTTATGTCTGCTTTTCCTAATTGGGATATGCCAAGGAGGACATTTCAGAATCAGGCGTACCAAGGCAATGCTGCTAAGAATCAAGTGCAGCCAAATCATCTTCCTCCCCCACAGAGGAACCTCACCCTTGAAGCACCTCCAACCAACTCAACGGTTGGATATTTGGAAACTGAACATGATTTCTCTTTCCAACTTGAGTTTGATCAAGAAAATGACGCTGGTCACTTCATGGAGGATCAAGAAGAATTAGTTGGTGACTCCCACATTGGTTTCCTGAACTATCAGGATGAACCCAGAAGAGAAGGCAATGCAGCTGAGGGGTCATATGTTGTATTCACCTGATCTAAGAATCAATCAGCTCAACAAGCTGATAAGGAGAAAGTAGAGGAGCAACCTCAACCAACAATTTCAATTGCTAAGTGGGGATCCACTCTTCCTTTCTAGCCAAAGGACCCAGTGATTGCGAGAAAGGTAAGTACCCCCAAATGCCCCTACACCTTCTACTTCAAATTCACAGTCCAGTCCTCCCCCTTTCAAAAATAAAAAAGATGAACTCCCATCCTCTGCTCCTAGCTCATTCTAGGCATTTGATATCATTGACCATATAAAGAAAACCAAAATTCAAATGTCTGAATTTGAATTTTTGCAGTCCCATCTTGATCAATTAGACAGACTGGTTCAATGTGTTAAAAATTAGAACGTCCCTGTTGAACAAGCAATTCCCAAAGTGACACATGATTCCCCCAAGAATGCACCCACCAGAAACAACCTTGTCATTGCTCCCCCTATTGCTCCTGACAGGACTGAACCTTTTTATGTCTCATTGCTAATAAATGGACATCATCTGAATAATTGCATCATTGATTTTGGGGCTTCAGACAATCTCATGCCTGCTAAAGTGGCAGAATCTCTGGGTCTCACACTGACCAAGACATTTGGGAGATGTTTCTCCACGGAGAACAAATAAGTGTCGCTGTTGGGGCAAATTAAAGATGCCCAATTTGCATTTTCTACCTTTCCAGACAAGTGAATCAAGATGACTGTCCTAGTGGCCGACGTCCCAGCATCATATGGCATCCTTCTTGGGCAGAACTTTTGCAAGGATGTTGGAGGGGAATTAAGCATGGACTTGTCTCAGGTGAGAATCCCTGTGAAAGGTGTAATGCAGAGGTTACTTCCTGAGAAGGAGGCAAAATATGTTATCACTCAGACATCAAGGCCTGAAGCTCAAATTCTGTTTGAGTCTTTAGGCAGGGGTAATTATTTTCTATCTACTGAAGACATTCATGTTTCAATAGATGAAAATCCTGTAGGTGATGATTTAGGAATTGGTTCAGACAGAACAACACCAAGTATGCCTGATAGTGCCAATCATTGGCAAGTGTTGAATGGGAACAATCAAATCATGTGCTGGACTGAACTAGGAGAGCAACCAATTATGGTAATAGACCATGCTACTGTGCATCAAAATTAGGAAAAGGAACTCTTTTCCAAGAGAGCAAAGATTCATGGTTTTTGGATTAAAAGTCAAGTCTTGCTGTGGGGCAAGAGGAGAAAACCAAAGGGAAGACACAAAAAATTGGTTTCCTAGTGGAGAGTTCCATTCACCCATCACCGATTCTGGGGAGAAAATGGCTTCTTGCTGGTGTATCAGGACAGAGCACCATTTTCACTGCCTCTCAAGGGGCAGCATCTGAAGTACTTCAATTCTTGAAGTACCAGATAAGTTCACTGGTACATATGTACTTTTGTATAGTCTTTAGTTCTATTTTGTGCTTTTCATTTTCATTTTTTTGGAGCCTTTCTTTTTGGGTAGCATGACTCCACAGCCCAATGGCACACTTCAAGGCACTGGAGATTCTGGTTTCTACTCCCCTCAGTTGTGTTTCAAGTTTTCACCTGAATGAAGTTCCCCAACTGGAGCCAGCTGTTGGTCCCCAAAAGCGTCACTCATTTTTGGAACAACATATGAGCTATCTTGGTCCTACAGGACCTAAACTTCTCTCTTCCCTTCTCAAAATTTGTTTTGAGCTTTCAAATTCCTCTTTTTTCAAGCTTTCTAGAAAATCTATGGACTCTACAGGCTTGAATCTACGGACTCTATAGGCTTGAATATAATGACTCTATAGGAAGAAAATCTATGGACTCTACAGGCTTGAATCTATGGACTCTGCAGGAAGAAAATCTAAGGACTCTGCAGGCCAAGTTCTACGGGCTTCACATGTTGATTTTTACGGACTCTGCAGGAAAGAAGCAAGCTCTAAAAAGAACAAGTTTCCAACACTTAGTCATTTCTAGGATTGGTTCAGTGCCTCGGTTCAATCAAAAGAGTTCAATAGGAAAATGATAAAGGACAAAGGCTTGAACCATTGAACTTTGAACCACTTTGGTTCAAAGGTTCAATGGTTCATAGGTTCAAAAGTTTAAAGGCGGCCTCAGTCAAGGAAAAAGTAGCACACAGGTGGTTCAACTGATGGTTCAACCAAAGAGCGGGAAAGCGATTGAACCAATAAAGTGATTGAAGCAAGAAAGCGATTGAACCAAGGAGCCGAGAAGGCTGCCCGAACCGTTGAAACAGTCAACCAATGATGTCCCCATAGACGTCAAATTTAAGGTAAGGGAATATCTGTTGAAATTTAAATAAAGCGCAAAACTTGAAGGAAAAACCAAGTGACTGGCTAAAAAGATAGCCCGATAGCTCAAATCGCAGCAGGAAGAGACAAAGCTGGAAAAGACAAAAGCAAAAAGAGGGAAAAGCTTGAAATATCTATGCAAAATTTATTCCAGTAGATGGAACAGTCTACAAAGTAGATTTTTGAGCTTGCAAACATTAAAGATGCAGCGTATTTTTCCTTCCATGAAGTAAAGATAAAATGGATGGCTACATAGATGTCAGAGGGGATATACCAGATGATCCAGACTCGAGAGAAGACATATGGGATGAAATGACATGCCATAGTTAAGACAGCTGCCCTATTTTCAATGCAGTCCTTTGACAAACTTGGAAATGCATTCAAGGCATTGAATGCACAGCATGGGCCGTTCTATGGAAAAAAGTGCCAATCCTTGCGTAGTTTCTATAAGATTGTAATATCTCTCATTTGTAAAGGGGGACTTTTCATTTTACAAGAGCAAAACTTTGCACATTTTGAAAGAGAAAGACTGAGACTTTGAGCTCAGGTTGTAATTTTATTTCCATTGTTATTTGAATGAGAAAGCAGGTTATTCAGACTTTGTGATGTTCTGACTTGTGTCATCTGAAGGTATCCTTATTCATTTAATTTGGTACGCAGAATTAGTGAAGGTAATAGGGAAGTGTCTTGAAATCAACTATGGGAAGACTTTGTGCTTTCATAATTGATTTCAATATGTGTTTTCCTTTTCTTTTTGTGTTGAGGATTCTGGGGCAACTTTGTGCCCCCATTATCCTTTGTGATTCTTTGAGCAGTTGAAGTGGAGACTTTGCGCTCTATTTCATCCTACTATTACTACGCCCTTTTGATCACTGGTTATTCCACTATCTGAAAGAAACTCTTGCTATTTCTTATAAGGACACTTCTGAAAGAAGAGAAGTGACTTCAACGTTTATAGCCAAGATTTTATCCTTTGTCTATGTGCATCATCTCTGAAAGAAGAGAGATGGATGGTTTATCCCACCTCTGTGTCTTACTTTCTGCTTATTTATATTGTATGTAGCTCTACATATTTAATAGGGAACCTCCCCTTGATGAGAGGAGAGATTTGTCTCTGGTTGATGTAGTAAAGCTGCACACCAAGACGACCCATCTCCCTACGCTGTGGTGATAGGAACTATTTTGGTCACCAGTTAGCTGGCCGACAAAATATTCACCCAACACTTATCACCTCCACTAGTTCTGCTTGTTAAATCAAATAAACAAGAATGCTTTCAAAAGACAGACATAAGAACAATCTCTTAAAGTAGCACAAACTATCACAGCACAAAGTCTGCAAATAACTTGCTTTCTCATTCAATTAAAGAAATATGAATTACAATCTGAGCTCAAAGTCTCAGTAATGCCTTTCAATTTGGGCAAAGTTTCACTTCTGGTAAGGGGAAGATCTCCCTTCAAATGATACAATAGATTACATTATATAGAGGCAAAGAGAGGCCTGGTGCCTTTTCCCATGGGGTGATCCATTTGATGCATTAATGCCTTGGACACATTTTTGATTTTGTCATGTTGGAACAGGGTGGCTGCTTTAACTATGGTGTGCTGGTTCATCTCCTTTGTCCACTCCTTAACCTGAATCACTCATTCCATCACCTGCTAGCCTCACAATTGTTTATTCTACATTTATCTCAAAGGGGACAGATAGACGGTGCTTTCAATGTTTACAGGCCCCAAATATCTACCCGATAACTCTCTCATGTCTTTCTCACTTGCCATGGTCACTTTTCATTATGACGTGGGTGAGGACACGTGGTGGCATCTACAGCTTCAAAATATTCTTATCAAAATAAGCTTTGAAACTATTAGAGGCTGGGGAGGTGCGGATGCAGACACGTGGCAACGTCTGCTGCACTGGGTCGGGAAACGTGGTGAGTTCCGCGCTTTGAGGCTTTATTCAAAACTATGTCTCATCTTGTGACACTTGGCAACTTTCGCTACCCTCTAAAGCTCAATTTTTTTTGAAGGGAACATGCCCTTTAGTGTCTTCTAAGTGGCCTTCAAGCTTTGATTCTTCAGTGGGCTGTCATCCCTTTTATTTTCTTCAGACAAAATGTTTGAAGGAATTCCTTTGGATAATTCATCCGAAGGAAACCTTTCCTTGGCTCTATTTGTGCCTTTGTATTTGAGTGTGCCCCATCCTTTGACACGTGGCAAGTTCCACCACATCAAACAAGTGACACACGTCATTTTCCGCTGAATCTTACATGGCATCTTCCGTTGTTGACACTTGGTAGCATCTGCTTGACTCTTATTGTGCGTGTTTCTCTTCATAATTGAGGCAATCTTTAAACCTTTAAACCTAGTGCGTTGAACCGATTGAATGTTGAACCCATTGAATCGATGAACCAAAGTGGTTCAAGGTTCAAGCTTTTGAGACTTCGCTAGGTGCTCAGGGCCGTGAAACTTTGAAATGGTTAAACTTTGAACCGCTGTCGAAGTGCTTAGCTTCTCGTTGATGACGTTTGAACCTTTGAACCCATTGGACCAAAATGGTTCAAGGTTCAATGGTTCAATCCTTGTCTTGATGCTTGTCAATAGACCTTTTTGATTGAACCAAAGTGCAGAAGCCTTTGAACCTGGTAATCTCAAGCATGTTGCATCCGTAGAAACATATCTGCAGAGTTCGTAGATTTAAACCTGTAGAGTCTGTAGACTTTTGGAAAAGCTTTGAAAAATGAAGAACGGGAATGCTCAGAATAATTTTCGAGAAGGGAAGAGATAATTTTGGCCTTGCAGGACCAAAATAGCTCGTGTTGTTTCCAAAAATGAGTGACATTTTTGGGGAACAATAGCTGGCTCCAGTTGGAGAACTTCCTTCTGTTGCAAAAAGTGATTGAAGGGAGTAGAATCCAGAATCTCTAGTGCCTTGAAGCATGCCATTGGGCTACAGAGTCATGCTAACTAAAAATAAAGGTGACAAAAATGAAAATGAAAAGCACAAAATAGAACAAAGACTTTACAAATATACAAATGTACAGGTGAATTTATTTGGTACTTCAAGAATTGAAGTACCTCAGATGCTGCCCCTTGAGAGGCAATGAAAATGGCCTTCTGTCTTGATAAACAATCAAGAAGCCATTTTGCCCCCAGAATTGGTGATGGGCAAATGGAACTCTCCACCAGGAATTCAATCTCTTGTGTCTTCCTCTTGTTTCTCTTCTCTTGCTGCCCCTTGGCAAGACTTGATTTCTAGTCTGAGAACCATGAATCTTGGTTCTCCTGCGGAGTCCCTTTTTTTTAATCTGATGGGCAGTAGCCTGGTCTATTACCATAATTTGTTGTTATAATAGTTCAGTCTAGCACATGTCTTGATTGTCTCCTTCAGATGCCTGGCAGACCACCGGCTCAGTTACTCCTTTGTCTCGAGTAGCTCCCCATTCAAGTAACAGAGATTAATACTCGATAGTGTTGTTGGTGTTACTAAACTGCAACTCATGTAAAGAAGGAAGAATATCCCCCTTAGGAGATATCAACACCAACTTGGCCCCAACACCTGTAGAGGAATTGCTGTGTTAGGACTTGTTCCAAAGTCTTAACGTTAGGTTAGATTTTTGGTAGAAAATAAATTTAATATTGTAAATGGGGCATGCATCTTTTATAAAGACACCCCCATAAAATAAACTTAGTTTAATTATTAGGTAGTTTTTATGTTTTATGTTTATTAATTAGAATTACTTTACTGGTTGTTTTCTCGTATTTAGTTGGTTATAGGATTAGTTGTTTTTACCGGTCATTGGTAAAAACTATATAAATCATGTTTGCATTGTAAAAGGGTTAACGGAGTAAAGGCACCCTTATGTACTATATTTTTTGAAATTAATAAAATACTTGTGCACTCACACTAAGCGGGGACAAGGTTCAACCTATTTTTGATTCTGGAGTTATCAGCGGTATCAGAGCAAGGTTATTTTGGAAGCACGGTGAATTCGAAGGAGGAAGGTGAAAAATCATTTCACGTGATATCATTTGGCATGAAAATAAGGTATGTCATATAGTATTGGTTTAAATATTTTGAAAAAATATTAAATTATTTTAATTTTTCAAAAATTATTTATATTTAAACCTGTATTTTCCATATACCACAGTCTGATCTTTTTTGATCATTCATACTCCATTTTTCCTCTGTTAAACCTCCTCATTTGGCATAAAAATGAATTTTAGCATTTAATGTTATTAATTCATTATTTTTTTGACCAAAAAAACCAGATTTGTACGGCCTTTTTATCTGATAAAAATATCTGAAAATCTCCATTCATGGTTGCCTTTGTTATTTCTATTCATTCTTAGGCTTCTTAATGTCTAAAACATCAGCAAATGGCATTAAAACCCCTGTGTTTGCATTCATATTGAAAAATCTGGAAAAATCAGACTTGTACGGCCTGTTGTACGGCCTTTCCAACACCCAGCTTCATTTGGAATCCATTCCTTGCAAAACATACCTTAAAAATTTGCAAAAACACATAAAAAATCAATTGTATCCAGCCTGTACGGATTTGTACGGCCTATAGGTGAGAGAGCAGGTGCAGGAAAATATCCAGGAGCAGCCATGGCGTCCCAAGGCAAGCATGGCGCAGTATAAAATTCAGAAGTTTATTTTTTTTATGTTTCTAATGTTTTTTTGTTTCAAATATTTGCTGTTGGGTCCCACGGGAGAAGCTGGAAAGAAAGGTTGTAAACAAAGGGAAAAATTTAAATTATTTACTCTCATGTAATTTTTTTTTATTTTCCCTCATACACTAAATCTGGAATAAATATAAATTTCTAAGTGTAATGTTCTGTAAATGATCTTAGAGCAATTGGTTAAGCTTATTTTGTTAGAAGCTTGCAAAGGAGGAGGTCAAGGGTTCAAATCCCTTCTTTTGGAGTAAGTTTCTTTTTGCTTTGAAATATGCTTTTTTGAAAAAGAAATATTCCCTTTTAAATCAAAATATTGTAAAACACATACTTATTGTATTGTGTTATTTTTTTTTTGAAAAATGGGTGGAATTCAATCATATTTCTTTTTGAGTTGTTGTGGTGAGATAAGGGTGTAATTGGTGAAATAAGGTTGTAATTTGGCGAAATAAGGGTGTAATCATTGATTTTTGGTGTGGTTAAGTGCAAAACCCATCAAAAATACTTGTTTTTTCTTTTACGCTTTACGCAGAGGTTAAGCGCAAAACCCCGTAGAAGCAGTGTCTTGTGCAGTGAGTGTGATATTTGTTTCATTTCTTTCACATTTTGTCACACGTTTCTCTACTGCACTTGCTTTCATTTCAAAATGCCAAAAATTCAAAATTTGCTTTCAGATGGTGATAGATTAACAATTTCCAATTATTCAGATTGGAAACGATTGATGGAGGCTTCACTAGTGTTTAATGAGTTATGGGATATTGTTAAGAATGAAAATCCCACATTGCCAACAGAGCAGGCTATGTTAGATATTTTCAATTTGCGTGATTCTAAGGCCTTAGCTCTTATTAAATGTTGTTGTACTCGTGATACGTATGTTCATATTGAAAATTCTCCTCATAGTTACACTGCATGGAAAACATTGTCAGATTTGTATGATAAGAAACCTAAGCATAAGAAGATAGATATTCATATGCAGTTGTTTACTTTGTCATTAGATGAAGATGGGGATATGGGAGAATATATATCTAAGTTGAAAAATATCACTACTAAGTACACTAAAGCTAGTTTTGGAAAACTAGATGATGACCTCATAGTTACTGCTGCTTTGAAAGGACTACCAGGGTCCTATAGGAATTTTGTTGAAATGTTGCATGTCTCTGACAAGATCACAGGCATCACCTTTGATAAGTTGGCTAAGTTGTTCATCCAACATGACCTCTCTCTACCCAAGAAATCCAAGAAAACTGAAGAAGCCCATGTTTTAGAGTCAAAGCCTAGTTCATCTTCATCTGGGCTTCAAAACAATAAAGGAAACAGTTATAGAGGGGGTCGAGGTTACAGAGGAGGCATATATCAAAACAGAGGTAGGGGTCATTCAAATAATCAACAATCTTATCAATCACATTCACATGAAACAAGTGATCGAGGACATGGTCACAATTCATATAGGGGCAGAGGTCGAGGTAGATCTGACATTCAGTGTCATAGATGTGGAAAATTTGGTCACATTGCCTCACAATGTAGGATTCCTTTTGATAAAATTTAGAGGCCACAAAAAGGGACTAAAACTAACTCTGCTCAGTATGTCGATCATGACTATGATGAATCTAGTAATGTTGCCCATGAATTTGCATTTACTACTTTGGGGCACATTGATTATATTGAATATGAGGGTAGAGATGAGCTCACAGATGTATGAGTTTTAGACAAAGGAGCAACTAAACACATGACATTTAGGAGAGATTTCTTTTGGTCTTATAAGGAAGCTTCTCTCTCTCCAGTTGTCTTAGCAAATAAATCTATGCATACACCACTAGGACTTGGTTCTATTCAAATTTTTCTTCCTAATGGGTCTATAAAATACTTGGAGGATGTTTGGTATGTTCCCACATTGAAGAAACACTTACTTTCTTTGGTAACTATTCGAAAGAAAGGTTATCAAATTTTGCTTGAAAATGGGCTCATTTACATCAATTCAGTGAAGGATAATTATAAAACCATGTATACAGGATATGAAGATGGAAACTTGGTTAGATTGCATTTTAAGGTGCTTCCTTCCAATATAGAACTTGCAGCAATTGTTGACACAGGTACAGGTACTATGTCTACACAGCGGTTATGGCATCTCCGCTATGGACATTTGAATATCCACTCTTTAGTGGATTTGCAGAGATATGGTATGGTGAATGGGTTGCCCACTTTTTGCAAAGATAGTATATTTTGTGAGTCATGTGTTTTGGGCAAACAAAATCGGGAAAATTTTCCTAAACAGTCATCTTGGAGAGCTAACAGATGTTTACAGTTAGTTCATAGTGATGTATGTGACATGAAAAAGTCATCCATTGGTGGGTGTAGATACTTTGTCTTGTTTATTGATGACTTTTCTAGGATGACTTGGGTATTCTTTATGAAAAACAAATCTGAAGTTTTCGCTAAGTTTGTTGATTGGTTACACTTAGTCGAAAAAGAAACAGGTTCACATTTGGCCACTCTTCGTTCAGATAATGGAGGTGAGTATACCTCAAATGAATTTTTAGACTATTGTCGAGAACATGGAATTCATCGACAATATAGTAATGCTTATACTCCACAACAAAATGGAGTATCTGAATGAATGAATAGAACTTTAGAGGGCACATCACGTGCCATGTTGCACTATAAACAGCTTGATGATAAATTTTGGGCCGAAGCTATAGGTACTACAGCGTATTTGAGAAACAGGTCCCCCACAGTTGCACTTTTGGGACAAACTCCATATGAGGCATGGTATGGGTTTAAACCCAAAGTTAAACACTTGAAAGTGTTTGGATGTCTTTGTTTTTCTTTGGTTCCTCCTAAACATAGAACTAAGTTGGAACCACAAAGTTGAAAATGCATCTTTCTTGGTTATTCTGAAGATAAAAAGGGATTTCGTTTGCTTGCACAAGATTCAGGCAAATTCATAGTGAGTCGAGATGTAATATTTGATGAGTTTGGGACTATGAACACTGCAGAGATTGATTCTCAACTTGATATATTAGAGAGGAAAAATGCAAAAAGAGATAAGGGTTTGAATAATGGGGATAACTCTTCAAAGTTATGGTATGAGACTCAAATTCCTTCACTTTCCTCTCCTTCATCTACAAGTTCATAGGTTGATGACTTAGACATTGTTGAAAATTCTCTAAGTCCCCCATCGAATAATGCACCTAATGAGAATTTTGGAGTCCCTGATTTGAATAATTTGTCTAAGTATCCAAAATGGGCTCAAAGTACTTTTTCTGACTTGACAGCAGATGAAGTTGGTTTAACAGGGCCCAGGAATTCTCGAAAATAGGTGAACTATGCTATGGTTGTTACTACTTCTTCCACTGAGCCATCCACTTTTGAGGAGGCATCTATTGAACATGTTTGGCAATAGGCAATGTGTTGGGAAATAACGGAAGCACACAATTGATTACCAAATACAAGCAACTTAATATGCAGAATTAACCAGAATCACAAGTAACTAGAATTCAGAAATAACATAGAATATCAGAGACAATACACAACTTGTATTAAAACTCTTCCAGAAGGAAATACAACAAAGAAGATTGCCACAGTTCTTCTTCCTTACACACCTCTAGGGCTCCCACACCTCTAGGGCATAAATAGTAAATCTTCCCTCAAAGCTCTCTCTCTTACGGTCCCAACACACAACTCAAACACAGAGTTGGTGTTCACCTCAAACCAGCCAGTATCCACTACTGCCAGTACACCAGTGCTCCACGCACTCCACAAGTACACAATCATACTTCAAATAGATCTCCCCTAAACTGCAACAACCTGCAACCCAAATGATCTCACTTATGGAAGGATCTTCCTTGCCTTCCTCTTTGCTTAATAACTGAGTACACACTGTACTCCAAGTAGATCCCACCTGATACTGCTTCCTATTGTGTTGTTGTCCTATCTGATCTTGCACACCTGCAAATCAATCTGGTTCTGCACACTTGTGAACCTTAGACCTTGCACACACATACACGTGTGGATCAATGATCTTACTTACCATGTAGATCTCCTAAAGTAGCCATGCACACCTGATGACTAAGATCCTACACCCCTAAAGAATCCTGTTGACTCTCCAAAACCATCACCCACCTTGGTACTATTATAGAACTAAGAGGAACACCCTTGCTCACCTCACACACAGAAGGATCTAACTTTGCTCAACTCAAACTAGAACACTTTACAATACAGCCCATGAGTCTATTATATAGATCTCATCCAAACAATAATTAGACATCTAATTACAATAATTAGATCCGCAGCTTCTAGTCTAAATTTGGCTCTTGACATGCAAACACTTGGTTCGTTAACTAACTACCCGTAACACTCGCAGCTCGAACCACACAGGGGACCGACGTCGGTCCATGTCTGCCTGGGGGTGCCGACGCTGACCGATCCATGACCGACGTCGGTTACTTCCTGTCTGTACCCTACCGACGTCGGTTGGCCTGACCGACGCCAGCGACTGTGACAACAACAAACTCTCTGCAACCTCCTCACCTGTTTGCATCAGTGAAGCTTTTAGCTCCACAACCTAACAATCTCCCACTTGGAGATAAACAGCTACACTGTACATGTACCTGTACCCCGTCTAATCTATTTCCTGGCTTGTATCCCTCTTCAAGATCAATCCTGAAGACCACCCACCACAAAACCTGTGGTGCACCTCCTGTCATCCAAGTAACCTGCCACATCCGCATCTACAAACACATGTAGAAAATAACTTGACCCTGCATAGCATGTCGACCTGCTGTTGGTCCCTCTCAAATACTTGAGAATCCACTGAACTGCCCTCCAGTGCTTCTTTCCCAGATCGGCTCCAAACTTTCTGACAGCACCCACTGCTTGGGCAAACTCAGGTCTATACCAGACTTCATGTGATTTCAGACACTGTACTGTCCATCCCTTGGTGTGCTCCGGTTTTGCATCCTAAACCTTGCCAACACCTGATTCACATCAGCTCCCACTGGAGACAAAATCAACCTGTGATCTTCCATGTCTCCCATGCCAAAGAATTTCGCTGCTCCAAATCCTTCATGGCAAACCACTGAACTAATCTTACCCTTAGCTCAGTAAAACCCTATATGTACAAACCTACTAGCTAGCATACCATCCACATACAGTAACAGGATAATGTCATGACCATCATCCACCTGGTAAGACAAACCACAGTAGTTACCCTGACATTGACTAAAGTCATGCTTTGTCATCCACCTGTCAAACCTGTACCACTGTCCTGCAGCTTCCTCAAGACCATATGACTTGGTCTTCCGTCTCACGTGTCCGTTCTCTCTATTCTTTAACTAAGGTATCCATTCATCTCTATGCTTTCATACTGGCTAGCAACCCTACCAAATCTCCCGTTTGATTCTGCATCATATTCCTGCCATGCTCCCACTATTTCCTGGATCCTTCCTGCTCTGCAGTGAGCAACGAGTATAAAGAAGAGGAACAATGAATTTGAGGCTTAATTACCACTTCAGTCCTCCATATGGGCATTTGAGACTCTTTGACAACTTGTTATCTGCCCAAAATCCGTTACAGTGACCGACCTCGGTCACCACACAGTCTGCATCCAACTGACGTCAGTTTCATGCACTTGTCCTGACTACCGACCCTGCCGACGTCGGTGTCTTCTATTGCCGACGTCGGTCCTTCTGACCGACGTCAATCTTACCTATTGCCGACATCGGTCCTCCTGACCGACGTCGGTCTTACCCTGCCCGACATCACCGACTTCAGTTTGCACATGACCGACATCGGCACCTGTCTATTCGATGCCAATTCCCCCTGTCTGACGTTGGTACCTGTGTTTTCCTGTAAGTGATGACTTTTTACCCGCGAGCTCTCCATGGATCAAAACCCTGTCCAAACCGCCCTGCTCAGAGTTACTCAACCTTCTCCACTGATCTCTGTCTGCCATCTCCTCCATAAACACCAAGGCTTTCCAGTTCTTAAGCCTGTCAAATATATTAGTCTTCCTCTTAAGAACATGCATCTCCTTCTTGCTCATGTGACCAAGCCTACAAAGCCACGTCTCTGTAATAGAAGAAGAATCAGTAATATAAGCAAGTAGATAAAGGGTACCTGCTTTCTTACCACCAGTTAATTCAAGTGCATCCGTTGTGAGAGTTCTTGTGCATCTCTCATCACCCAACTTCTCTGAAGAAATTAGCCACATCTCCAAGCTTGGGACTTGCATGACCTTCTTCAACACCCATGTGTTGGCCGCCTGCAATTTCAGCTTCACTTCCCCTTTGCCAATTCTTTGGCAAGGCACACCAGCCCCTAAATAAATCTTTCCAAAGTCTCCAAAGACCTTACCATGAAAAGATACTCTATTTCAGACTGCATAGAAAGAGGCAACAAAATCTATTAACCAAGATTCAACTTTATCCAAGAAACATACCAGAGCATCCTGTGCCACATCACCTGCAACATCTGCTTCTTCAGTTCCTTCATGCTGATCTTCCACAAACCAAAAATTTTCTTTTACCTGCTCTTTCTTTCCATAGGACCGTAATTGACCATTCGTGCTTTTCAATTCCTCCATTCTTAGCTTACTTTCTTCTGCCATTGCTCTACTCTCACTCAATCAGAAACTCCTGAGAGTGACCTGTAACCAAACACAAACCTGCTCCCTGCAACCTTAGCTCTGATACCACTTGTTGGGAAATAACGGAAGCACACAATTGATTACCAAATACAAGCAACTTAATATGCAGAATTAACTAGAATCACAAGTAACTAGAATTTAGAAATAACACAGAATATGAGAGACAATACACAACTTGTATTAAAACTCTTTCAGAAGGAAATACAACAAAGAAGATTGCCACAGTTCTTCTTCCTTACACACCTCTAGGGCTCCCACACCTCTAGGGCATAAACAATAAATCTTCCCTCAAAGCTCTCTCTCTTACGGTCCCAACACACAACTCAAACACAGAGTTAGTGTTCACCTCCAACCAGCCAGTATCCACTACTGCCAGTACACCAATGCTCCATGCACTCCACAAGTACACAATCATACTTCAAGTAGATATCCCCTGAACTGCAACAACCTGCAACCCAAATTATCTCACTTATGGAAGGATCTTCCTTGCCTTCATCTTTGCTCAATAACCAAGTACACACTGTACTCTACTCCAAGTAGATCCCACCTGATACTGCTCCCTATTGTGTTGATGTCCTATCTGATCTTGCACACTTGCAAATCAATCTGGTTCTGCACACCTGTGAACCTTAGACCTTGCACACACATACACCTGCAGATAAATGATCTTACTTACCATGTAGATCTCCTAAAGTAGCCATGCACACCTGATGACCAAGATCCTACACCCTTGAAGAATCTTGCTGACTCTCCAAAACCAGCACCCACCTTGGTACTACTATGGAACTAGGAGGAACACCCTTGCTCACCTCACACACAGAAGGAGCTAACTTTGCTCAACTCAAACTAGAACACTTTACAATACAGCCCATGAGTCTATTATATAGATCTCATCCAAACAATAATTAGACATCTAATAACAATAATTAGATCCACAGCTTCTAATCTAAATTTGGCTCTTGACATGCAAACACTTGGTTCGTTAACTAACTGCCCGTAACACTCACAACTCGAAGCACACAGGTGACCGACATCGGTCCCCATGACCGACGTCGGTTGCTTCCTGTCTGTACCCTGCCGACGTCGATTGGCCTGACCGACGCCGGCAACTGTGACAATAGCAAACTCTCTGCAACCTCCTCACCTGTTTGCATCAGTAAAGCTTTTAGCTCCACAACCTAACACAATGAAATGTGAGTATGATTCCATACTTAATAATAATACATGGATTTTAGTTGATCCTCCTCCACATGTTAAACCCATCGAATGTAAATGGGTTTATAGGACTAAGTATAAATCAGATGGCTCCATTGATAAACACAAGGCACGACTTGTTGCCAAAGGATATGCGCAACAAGAAGGTATTGACTATGAGGAAACATTTGCACCAACTAGAAAATGGCACACTATTCGTATGGTACTTGCCTTAGCAGCACAAAATGGTTGGAAAGTATATCAGTTGGATGTTAAAAGTGCTTTTTTAAATGGTGATTTACAGTAAGAAGTCTATATGAAACAACTTCAGGGTTTTGAACAGGTGGGTGCTGAATACAAAGTGTGTAAATTGACAAAAGCTTTGTATGGGCTCAAATAGGCACCCAGGGCTTGGTATGAGAAAATGGATTCAAACTTGAAATCCATTAGTTTTCATCACAGTGAATCAGATGATACTCTCTATTTTTGAGTGCAGGGTAAGAAAATGGTGATACTAGTTCTCTATGTTGATGACTTGTTTATTACAGGTAATGATGAAAACCATAACAAGTCTGTGAAGAAGGAATTAAAATATGGGTTTGAGATGACAGATCTTGGACTTCTTCACTACTATCTAGGCATAGAGGTAACTCAAAAAGAGCATAGTATTTTCATTTCACAAACTAAGTATATTTTTGAGTTATTAGAGAGGTTTGGCATGAGTGATTGCAAACCTGCCCTCACTCCCATGGAAAGTAACTTGAAATTGTCTAAGGATGATAGCAGTGCCTTTTTTGATGGCACCACATATAGACAATTGGTGGGAGGTTTGATATATTTGATGACTACCAGGCCCGATATTTCATTTTCAATTGGAATTTTATCTAGGTTTATGGATGAGCCTAGAGAAATTCATTGGCATGCAACAAAACGAGTACTTCGTTACCTTCAGGGAACGAAAACATATGGCCTTGAATATCGCCGCAACAAGAACTTCAAACTTGTTGGATATTGTGATGTAGATTTTGGCAGATGTATGGATGACAGAGTGTCAACCACAAGATACACTATGCATATGGGTTCAACTGCCATTGCTTGGTGTTGTAAGAAGCAGGATACAATGGCAAATTTATCAGCAGAATCAGAGTATATTGCAGCATGGGATGCTTCTAGAGAAATTGTTTACCTTCGTCGTATTCTTGAAGATCTTCATGTTTCTCAGTTTGCTCCTACACAGTTATACATTGATAATCAGAGTGCAATCAAGATGTCCAAGAATCTAGTGTTTCATGCCAAAACAAAACATATGGATGTCAAATACCATTATCTGCGAATGCTGGTGGCAAAGAAAACTCTTGATCCAATATATTGCCCAACTGTCGATCAGACAGCTGATATCTTCACAAAACCCCTTGACATAATCAAATTTGAAAAATTCAGAAAAATGCTTGGTATGTGTCCAAAGACTTGACTTTGGATCATAGGGGGGTTTGTTAGGACTTGTTCCAAAGTCTTAACGTTAGGTTAGATTTTTGGTAGAAAATAAATTAAATATTGTAAATGGGGCATGCATCTTTTATAAAGACACCCCCATAAAATAAACTTAGTTTAATTATTAGGTAGTTTTTACGTTTTATGTTTCTTAATTAGAATTACTTTACGGGTTGTTTTCCCGTATTTAGTTGGTTATAGGATTAGTTGTTTTTACCGGTCATTGGTAAAAACTATATAAATCATGTTTGCATTGTAAAAGGGTTAACGGAGTAAAGGCACCCTTATGTACTAGATTTTTTGAAATTAATAAAATACTTGTGCGTTCGCACTAAGTGGGGACAAGGTTCAACCTATTTTTGATTCTGGAGTTATCATGCTGCCATTCATTTTATAGATCCAAACATCATCAGAAATGGATCTTCTGTCAGATTTCTCTTCATTAGAGATGGAAGACCCTTTTTCATTTGTACTGCGCCCTACCAATCCTTCTGATCAGGGGTTAAATTTGACCCCTGTTTAAACATTTTTTACCATTTTAAACGTAAAATACTTCCAATTTTTTTTTTAAACCGTAATGAAGGACGGGGATTTTTTTAAAAAGACTATCATTTTGACGTTCACATTTAAAAAACACCCATTCTAATTTTATATAAGGCTAAGCCTATATGCCTTAAGTTTATAAGCTCACTAGCTCAGTGTCCAGCCTCCAACCCTCCGGCTCCAAAATTTTGACTCCCGAGTTTGACTCTCCATCTGTCTCTCCCCATAACATTAATTATTAAATCTTCTAAATTTATTAGAAGAGCTGCACACATTGTAAATTTGCATCGGCAGACTGGCAGTGGCAAGTTGGTAACTGGTAGACTGGTAGTGACGGCACCATAATACGCTAAATATATATTAAATATCCATAGACTCCACCGTAGACTGTATACTGTAGACTCAACGTTGATGAATTGCCATGGTATTTGAAGAGGGTTGGTCTTTGCCACTGGTCATTCCATTCCAATTTCCAAATTCCAATTTCCCCCCAATTACAGCCTACAGCCTGCAGAGTGCGTGTGAGAATATATGGGCCGCGGCAGAATAGGGTAGCAGACTAGCAGTGACAGCACCGCAAAAGTATCCCAGACTCTAGTACCCATTTGAAAATTGCATTGGCATTTTTTGTTATTTTGGGTTCTGACCTCCGATAGTCCGACTCTTTGAGAAACTCTTCTGTGTTCTAATTGTTGTATGGGAAGCAATTTTTCTGAGTTATCTTGCAACACAGGCCGTTACCGTAGCTTCCATCTTACTTTGCATCCAGTAAGAATCTTGTTGGGCAGGTGGCAGGGCATTGGTTATTGGGTTTAAGCTCAAGTTGGCATTTCTAACGTAAGTATCTAAACTTGGTTTTTCATCTCATAGTTTATTTTTTCATATTGCTTAGCTTTGGCTTTCGCTCTACTCTGAGAATCATTATTGCCAATTTGACACTTTAGTTAAATCATGTTTTTCTAGTTGCTTCTCTGCTTCCTTTGCTTCTCTATCTCCAGATTGAGAGGCCATACTGTCAAGACTGTTTGTGCTAGTAAGAAAGAAAGAAAGAAAGAAACATATTAATGTCAATGGAACTATAAAAGTGTAACTAGCTTAGAATAGACAAGGAGAGCTCAGCATGTATCCAATGAGTTATAAAAGTAGTAGAAAACCACACTAAACCTGCCATTTTGAACATCTCCTCTTGGCCTCTCTACCTTCAACAAGGGCTCATTTTCTGGATCTTCCATACTTGTTGAAATAGGCCATTTGTTCCATTTGACAAGACTACCAACATATATCCTAAAAGGTATTAAAAGAAGTACTGCCAAGAACATCAACATTGCAACTGCAATGACCTTGGAGGTGAAACGTCCCCTCAGGGAAACAAAATTATCCAGAATTGTGAATCCTAAAATGTAAATTGCAAGGCCAATACAAGCAACTATGATGAATAAAAAGTGTTCATGCTCCTCCGGATCATCCCTACAACCAATTATGGGTTTGACTGGTACAATAAAATGCATGGAAAGTAGAGAGACAAGGGTTGGTGCCACTGCCAACAGAAAAAGAACCATGATTGGATTCTCTGGAAATATTGTTGTTGATAGTTGAGCAAAAATAGCACCACTCAGACCCACAAAGCCCTTAAGGATGCCTACAACAATGCCCCTACTATGGGGGAAATTTCTCATGGATGTTAACAGCACTGCAGTGTTGAACCATGTTGAGTTGTTCGCTCCTATGGCCAACGCCACACACATTTGTAAACAGTGATCAAATTTGCAAGGTGGCCTTAAATTTGAAATGAAAGGCTTTTGAAAATTGAAATTAAAGGTTTTTGAAATTTAAAATTAGGGATGCTAAGTGAATTTTTACAAACTAGCATTGTCCTTTATATAAAAACACAATTAAATAATTCTACTTCAGCTAAAAACGGAAGCACAAAATTAGTCTAGAAAGACTAGTTTCAAGTGTCATAGTAATTTTTTGCAACTTGAGTGCAAAAATGCTGATAAATTACTAAATAACTAGTAAAGTCTAACCATTTTTCTAGTTTTCTATTTACAAAATTGTATTTGATCCTTGACACGTGTGTACTTTTTTTTAAAAAAAATCTCAAATGGAATCCCCGGGATGAAATTGTCATGGAAGAGTTAGCAGACTCAGCACTAGCAGTAGCAGTGAAGTTTTCTACGGACTCTGCAGGTCCATTTCTATGGACTCCTGTAAAGTTTGGATTTCTACGGACTCAACACTATCAGTGAAGTTTTCTACGGACTTTGCAGGTCCATTTCTACGGACTCTGCAAGGTTTCTACGGACTCCACAGGGATGGGAATGCTTCGGTTCAACGCTTGAGAAATATCCATCTAGAGAGTTGTTCAGGGTTCCCCATCACATGAAAAATAAGTTTAATTAATTTATATATAAAATTATGAAAGTCAAAAATGATAAATGAACGTTACGTGCAAGGTGACATTATCTTAAAAACCGTCACAAAAAAATTTCTTGACGGGCAAGGGTGACCGTCAAATTTAACCCCTACTTCTGATGTCTGGTTTGAATCAATTTCTAGATCACCACCTACAGGGCTTTTGTCTCCAGGAACATGGATGTCCTCCATGGTCAAGAAGTAATCACCCCTGCCTGAAAACTCAAACAAAATTTGAGCTTCAAGGGCTGACGTTTGGGTCTTGACATCTTGAACCAACTTGTCCAACTGATCGGGGTTGGACTGCAGGACTTCAAATTCAGTCATTTGACTTTTAGTCTTTTTGAAATTATCAGTTATGTCAAATGACTGAATTAGACTAAGCACAGAGGATGGGAGTTCATCTTTTTGGTTTTTGGGAAGGGCGGGAGGACTGGCCTGTGAATTTAAAGTTGAAGTTGTTGAACTGTTTGGGATACTTACTTCTTTAGCAACCACCAGGTCCTTTGGCTGGAAAGACAGAGTGGTTCCACGTTTAGCAATTGAAATTATTGGTTGAGGTCACTTCTCTATTTTTCCTTTATCTGCTTGCTGAGCTGACTGGTTCTGGGACCGGGTGAACACAACATAAGCTCCCTCATCTACATCACCTTCACTTCTGGGTTCATCCTAGTAATCCAAGAAACCAATGATCGAGTCACCAACTGACTCTTCTTGATCCTCCATGAAGAGGTCAGCATCATTTTCTTGATTAAATTCAGGTTGGAAAGAGAAATCATGCTCTGTTTCCAAATATCCAACTGCTGAGTTGGATGGAGGTGCTTCAATGGCCAGGTTTCTCTGTGGGGGAGGAAGACGATTTGGTTGCCCTTGACTTTTGGTAGCGTCACCTTGATATGGCTGATTGGGGAATGTCCTCCTTGGAGTATCTCTATATAGAGGAGCAAAAGACATACTATATAAATAAGCAAAAAGTAAGACAAAGGGGCAGAATACATCATCCATCTCTCTTCTTTCAGAGATGATGCTCACAGACAAAGGAGAAATCCTGGGTGATTGGTGAAGGTACTTCTCTTCTTTTAGAAGTAACATTTAGCCAAGAGCCAGATCCCTTTTTGGATAGTAGAAATCCTGGTGAAGTGATAGAAGGCACTTCTCTTCTTTCAAAAGTGCTTGTTCTTGCATGCAACAGGAATCTTTATGGTAACAGGTGACAAAAAGGCTTAGTAACTAACAGTATGAAACATGACACAAAGTTTCCACCTTAACTGCCCAAGAGTGAGATATGAAGAAAAAGGGGGCACAAAGTCATCCCAAGGTCCTTTACACAAAAATAGAAAATAAACACACACCGAAGACAACTATGACAACACAAAGTTTGAAAGTAGTTGGCTTCAGGACACCTTCTTTATCACCTCCACTAGTTCTGCTTATTAAATCAAATAAACAAGAATGCTTTTAGAAGATAGACATAAGAACAATCTCCTAAAGTAGCACAAGCTATCACAACACAAAGTCTGCAAGTAACTTGCTTTCTCATTCAATCAAAGAAATATGAATTACAATCTGAGCTCAAAGTCTTAGTAATGCCTTTCAATTCGAGCAGAGTTTCACTTCTGGTAAGGGGAAGATCTCCCTTCAAATGATACAAGAGATTACATTATATAGAGGCGGAGAGAGGCCTGGCGCCTTTTTCCATAGGGTGATCCATTCGGTGCATTAATGCCTTGGACGCATTCTTGATTTTGTCATGTTGGAACAGGGCAGCTGCTTTAACTGTGGTGTGCTGGTTCATCCCCTTTGTCCACTCCTTAGCCTAAATCGCTGATTCCATCACCTGCTAGCCACGCAATTGTCTATTCTGCATTTATCTCAAAGGGGACAGATAGACAACACTTTCAATGTTTACAGGCTCCAAATATCTACCTGGAAACTCTCTCGTGTCTTTCTCGCTTGCCATGGTCACTTTCTATTGTGACGCAGGTGAGGACATGTGGCGACATCTACAACTTAAAAATAGGCTTATCAGAATAAGCTTTGAAACTGTTAGAGGCTAGGGAGGCACGCATGCAAACACGTGGTAGCGTCCACTGCACTAGGTCGAGACATGTGGCGAGTTTCGTGCTTTGAGGCTTTATTCAAAATTGTGTCTCAGCTTGTGACACTTGGTAGCTTCTGCTACCCTATGAGGCTCAAACTTTTTCGAAGGGAACCTGCCCTTCAATGTCTTCTAAGTGGCCTTCATGATTTGATTCTTCAGTAGGCTGTAGTCCCTTTTATTTCCTTTGAATAAAATGTCTGAAGGAATTCCTTCGGATAATTCATCTGAAGGAAACCTTTCCTTGGCTCTATGCATGCCTTTGTATTTGAGTGTGCCCCGTCCTTTGACACATGGCGAGTTCTGCCACATCAAACAAGTGACACACGTCATTTTCTGCTGAATCTTACATGGCATCTTCCATTTTTGACACTTGGCAGCATCTGCTTGACTCTTATTGCATGCGTTTCTCTTCATAACTGAGGCAGTCTTTGAACCTTTGAACCCAGCGCGTTGAACCGATTGTGTTGGTTGAATATTTTATCAATCAATGTACTGATAAACAAAATAGGTCTGATCAGCCAAAGTAGGAAGATTAGTCATCCAAATGTGTAGGTTTACCACATCAGAAGGGGACTGATCTCTCCTCTCATTAAGGGGAGATTCCCTATATATATATATATATATATATATATATATATATATATATATATATATATATATATATATATAAACAGAAAATAATACTCGGGGGTAGGACAAACCATCCATCTCTCTTTTTTCAGAGATGATGCGTGTGCATCAAAGGAAAAACTTAAGGGAAATGACAAACATGACTCCTCTTCTTTCAGAAGTACTATTTAGCAAACCACAGGAATACTCCTAGTAGTAACAACAAAATGTAACAAAGGATGTAATAACCGGCAAATCAAGATGCAGCACAAAGTCTCCACCTGAATTGCTCAAGAGTAAGATATGAAGGAAAATGAGGGCACAAAGTCGTCCCAAAGTCCTTTACATAGAAATGAAAAGAAAACACACTAAAGGCAATTATGGGGGCACAAAGTCTCTCCACACTTGACTCTTCAGGACACCTTCCTAACTACTGTCACTAATTCTGCTTGTTGAATTAAAGGAACAGAAAATATATTGAAGAAAAAAACATAAGAATAGTTTCCTCAACAACAAAGATATTACAACACAAAGTCTTAAAAGTCACTTGCTTTCTTATTCGAGTAACAAAATATGATCAACAATCTGAGCTCAAAGTCTCAGTAATGCCTTACAATTTGGGTAGAGTTTCATTCTTAATTGTCAAAAAAGAGATCCTTTTAAAATAGAAGAGAGTTCCTTATATAGCCATTTCAAGGACTCAGGAACAGTAATCCATCATGTTGCGTTGGAATATGTTAAGAAGACAGACTGGAACTTAGGGGCATTTTACCCATTTGATTTTATCAATGCAGGGAAACAAGTCGCGCTTATTAAAAGTTTGCAACTTTCAATGTCCACCTGGTGATCTGATCTTACCTTCATCATTCCTCCTTTTTTGGTTAATTGAATCGGGTCCTAGATTCAGTTTGTTGTTCTGTTCCTTCCTCGCTTTCTACTGGTCTTGGCTTTGAAGTCTGTGAATGCATTCTGGTCTGTAGGTTCAAAGGATCAACATTTATTTTGTTGTCTTGAATTTTGAGGTTCGTACGCCCGTCACTATGTTTTCAATGGCTAATTTGCTGTGTTGAATTTGACGTCTTCGAGCACGTCACCCCTTGGTCTTCTTTCAGCTTTCAGCTTGGCACTTTTCCAGATTGGACTTGCCCTTTTGGGCCACAGCTTTGAAACTCTTGTTGAACCACTTTGTTGAACCAATCGATTGAACCAAGCTTTGAACCAAAATGGTTCAAGCTGATGGTTCAATTGAATGAACCAAGTCAATAAACTAAGCATTGAACCAAATGTTGAATTTGCCTTTGAACCACGTGTTTGAACCAACCGTTGAACCAAGTTTTGGTTCAATGGTTCAAACAAAGCCTTGAACTGATTGACGAATTGTTTGTTTGAACCGAAGGATGAATCAAAGCATTGAAACTGAAATAATGCAGATGAACCAGAGTGAAACAAAGCATTTAACCACTTGATTGAACCCGCCTTTGAACCATTTTATGTTGAACCAAAGGACAAACCAAACGTTGAACCTATTATCGATGCTTGTCGATGGAGATTTCTGTTTGAACCAAGGTGATGAACCAATTCCAAAAATAACCAATTGTTAGAAATTGATTCTTTTGATTGAACCCACCTGCAAAAGCCGTGAAGCCCGTTGAACTTGACCTGTTGAGTCTGTAGATTTCCTCTTCTTGCTGAGTCTATAGATTTAAGCCTGAAGAGTCCATAGATTTTTGAAAAGCTTGAAAAATGAGGAATTTGAATGCCCAAGACAAATTTTGGAAAGGAAGAGATAATTTTGGTATATAGGACCAAAATAGTTCAAATGTTGTCTCAAAAATAGTTGATACTTTTGGGGGACAACAACTGGCTCTAGTTGGGGAACTTCTGTCAATTGCAAAAAGAATTGAAAAGAGTAGAATCCAGAATCTCCAGTGTCTTCATGTGTACCATTGGGTTACGAAATTATGCTACCCAGAAATGAAAGGCTCCAAAAAAAATGGAATTAAACAAAATAAAATAAAATTGAAAACTGTACAAATATACATATATACAGATGCAAATATCTGACACTTCAAGAGTTAAAGTGTTTCAGATGCTGCCCATTATGAGGTAGAGAAAAGAGTGTGCCATCTTGATATTTCAACAAAAAGTTGTTTTCACCAATGTGTTGATGAATTATAAATGGGCCTCTCCAAAGGGAGTCAAACTTTCCATGCATCCCCTTTGGTTCTCTCCTTTTTGTTAAGGTGTGGAGCTAAAAGCTTCACCAAGTGAGCATATTGCAAAGTTGCAGGATTACACAGTCACCGGCATCGGTCAGGAGCGACCGACGTTGGTCAGGAGCAGACCAGGAGATGCCGGCATCGGTCATGGATCGGTCGACGTCGGTCACAGGCAAACAGGCAGGAACCGATGTCGGTTACCTGTGCATCCAGAAAGCTATTTCCGTGGATAGAACATAATGTTTGCATGTTAGGATTAAGTGATAGTCTTAAGTCTGCATCTCTATTTTAAGTAAGACTGTTTAGAGCCCTTGATTAAGAGGTGTATCTAATGGCTGTAGTTGTATGCTCATGTTTTCTAATTATTATATAATAGGATAGATCTTCATAGCTTATTGTATTGTAATGTTGAGTTGAACAATACATAATTGTATATGTGAATCATTCCATGTTGTTGGAGTTGATTGTAATTGAGAGAGAGAGCTCTTGAGGGAAAGAGATCTAGAGAGAGATCTGTACATCTGAGAGAGGTGTAGAAGAAAAGAAGTTTCTTCAATTGTATTCCTTCTGTAAAGAGTTTAATACAAGTTTTTAGGGTGGTTTCTTGTATCTCTTATTGTTTGCTATTTTCTGATTCTAGTTACTTATCTTTCTGATTTGATTTTGCATTAATTGCTTTCATATTGTAATCAACATTGTTGGTTGATCCCCAACAAGTGGTATCAGAGCTCAGATTGACTAACAGGTGTTTTAGATCTGGTTAGTGTGTATTGATTACAGGTTACTCACAGGAATTTATGTTTGAGTGGGAGAAGCAATGGCAGAAGAAAGTAAACTGAGAATGGAGAAGTTTAATGGCAAGAATTATCAACATTGGAGAATGCAGATAGAGGATTATCTGTATCAGAAAGATCTATACTTACAATTAGGTGGGGTTTTAAAGAAGCCCAAAGACATGGATGATGAAGAATGGAAAGTTCTTGATAGAAAGGCTCTTGGATCTATAAGATTGAGTCTGGCATCCACTGTGATATCTAATTTATCACATGCAAAGACAACGGTAGAGTTGATGACTACTTTAACAAATTTATATAAAAAACCCTCAGCTTCAAATAAGGTATATCTTATGAAGCAATTATTTAATTTGTGAATGCATGAAGGTGGATCTGTATCTAATCATCTAAATGATTTCCATGGAATTATAAATCAATTAAGTTTAGTCAAAATAGTGTTTGATGATGAAATTAAAGCTATTTTAATATTATGTTCTTTGCCTAAAAGCTGGCATAGCTTGGTAATGGCAGTTAGTAATACTGCATCTGTTTCAAATATTTTAAAAGTAGAGGATGTTGTTAGTGTAATCTTGAATGAAGAAATTTGCAGGAAAAGCACAGAAGAAACATCAGGGAACGCTTTAAGTTTTGAGAGTAGGGGAAGGCAAAAAGAGGAGCAAGAAAGGGAGATCAAGGTCTAAGTCAAAGATGAGAGGTAGATCCAAATCCAGAAATGGCAGGAAGCCACAATGCTGTAATTGTGGAAAGATAGGGCACATAAGCAAAGATTGTTGGTCAAAGCCTAAGGAGGACAATCAGCACGAAGGAAAAGAAGAAGCAAAGGTTGCAGGTATTGCACAAAATGCTCTTATATTCTCTTTGCATAATAATATAGAATCTTGGGTTTTAGATTCTGGTGCATCTTTCCATGCTACCCCTAATAGAGAATATTTTAGTGACTATGTCCATGGAGATTTTGGAATAGTGTATTTAGGGGATGATGAGCCTTGTAAAATTATTGACAAAAGAAAAGTTCAGCTAAAAATGTAGAATGACAACACATGGGTGTTGAGAGACGTCATGCATGTTCCCAGCTTGAAGAGGAATTTGATTTCTGCAAGAAAGTTAGGGGATGAGGGTTGTATAGTAACTCTCACAGTTGAATCTTGGAAGGTGACCAAGGGTGCACTTGTAATGGCCAGAGGTAAGAGAGTAGGTACTCTCTATTTATGTAATTGTGTTACTAATAATTCTCCTTCTGTATTATCTACTTCAGATGTGGATGCAAAGTTGTGGCACTCTAGGCTCGGCCACATGAGTGAGAAGGGAATGTCCATTCTTAAGTCAAAAGGTAAGCTTTCAGATTTGAAAAGCATAGATCTGGATTTTTGTGAGCACTGTGTTTTTGGGAAACAGAAGAGAGTGAGTTTTCTCAAGACTGGGTCAACAAAGAAGAAGCATAAGTTGCAGCTTGTTCACATAGACGTGTGGGGACTGGCTCAGGTTGCTTTTATTGGAAGATCACAATACTATGTTTCGTTCATAGATGATGCTACAAGAAAGGTATGGGTCTATTGTATTAAGAAGAAATATGATGTATTTGAGACTTTTAAGATTTGGAAAGCTATGGTTGAGAATGAAATAGGTAGGAGATTGAAGTGCCTGAGATCTAACAATGGTGGTGAGTTTTGCAGCTATAAGTTCAGAGATTATTGTTATATGCATGGAATCCACAGGCAAAGGACGGTTTCAAGGACACCTCAGCAAAATAGAGTTGCTGAAAGGATGAACAGAACAATAATGGAGCGTGCAAGGTGTATGAGATTGCATGCTACTTTGCCCTTAAATTTTTGGGCAGAAGCTATGGATACTGTAGTGTACCTGATTAATAGAGGACCCTCTACAGCTCTGGATGGTGGAATTCCAGAAGAGGCATGGACAGGTAAAAAGGTAGATCTCTCATTTCTCAAAGTTTTTGGTTGTGAAGCCTTTGTGCACGTTAATAAGGAAAATAGAAAGAAGCTGGATGCTAAGTCTATGAGGTGCAAATTTATTGGCTATGGCTCTGATGATTTCGGATTCAGGTTTTGGAATCTAGGAACTAACAAGATAATTAGGAGCCGTGATGTTGTTTTCAATGAAAAAGTGATGTATAGTGATCAGCTCAGGAAGCTGAGTCAATCTGGGCAGAGAAATAGAGAATTGGACGAGGTGACAGTCCAAAATGAGCTCGAAGGGAAAAATTAATCACAGACAGGAAAACACAGAGACCGACATCGGTCAGGCAGGAATCGACGTCGATAATACAGGAACCGATGTCGGTCACACAGTGACCGATGTCGGTCAGGCAGGAACTGATGTCGGTCAGGGAGAATCGACGTCGGCCAGTAACAAGCGTGGAGGTGACTGAGGTCGGTCACTGTCAGAGAATTTGGGCGGACAGCATGTTGTGAATGAGTCTCAGACGCCCATCAGGAGGTCAGAAAGGGTAAGTAAACCTCCAATTCGATATTCCCCTTCATTATTCTATTTATTGCTAACTGATGGTGGAGAACCAGAGAGTTTTGATGAATCAATACATGTGGAATCCAAGAATCAGTGGGAGCTAGGCATGAATGAGGAAATTGATTCCTTGAAGGAGAACCAAACATGGGATTTGGTTGAGTTGCCAGCAGGAAAGAAGACACTGAAGAACAGATGGATCTACAGATTGAAAGAAGGTGAGAATAGACAGATGAGATATAAGGCCAGAGTGGTAGTGAAAGGATTTGCACAGAAACCAGGTATTGACTTTGGTGAGAATTTTTCTCTTGTTAAAATGACTTCTATACGGACTGTATTGTCTTTAGTTGCTATTGAGGATTTGCATCTTGAGCAGCTTGATGTTAAGATAGCGTTTCTTCATGGAGATTTGGATGAAGAAATATATATGGATCAGCCGGAAGGATTTGAGATCAAGGGTAAGGAGAAGTTAGTGTGCAGATTGAAAAAAAGCTTGTATGGCCTCAAGCAAGCTCCTAGACAATGGTATATGAGATTTGACAGGTTTATGATTGAGCATGGCTATAGTAGGTGTCAATCTGACCATTGTGTGTATTTTAAGAGATTGGATAATGGTAGATATATTATTCTATTGTTGTATGTAGATGATATGCTGGTTGCAGGATCACACATGCAAGATATTTCTGAGCTTAAGGTGAAATTAGCTCACACATTTGCCATGAAGGATTTGGGAGCAGCAAAGAAAATCCTTGGCATGAGTATTAAGAGAGATAGACAAAATCACAGGTTGATTTTGTCTCAAGAGGATTATGTGAACAAGGTGTTGAAACGGTTCAATATGCAAGATGCAAAACCGGTAAGCACACCTTTGGTTGGACATTTTAAGTTGAGTAAAGAACAATGTCCTAATTCACATGATGAGGTAGAGTACATGAGTAGAGTTCCATATGCTTCCGCAGTAGGGAGTTTAATGTATGCAATGGTATGTACTAGACCGGATATTGCCCAAGCAGTGGGAGTTGTAAGTAAGTATATGGCCAATCCAGGAAAGGAACACTGAAAAGCAGTTTAGTGGATCCTTAGATATCTGAGAGAGACCAGTAGTAGGCATTTGTGCTATGGAGGTTCAAATACTTCTCTACATGGTTATGTAGATTCAGATATGGTAGGTGATTTAGATGGCAGGAGAAGCACCACAGGATATATTTTTACTATTGGTGGAATGACGGTTAGCTAGATATCAAAGTTGCAGAATGTTGTTGCCTTGTCAACTACAGAAGCAGAATATATTGCAGTCACAGAGGCTAGCAAAGAGATGATATGGATGACACGGTTCATGAAAGAGCTAGGAAAGGAGCAAGAGAGTTGCAGATTATACAATGATAGTCAGAGTGTAATTCATTTGGCTAAGAATTCAGCCTTTCATTCAAGAACAAAGCATATACAGCTTAGGTACCACTTCATAAGACAAGTATTGGAGGATGGTGAGTTGAAGCTGGAAAAGATCCATACAGATAAGAACCCTGCTGATATGTTAACCAAGCTGGTAACAAAGGAGAAGTTGAATCTTCATTCAACTTATGTTGGTCTTCATGATTGAGTTGAAGATGGAGGAGCTAGAAGATGTTGTTGTACAGGTACTGGTGTAGCTGTTTATCTCCAAGTGGGAGATTGTTAAGGTGTGGAGCTAAAAGCTTCACCAAGTGGGCAGATTGCAAAGTTGCAGGATTACATAGTCACTGGCGTCGGTCAGGAGCGACCGACGTCAGTCAGGAGCAGACCAAGAGATGCCGGCATCGATCATGGATCAGCCGACGTCGGTCATAGGCAAACAAGCAGGAACTGATGTCGGTTACCTGTGCGTCCAAAAAGCTATTTCTGTGGACAGAACAGAATGTTTGCATGTTAGGATTAAGTGATAGTCTTAAGTCTGCATCTCTATTTTAAGTAAGACTGTTTAGAGCCCTTAATTAGGAGGTGCATCTAATGGCTATAGTTGTATGTTCATGTTTCTTAATTATTATATAATAGGATAGATCTTCATAGCTTATTGTATTGTAATGTTGAGTTGAACAGTACATAATTGTATATGTGAATCATTCCAGGTTGTTGGAGTTGATTGTAATTGAGAGAGAGAGAGATCTTGAGGGAAAGAGATCTAGAGAGAGATCTGTACATCTGAGAGAGGTGTGGAAGAAAAGAAGTTTCTTCAATTGTATTCCTTCTGTAAAGAGTTTAATACAAGTTTTCAGGGTGGTTTCTTGTATCTCTTATTATTTGCTATTTTTTTATTCTTGTTACTTATCTTTCTAGTTTAATTCCGCATTAATTGCTTTCATATTGTAATCAACATTGTTGGTTGATCCCCAACACATTTGTCCCACAACAGGACTTGATCTCCAATCTAGAAATCACGATTTTTGGCCTTCTGGTCAAAGAGTTTCTTTATCAGACTTTGATGAGCAGAAATTTTGTCTACCACCATGGTTCTCTGTTCCTCCAACTCAATTAGGCACATGATTCTTTTATCAAGAGAGCTTTCATATGTCTGATCTTCAATTGCCTTTGCCAATTTCAAGGCTAGCAATTCTAAGGTGATTGGTATCTCAGCATTGATACCATAAAGAAGTTGAAAAGGAGACATACCAATTGCCCTCTTTGGTGTGATTATGTCTGCCCACAGAGCATCAACTAATGCTTTATGCCATGTTCTTTGATTGTCATATGCCAGCTTCTTGATAATAGTTACCAGATTGTTATTACTGGATTCACTTGTCCATTCCCTTGTAGAAAATAATCAGAAGAGTGAGAGAGTGTAATTCCATAATGGAAACAAAATTGTGTAATTTCCTGAGAGGTGAAATAAGCTGTGTTATCAGTAACAATTTTGATTGGAAGTCCAAATTTGGAAATGATATTCTTTTTGAGGAAGTTGCATACAACTTCTGAAGTAGCATGCTTAGTTGGGATTACTTCTACCCACTTGGTGAAATAGTCAGTTACTGTAAGAACATAATCATGTCTAGCACTTGAAGATGGGTTTATAGTCCCAATAAAATCAATTCCCCATTGTTAGAAAGGTTCTTCTATGATCACTGGCTTGAGAGGCATAGCAGCTAACTTGGATCTTCCAACAAATTGCTGACAGAGTTCACATTTCCTCACCCACTTATGTGCATCTTAGAAAAGAGTTGGCTAGTAATACCTGGCTCGCAGAATCTTGTGAGCAGCCACAAGAGCAGAAAAATATCTTCCATAGGCCAGATTGTGGAAAGATTTCAAAAGTTGGCTTTATTGCTCTTTGTCTACACAACGAAGGAATACTCCATCTATGCTTCTCTTGTACAAGCCGTTGTCCCAAAAGACAAAATTGGTAGCTTTCAACTTGATAGTCCTCCTTTATTTATAAGACAAATGAGCAAGACATTCACCATAAGTAAGGAAATGAGCAATACCTAAATACCACTCATTGGTAGTGGAGACAAAAAAGACTATTGGTGTCTCTTCCACTTCAGTTTCTTCACACTGTGTGTCTTCTGACTTATTGTCAGCAATTAATTGGCATAGGCCTTTACTCCTGACCAGCTTTGTCGGCTTGATGTCTATATCAAATTCTTGGATATTTGCAATCTAATTACCTCTTTTCGTGCCAAACTCTTGCTGAGTTAATATAGACTTGACTGTAGTGTCAGGAACTAACGCAGTAGTGTGTGAATTTAGAATATAGAAGTGAAAATGTTTGACTACTTTCACCAAGGCATAAGCATGCTTCTCTATATTTGAATATTTCATCTCATGGGTTTTGAGAGGGCAACTCATGAAAGAGATAGGAGATTCCATACCCTCCTTGTCCTGTTGAACCAGAATTGCTGAAAGAGTGTTTTCAGACGCATAGCTGTATATGATGAAATCTTTGTTGTGATCTGGGCAAACAAAGGTAGGAGTGTGAGCAATGGCAGTTTTGATATCCTGAAATGCTGATTTGCCTTCTTTAGTCCAGCTGAAGATGGTCTTCTCTTTCATCATGTTCACAATGTGTCTAGTTTTCTCAGCAAATTTGGGGATGAATCTCCATAAGAAATTCACCTTTTTGAAAAAAGAATGAACAACATTCTTACTTGTAGGCAAATTAAATTCTTGAATAGACTTGACTCTGTCTGAATCAATCTTTATGCCTTCTTTGGACACAATGTGTCTAAGGAGTTTTCCTTCTATTACTCTAAAAATGGACTTTTTAGGATTTAAAAAAATACCATTTTGGTGGTAGCGCTCCAGCACTTGTTGTAGGTGACGTACATGATCAGATCGATGCTTTAAAAAGACAGTCAAGTCATCAAGGTATACCACCGTGAATTTACCAAACTCATCTTTGAAAGCCAGATCCATTACTCTCTAAAAGGTAGCACCATCATTTATTAAATCAAAAGGCATTCTCCTATATGCAAATGTACCCCAAGGTGTGGTGAATGCAGTCTTGTGTTGGTCTGCTTCACCAACTTCAACTTGATTATATCCTGAGAAGCCATTCAGCATTGATAACATCTTTGAACCTGTCACTGTTTGAAGCACTTGATCCATAATTGGCAAAGGATAATTATCCTTCAAAGATGCTTGATTCAGATTTTTGAAATCTACACAAATGCAAATTTTTCTATTCTTCTTCCTTACAGGTACTATGTTTGCAATCCATGTGGAATGATGAATTGGGAAGATGGTTATAGCATTTAATATTTTTTATATCTCAGACAGAATAGTACCTAATATTTTTGGATTATATTGTCTGGATTTTTGATTGTATGGCATTGAGTTGACCTTGAGAGGAATGTTATGGCGGATTTCATCTAGTCTGAGAGACTTCAAGTCTTCATAAGAATATGCTAAGACATCCATGTATTGACAGAGTAAAGAGGTGAACTTGAATCTTTCTTCAGGGGTGCAACACTGACCAATATTGACTATCTTGGGATTTTCTTTAGTAGACAGATTCACTTGATCGAATCTTTGAGAGAAACTCGAGTCTGTTTACTCTTGTTTGATGAATCTATCATGCTTGTCAAACAACTTTTCAAGAGAAACCAGGCCTTTGAGAATTTTGTTTCCTTTCAGTTGTAAGAATTCTTCATTTATATCTGAGCTGGATTCAGACACAGATTTATTTTTCTGAGATTCACTGCCTTCAAAACATAGTTGTTCAAAATTATCTTTTCATTCCAAGAAGGCAATTATTTGATGATCATCATTGAATATTTGCCAATGATCAGCATTATCAAGAACACTTGGTCTATAGACCAGCTCAATGGTATACCTATCTTCTTTGAAATCTGAATGAGGAACTAAGAGAGTTCTTGAAATAGCAAGTGCATCAGCTCTGTCATTAGACTCTCTGGGTATGGCAGAAATGTTGAAAGCCTCAAAGCTTTTAATTTGGTCCCAAACCAAGTTACGGTAGTGGCATAATATTTCATTCTTAGTTTGGTATAAGTTTCTCACTTGACAAACCACTAATTTAGCATCTCCTTTGGCATGAAGAAACTTGATGCCTTTTTCTTGAGCAGCCTGTTAGGTTGTGGAGCTAAAAGCTTCACTGATGCAGACATGGAGGAGGTTGCTGAGTTGTAGAGCAACCGACGTCAGTCTGATCAGCCGACGTCAGTCATATACAGTGAGAAGAGCAACCGACGTCGGTCAGAGATCGGCCGGCGTCGGTCACCTCCAGGCAGACAGGGACCGACGTCGGTTGCCTGTGCGATTCTAGAACTGTTGGTTGCATGAACAATTAGTTAAAGAACCGGTTGTTTGCATGTCAAAGACCAATTTTAGACTTGAATTACGGATCTAATTATTGTAATTAGATGTCTAATTATTGTTTGCATGAGATCTATATAATAGACTCATGGGCTGTATTGTAATTTATGCTAGTTGAGTTGAGCAAAGTTAGCTCCTTCTGTGTGTGAAGAGAGCAAGGGTGTTCCTCCTAGTTCCATAGCAGTGCCAAGTGTGGGTGCTGGTTTGGAGAATCAAAAGGGTTCTTCAGGGGTGTAGGATTTTGGTTGGCAGGTGTTGCAAGGCCATGTTTGGATATCTACATGGTGTGTGTGTTTGCAAGGTCAAAGGAGATCTGCAGGTGACAACAAGATCAAAGGTGACAACAACACATCAAAGAGCAAATAGAGGAAGGCAAGGTAGTTCCTTCCAGATAAGTAAGATCGGTTGATCTGTAGGTGTATGTGAGTGCGGGATCCAGGTTTGCAGGTGTGCAGAACTAGATTGATTTGCAAGTGTGCAAGATCAGGGAGGATAACAACATAATAGGTAGAAAGATCAGGAGAGATCTACTTGGAGTACAATGTGTACTCGGTTATTGAGCATAGAGGAAGGCAAGGTAGATCCTTCCAAAGTAAGATCAGTTGAGTTGCAGGTTGTTGCAAGTTCATGGGAGATCTACTTGGAGTGCGTTGTGTACTCGGTTGAGTATGTGTGTATACTCGGTGTATTGGCAGTAGTGGATACTGACTGGTTGGAGGTGATCACCAACTCTGTGTTTGAGTTGTGTGTTGGGACCGTAAGAGAGAGATAACTCTTAAAGGTGAATTACTGAACACTTGGTGTGGCGAACCTGTAAGGTGGAAGAGTGTGGCGTCTCTTTATTGTAATTCTTTTCTGGAAGAGTATTAATACAATTGGGTATTGTCTCTCATATTCTGTGTTGTTTTTGAATTCTAGTTACTTGTGATTCTAGTTATTTCTGCATGTTAAGTTGCTTGTACATTGGTAATCAATTGTGCTTCCATGGGTTCCTAACAGTTGGTATCAGAGCTAAGGTTGCAGGGAGCAGGTTTGTGTTTGGTTACAGGTCACTCTCAGGGGTTTTTGATTGAGTGGGAGTATAGCAACGGCAGAAGAAAGTACACTAAGAATGGAGGAATTGAAAAGCACGAATGGTCAATTACGGTGTTATGGAAAGAAAGAGCAGGTAAAGAAAGATTGTTGGTTGGTAGCAGATCAACATGAAGGAACTGAAAAAGTAGATGTTGCAGGTGTTGTTGCACATAATGCTCTGGAATGTTTCTTGGATAAAGTAGAATCTTGTTTTATAGATTATGTTGCCTCTTTCCATGCAGCCCCAATTAGGGGGGTTGGTGAGCCTTGTCAAAGTATTGGCAAAGGGGAAGTGCGGCTGAAATTGCAGGCGGCCAACACATGGGTGTTGAAGAAGGTCATGCAAGTCCCAGTCTTGGAGATGCTGCTAATTTCTTCAGGAAAGTTGGGTGATGAGAGATACATAGTAACTCTCACAGTGGATTCTTAGAATGTTACCAAGGATGCACTTGAATTAGCATGTGGTAAGAAAGCAGGTACTCTTTATCTACTTGTTTGTATTACTGATTCCACTTTTGTTGCACAGGGGTGGCTTTGTAGGCTTGGCCACATAAGTGAGAAGGGAATGGATGTTCTTAAGTCAAAAGGGAAGAGTTCAGCTTCGGAGAGCATAAATCAAGATTTCTGTGAGTAGTGGGATGCTACAAGAAAGGAGTGGATTTATTGCAAGAAAAGAAAGACTGATGTATTTGATAAATTTAAGAACTGGAAAGCCTTGGTGTTCTTGGAGGAGATGACGGACATAGATCAGCGGATGGGGATACCTCTAAGCAGAGTAGTTTGGACAGGGTTTTGATTCAAAGAAAGCTCACGGGTAAAAAGTCATCACTCACAGGCATACACAGGTACCGGCGTCGGTCAAGGGTAACTGACATCGAACAGACAGGTGCTGATGTCGGTCATGTGCAGACCAAAGCCGGTGTTGTCGGGCAGGGTGGTTGCTGGCATCGGTCATGAAACTAACGTCAGCGACAAGGTAAGACCGACGTCGGTCAGAAAACCGGTGTCGATAGAAAGGACAGTCGCATGGGAATCGACATCGATCGGATGCAGACTGTGTGGTGACCGAGGTCGGTCACTGAGACAAATTTTGGGCGGACATCAAGTTGTCAAGGAGTCTCAGACGCCCATGTGGAGGACTGAAAGGGTAAGTAAGCCTCAAATTCATTGTTCCTCTTCTTTATACTTGTTGCTCATTGCAGAGCAGGAAGGATCCAGGAAACAATGGGAGCATGGCATGAATAGGATGCAGAACCAAACGGGAGATTTGGTAGGGTTGACAGTCGGTATGAAAGCACTGAGACGAATGGATACCTTAGTTAAAGAATAGAGAGAATGGATACGTGAGATGGAAGGCCAGGTCATATGGTCTTGAGGAAGCTGCAGGACAGTGGTACAGGTTTTGACAGGTAGATGACAAAGCAGGGCTTTAGTCAGTGTCATTGTAACCATTGTGTTTGTTTTACCAGGTGGATGATGGTCATGACATTATCCTGTTACTGTATGTGGTTGATATGCTAGCTGAAGGTTCAGACATACAGGGTTTTGCTGAGCTAAGGGTAAGGTTAGTTCAGTGGTTTGCCATGAAGAATTTGGGAGCAGTGAAATTCTTTGGCATGAGAGACATGGAAGATCACAGGTTGATTTTGTCTCCAATGGGAGCTGATGTGAATTAGGTGTTGGCGAGGTTCAATACGTAGGGTGCAGAACTGGAGCACACCAAGGGCTGGACAGTTTAGTGTCTGAAATCACATGAGGTCTGGTATAGACCTGAGTTTTCCCAAGCAGTGGGAGCTGTTAGAGAGTTAGAAGTCAATTCGGGGAAGTGGGTTCTCAGGTATTTGAGAGGGACCAACAATAGGTATACATGCTTTGCAGGGTCAGGACTTCACTACATGGGTTTGTAGGTTCAGATGTGGTAGGTTACTTGGATGACAGGAGGTGCACCACTGTTGTGTGGTGGTTGGTCTTCAAGATTGAGCTTGAAGAGGGATACAAGCTAGGAAATAGATTAGATGGTGTACAAGTACAGGTACAGGTACAGTGCAGCTGTTTATCTCTAAGTGGGAGATTGTTAGGTTGTGGAGCTAAAAGCTTCATTGATGCAGACATGGAGGAGGTTGTTGAGTTGCTGAGCAATCGACGTCGGTCTGATTAGCCGACGTCGGTCATATACAGTGAGAAGAGCAACTGACGTCGATCAGAGATCAGTCAGCGTCGGTCACCTCTAGGCAGACAGGGACCGACGTCGGTCGCCTGTGCGGTTCCAGAACTGTCGGTTGCACAAACAGCTAGTTAACAAATCGATTGTTTGCATGTCAAAGGCCAATTTTAGACTTGAGCTATGGATCTAATTATTGTAATTAGATGTCTAATTATTGTTTGCATGAGATCTATATAATAGACTCATGGGCTGTATTGTAATTTGTGCTAGTTGAGTTGAGCAAAGTTAGCTCCTTCTGTGTGTGAAGAGAGCAAGGGTGTTCCTCCTAGTTCCACAGCAGTGCCAAGTGTGGGTGTTGGTTTAGAGAATCAGAAGGGTTCTTCAGGGGTGTAGGATCTTGGTCAGCAGGTGTTGCAAGGCCACGTTTGAAGATCTACATGGTGTGTGTGTTTGTGAGGTCAAAGGAGATCTGCAGGTGACAGTAGGATCAAAGGTGACAACAACACATCAAAGAGCAAATAGAGGAAGGCAAGGTAGTTCCTTCTAGGTAAGTAAGATCGGTTGATCTGCAAGTGTATGTGGGTGCAGGATCCAGGTTTGCAGGTGTAGAGAACCAGATTGATTTGCAAGTGTGCAAGATCAGGGAGGATAGCAACACAACAGGTAGCAAGATCAGGAGAGATCTACTTGGAGTATAGTGTGTACTCGGTTATTGAGCATAGAGGAAGGTAAGGTAGATCCTTCCAAAGTAAGATCAGTTGAGTTGCAGGTTGTTGCAAGTTCATGGGAGATCTACTTGGAGTGCATTGTGTACTCGGTTGAGTATGTGTGTATACTCGATGTACTGGCAGTAGTGGATACTGACTGGTTGGAGGTGAACACCAACTCTATGTTTGAGTTGTGTGTTGGGACCGTAAGAGAGAGATAACTCTTGAAGGTGAATTACTGAACACTTGGTGTGGCGAACCTGTAAGGTGGACGAGTGTGGCGTCTCTTTATTGTAATTCTTTTTTGGAAGAGTATTAATACAATTGGGTATTGTCTCTCATATTCTGTGTTGTTTTTGAATTCTAGTTACTTGTGATTCTGGTTATTTTTGCATGTTAAATTGCTTGTACATTGGTAATCAATTGTGCTTCCATGGGTTCCTAACACAGCCTTCATGCCAAGCAACATAGATTCATATTTAGCTATATTGTTAGTGTTGCTAAACTATAATTTGTACGATGAAGGGAACATATCTCCTTGAGGAGATATCAAAAGAATCTTAGCTCCTGAACCGGTGGAGGAACAACTATCATCAAATTCCAAAGTCCATATCTCATATGATACTAATTTTTCTTTAGACTTTCCTTCATCAGAAATGGAGAATCCTTCTTGGTCTGTATTGCAACCTACTAATTTTTCTATTGTTCTTGTTGAACTGATTCCTGAGTTGATACTTTCAGGTGTTTCATGCACTTCATCTGTAGACAGAAAATAGTTACCCATACCTGCGGATTCAAAAAGAATTTGAGCTTCAAGGGATGATGTCTGGGTGACCACATATTTTGCTTCCTTTTCAAGGAGCAATCTCTTCATCACGCCTTGGATAGGGATCCTTGCCTTAGATAGATCCATGCTTAATTCTCCTCCCACGTCCTTGCAAAAATTTCATTTAATCAAAATGCCATAAGATGCTGGGATGTCAGCCACTAATATAGTCATCTTGATTCTCTTGTTTGGAAAGGCTGTAAATGCAAATTGGGCATATTTGATTTGCCCCATCAATGGTACTTGCTTGTTCTCCATGGAGAAATATCTCCCAAATGTCTTGGTCAGTGTGAGACCAAGAGACTCAGCTACTTTAGCAATCATGACATTATCAGATGCGCCTGAGTCTATAATACAGTTACTCAGCTTGTGTCCATTAATTAACAGGGAAACATAGAGAGGTTCTATTTTTCTAGGAGCAGCTGGGGGAGTAATGAACAGATTATTTGGAATAGGTGTGTTCTTTGGAGAATCAAGAGTTATTTTATTAGCCTTTTGTCCTGTGAGGACGGTTTGGTTTTTGACATAGTGGACCAGTTTGTCTAATTACTCGAGATGGGACTGTAGAAATTCAAATTTAGACATTTGAATTTTGGTTCTCTTTAAATGGTCAATGATATCAAATGTTTGGAATCAGCTAGGAGTAGAATATGGGAGTTCATCCTTTTGATTTTTGAAATGGGGAGGATTGGACTGTGAAATTGAAGTAAAAGGCGTAGGGGCATTTGAGGTACTTACCTTTCTTGAAACCATCAGGTCCTTTGGCTGGAAAGGAAGAGTGGATCCACGCTTAGCAATTGAAATTGTTGGTTGAGGTCACTCCTCTACTTTCTCCTTATCAGCTTGTTGAGCTGATTGATTCTTAGACTGGGTGAATACAACATACGACCCCTTAGCTACATGGCCTTCACTTTTGGGTTCATCCTGATAGTTTAGGAAACCAATATGGGAGTTGCCAGCTAATTCTTCTTCTTCCTCAATGAAGATATTTACATCATCTTCAAGATTTAACTCAGACTGAAATGAAAATTTCACTTCAGCTTCAAGATATCCAACTGTCAAGTTGTTTGGAGGCACTTTAAGGGCAAGGTTCCTCTGTGGGAGAGGAAGGTGATTTTGCTGTCCCTGATTCCTGGCAACATTGCCTTGGTACGCTTGATTCTAGAATGTCCTCCTGGGCATATCTCTGTATGTAAGAGCGGATGACATCCCTTACACCATTTGCTTTTTGAAAGCTAGCATTTCATTTGCTATCTTTTGTACCATTGGGTCAGTGGTGATTGCAGGGGAGTACTCAGAAGATAAAGAGGATTTACCTTTATTAAGATATCTCTTTATCTTTCCTGCCAAGATAAGGTCATCTTCTACCTCAGTAGCCAAGTCCTTAGCATCAATAAGGTCTATGTGTCTGGCCCATCTCAGCAAGAAACTCACTTCAGGCAATTGTGAGTTAATAAAGAAGCATTTGAGGTTCTGAGGTGTTGACTGGGCGACCATGGGAATCCTATGCCTCAGCTTGTCGAACCTAGCAATAAAATCCATCATATGCTCATGAGGCTCTTTCTTCATCTGAGTGAGCTGGGCTAGCAAGGCATGTGCATCTTCTGCAGGCTTGAACTTGGCTTCAAATTTGTCTTTCAGAGTGTCCCAATTAGTGACTGACCCAGCCTGTAGGTGGTAGAACCAGTCTACAGCAGTGCCTTGTAGTGTCTCCATGAACAGCCTGACCGCTATGTCTTCAAATTCCACCCCTATTACATTGCAGGCTATGCTGAAAGCTGCAATGTGTTCATCAGGATGAACCTTCCCATCACCAAAGAATTTGGGGAAATTCTTCCTTGAACTACGTGGAAGCTCATGCAGAGGTGGAATCAAATTTAGGGGACCGAAAGAATTACCCCAGGGTCCTTGAGCCATGATTTGATTATGCAAAAGTGGGATCACTAATCCAGGTGAAGCATGGGCAGGCAAGGCTCAGCCAACAATAGAAAAAGAAGCTCTGCCTTGTGTTGGTGACCTAGTAGGGCTAGGAGGAAGACTCCTAGTTCGTCTAAGGTGAGGTTGTGGAGGAAACAACTCAAAATTACTCTGCTGCACCAACTCAAAAGTAGGGTGGACAACACCTTGGGATTTTTGGCCTCTGGTATAACGTGGAGTTGCCAAATTGTAGAACAAAAATTAGAAAAGAGCAGGATCTGCTTCAGCTTGAAGTTTGAGACTTCAAACTGCGCGCTCTTCCCCAGTGGAGTTGCCAAAAACTGTTGGTTGAATATTTTATCGATCAGCGTACTAATAAACAAAATAGGTTTGATCAGCCAAAGTAGGAAGATTAGTCATCCAAATGTGTAGGTTTACCACATCAGAAGGGGACTAATCTCTCCTCTCATCAAGGGGAGGTTCCCTATAGATAAGCTATATATATATATATATATATATATATATATATATATATATATATATAAACAGAAAAAAAGACATAGCGGTAGGACAAACCATCCATCTCTTTTTTTCAGAGATGATGCGTGCGGATCAAAGGAAAAACTCAAGGGAAATGACATACAAGACTCCTCTTCTTTCAGAAGTACTATTTAGCAAACCACAAGAATACTCCTGGTAGTAATAACAAAATGTAACAAATGATGTAATAACTAGCAAATCGAGATGCAGCACAAAGTCTCCACCTGAATTGCTCAAGAGTAAGATACGAAGGACAATGAGGGCACAAAGTCATCCCAAATTCTTTTACACAGAAATGAAAAGAAAACACACTAAAGGCAATTATGGGGGCACAAAGTCTCTCCACACTTGACTCTTCAGGACACCTTCCTGACTACTATCACTAATTCTGCTTGTTGAATTAAAGAAACAGAAAATATATTGAAGAAAAAGACATAAGAACAGTTTCCTCAACAACAAAGATATTACAGCACAAAGTCTAAAAAGTCACTTGCTTTCTTATTCCAGTAACAAAATATGATCAGCAATTTGAGCTCAAAGTCTCAGTAATGCCTTACAATTTGGGCAGAGTTTCGTTCTTAATTGTCAAAAAAGAGATCCTTTTACAATAGAAGAGAGTTCCTTATATAGCCATTTCAAGAAGGACTCGGGAATAGTAATCCATCATGTTGCATTGGAATCTGTTAAGAAGACAAGCTAGAACTTAGGGGCATTTTACCCATTTGATTTTATCAATGCAGGGAAACAAGTCACGCTTATTGAAAGTTTGCAACTTTCAATGTCCACCTGGTGATCTGATCTTATCTTCATCATTCCTCCTTTTCTAGTTAATTGAATCGGGTCCTGGATTCAGTTTGCTACTCTGTTCCTTCCTCGCTTTCTGTTGTTCTTGGCCTTGAAGTCTATGAAATGCATTCTGGTCTGTAGGTTCAAAGGATCAATAGTTATTTTGTTGTCTTGAATTTTGACGTTCACGCGTCTGTCACTATGTTTTCAACGGCTAATTCACTATGTTGAATTTGATGTCTTTAGGCGCGTCACCCCTTGGTCTTCTTTCGAATTTCTACTTGGCACTTTTCTTGATTGGACTTGCCCTTTCGGGCCACAGCTTTGAAACTCTTGTTGAACCACTTCATTGAACCAATCGGTTGAACCAAGCTTTGAACCAAAATGGTTCAAGCTGATGGTTCAATTGAATGAACCAAGTTGATGAACTAAGCATTGAACCAAACATTGAATTTGCCTTTGAACCACATGTTTGAACCAACCGTTGAACCAAGTTTTGGTTCAACGGTTCAAACAAAGCCTTGAACCGATTGACGAATTGTTTGTTTGAACCAAAGGATGAATCAAAGCGTTGAAACTGAAACAAAGTAGATGAACCAGAGTGAAACAAAGTGTTGAACCGCTTGATTGAACCTGCCTTTGAACCATTTGATATTGAACCAAAGGACGAACCAAACGTTGAACCTGTTGCTGATGCTTGCCGATGGAGATTTCTGTTTGAACCAAGGCGATGAACCAATTCTAAAAATGACCAATTGTTAGAAACCGATTCTTTTGATTGAACCCACCTGCAAAAGCCGTGAAGCCCTTTGAACTTGACCTATTGAGTCCGTAGATTTCCTCTTCTTGCTGAGTCTGTAGATTTAAGCCTGCAGAGTTCGTAGATTTCTGAAAAGCTTGAAAAATGAGGAATTTGAATGCCCAAGACAAATTTTGGAAAGGAAGAGATAATTTTGGTCTGTAGGACCAAAATAGTTCAAATGTTGTCTCAAAAATAGCTGATACTTTTAGGGGACAATAGATTGAACGTTGAACCCGTTGAATCGATGAACCAAAGTGGTTCAAGGTTCAACGGTTCAAGCTTTTGAGACTTCGCTAGGTGCTCGGGGCTGCAGAACTTTGAAACAGTTGAACTTTGAACCGCTGCCGAAGTGCTCAGCTTCTCGTTGATGACGTTTGAACCTTTGAACCCATTGGACCGAAAGGGTTCAAGGTTCAATGGTTCAATCCTTGTCCTGATGCTTGCCGACATGCCCTTTTTGATTGAACCAAAGTGCAGAAGCCTTTGAACCTTTGAACCTGCTAATCTCAAGCATGTTGAGTCCGTAGAAACATATTTGCAGAGTTCGTAGATTTAAGCCTACAGAGTCCGTAGATTTCTAAAAAAGCTTTGAAAAATGAAGAACTAGAATGCTCAGAAGAATTTTCGAGAAGGGAAGAGATAATTTTGGCCCTATAGGACCAAAATAGCTCGTGTTGTTTCCAAAAATGAGTGACACTTTTGGGGAACAACATGGTCCACCATGGGATAGCAACAATCCTTTGCATGTTTCAATCCATCCTATTACTCGAACCAATCACAAACAAATACCTATCAAAATGCCATGGGGCCTAACCGTACATAAAACACAAGGAATGACACTTGATAAAGCAACGATTAATATTGGCAACAAAGATTGTCAAGGATTGGCCTTCACTGCTATATCAAAAGTACCCTCCCTTAATGACATATATATCTCCCTTGCTTTTACATTCGAGCTTTTTATAAAAATGAAGGATATTCAATATGTGCATGTTAGAAAATTAAAGGAAAAGAAACTTAGAGAATTACCTCTTCCACTTCATTTGTAACAGAGCTAACTATAATATATCATAATATACATTCACTGACTACAATTTAAAAAATATTGCCTGTGATCATCTTATTTTCTAAGTTCTTATGTAATTTTATATATACAAATTGGTAAAATGCAATGTGCACAGATGCAAATCATTTTATCATGATATATTTATATGCCATTTGCATATTCGGCTCTTGAAATGCATGTCTTAATATTAACATTTAAATTTCTCTATGACATCTTGTTATTTCATGTTTGTTTTATTTTGGAGAAGTAACTTGTTGCCTATACACGAGAAATTTCATCTGGCAGTCACAGAGTCGTTAAATACATCAAATTCATTGTTGTTCAATCAAAGTGCCACATAGTGCCTCCTAGTTGACCCATATCTTCCTGGGCTCCACCATCCCATTTGACCCATACTTATCACATGGGTACATGGTAAATTTTGATTAGATCCACCACCTGCCAAGACTGCCAATTGCTCTTATAAGGAGAACACTTATCAAACAATACATGTTGTTCACATTGTACACTTAAAAAGGGAACACTTACACAGGCAATATACTTTGGAAATTAAAAAAACTAACCTTTTGACGTTCCTTGCACTCTCGAGACAATTGCTAGTTAGATGACTTGTAGGATTTAGTTCGTATTGTTAAAAAGGGAACACTTACATAGGCAATATACTATAGAAACACAAAACTAACTTTTAAATTCCTTTTGATGTTCCTTGCACCCTCAAGACAATTGCTACTTAAATGACTTGTAAGATTTAGTTTGTATCTTCATCTCTTATTATTGAACATTCTTACCAAAGGAGAACCATCAACAACAAGGGCTGCGTAGTGGCTAGTCCCTGCCATTTTAGTTGAGAAGCAATTTTATAAGATTGCAATATAGTTCAAATACTAAACTATAGTGAAAGTTATTCTAATATGTTTTAAGGATGTTTTATATTGAGAACATTCTTCTCCAGATCTCCAAGAGAGATGATGTTGTAATTTATTAATTCTTGCTTGTCATAACCCAAATATCTATCCCCAAGTAGGAGATGTAACAAGCAATAAGGCCATCTGACTTAATATTCAAGAAACGCTTGACGTCTGTCTTTTTGTAATTACATGTAGGTAAAATAAAGTAATAAAAGTATAAAACTAAATACAACGTATTTAAATATAAAATCTCTGACACCAAGACTCGAAAACAAAAATTACCCTTATTTCAAAGCATATTATGATATAATTTGCTTTAGCCCGCACTAGCTAACATGATCAATAATAAATATGCTCCCAATGAAAATGCATGTTTCCTAACTTAATATCAACTTGCTTTCTATACATAGTCGAACCTTGAGAACAAATGGAAGATAAAGGGTGGCCTAAGGAAAACTTGATTGACAATATATTTCTCCTTTCAATTTCGTTTTCCTCATGGATTCAAGGAAATGCAACTGAGCGAGAACCTTGCAATTTATAATGGTCATAAAGTTAGGGATAATTATAATACATGTTCTAACAACCAGCCCATGTTGGTGAGTACCCCCAAGAAGGTTACATCCATATTACTTTCTAAGGTGTTCACTAATATAGCTCAAATAATTGTTATCAGTCCGAGAAATTATCCACTGCCTATAGCTAATATAATTATAGATATGTAATAAAATGCAAGGAACCCCATCTTAATTCCCACGCTTTCAAGGACAATGTTGACCTAATAAACTAAGATCAAGGTGCTTTCAAGGCTCATTTAAAGGAGAGAAAATGCTTTTTTCAGCATGAAAGGTTGAAAGTTACTACAATCTACACCTTGAAATGTTTGATAATTATCCATTACCTGAAATTTCTTGTTGCCAATTAAGAGTTTAATATGCAAAAGCAGTATGAGCATTAAGGATAGAAAAGAAGCAATGGATAAAAAACATAGCCTCTGAATAGACATCAGAACAACAAGAGACTATAAAAGTATAGAAAATTCAAGGAGGAACCAAGGACAAACATTTCTTTTTAAAAAAAAAAAAAAATGTTCACAATTTAAGAAAAAAAACGAAATCTACAGTACCAGATTTGCTAGGATTCAAAAATTTAAATCGAAGTGAAATGTACCAAAGAACTTTAAAGAAATAAAAACTAGAACATAAATCCATGTTTGGAAGTGAAATACTTGAAAGGTATACGTTGTCTACTGATTTTAAAACTAATGCAGGTCCCTTGAGGAAGGTGTTGCCATCTCCAACTTGATGGATTTAGCATTTGTGTGTGTGCAGTGGCCAGGAGGACCAAAAGGGAGCGGTGCAGATGGCAACGAATATGGTGACAGAGGAGGCAACTTTTGAGGTGGAGTAGTGGAGGTAGTTATGCTGGTGCACTGTGTCAAAGTAGCATCACTTTAAAGATAATGGATACTGCACAGAGTCTTATTGAACATATCATAATCAATTTCAATCTCTTTTTTTATCGAATCCTAATATTTTTCTCTGGTTATTTCCATAGAGCGAATGATGTATAATGTGGAGGCCTGACCATACAAGATTCGTGGCAAAAGAAGAAGAAAAAAAGGGGGGTGAAAAGGGCATAAAATGAAAAGAGTACAAATATAACTAACCTCCTTTTTGTCTTTGTGGAGATCAATTCCAGCTTCTAGATCCATGTTGAAAAAATCTTTGTTCAAGAGTACTGTTTTGTAGAGCACATATAAGAAGCCCATGCGGTGCGAAGGGGCCTATAGCCATTTCAAAGCTACTAAGCTCTGATATTGCTGGAGAAGCAGCCTGAACAGATAAGTTTATTGTTTATATAAATACATTGTCACAGCCCCCTAGGGGTGCTCTTTTTATCTAATTGTCACAGCTTCAGACCGTTACCTGAGTTATTTGAAAACGTGAGAGTTGTCAAAAAAAGTCAATTTAAATGGAATGCCATTAAAGAATCTGTTTAAATCCTTTAGATAGTTGTCCTGGTTGGAGAAGGTGTCTGTTCGCTGTTTCCATGAATTAATCATTCAACTAGCATTGAAAAAAAACTCACAAAATAGCTTAAATTAGAATTATTCATTACCAAGGAGACGCAAGGGACCAATTAAGGGTGCACTCATCAAGAATCATAAAGGAAATGAAACACAAGTATAAATGCGTAGAAATTGATTTCCTTCTTGGAGATTCAAAAGATCTTACTTTGAACTGATAAATGGAGGAGGAGAATCAAACGCAGTAGGTGGTTTGGAAAAAAATAGATTCTATCTACATTGATTCATGTTAAATGGTTTTTGGAAAAAATGCAAAATAATGTTTCTTAAGCCTTGGAGAGCTAAACAAGGAAGGATAGGCGTGGCATTAAACCCCTGTATCCTTGGACTTGCCAGAATTTAGTGTTTTTATTCTCTATGCTCAACAGAGCAGTAAGGTAGGCTATATGGTCAGAGAATAGAAAGAGGATTGGCAGGAGCAATTCCCATACTTCTCAAGACATGTATTCTATAAACTTTAATATTCTTGAGAAAACAATCCACATTAATTCTTCAAAACAGTTTAATCACGTCAAAATGTTCGCATACAACACAATTGATTGCATCATTCTCAGTTAAAATAATCTAAAATTTCAACAAACTATAATAAAACAACATTCAGGTAGATAAATATTACTCAAACTTTTAAGACTAGTGGTATAAAACTGGATATCCAAAAACCAAAAAGTTACATAATGAGATATTGGAACCATTCAGTTTCAGAAATAAGCTAACTTCAAACATACAGTTTCAGTAAGAAGGTAATAAGTATATGTTTAAAACTTAGAAATGAACTTCGTTTGGTTTTCTTTAATAGCTCTTAATTGTAAAGACAATCGATTACTGTATGCAGACATGAGATAAGTATGAAATGTAGTGCATCGAGGCATTTAAAAGCGATCTGCAAAATAAAAAAATCTAAGTATTAGTGTGTGTATACATATTGAATTATTAAATAAAGAAAATAGTAGGGTTGATGTGGGTAACTCATGTTTTGACATAGCTTTAGTAGTTTGCTATGTCGGCATCTATGATCTCCTTGTGTTGGTTGAGTGTGAATTTGGTTTCAATAGAGAAATAGCGTAGCATGGAGATGGTACTAGCTTTGCTTTTTATGTAATATTCATGTGAAAATTCTATTAATGGTGGTAGTAATATTTTCAGTAGTGACCTTGAAAGAAATCATTGTAAATGCTATTTGTCTCAGTTTTCAAATTACAAATAAGATGATGGGTATAGACATAAGAAGTTTCTTCCCGATAAGATATGCAATGTATAGTTGTGGAATGTGTAGTTCAAGGGTTTGATCAGGGCAGTGCATTTCTCGTAAATAGGTTGAAAAGGCATAGATATTGCATTTACAATTGACAATGTTCCTTGGACTTGAAAATAAGATTAATGTTAAATAATTATTGCAAGGAGTGTGTTTCAAGTTAGGCCTACAAAAGCCATTGGCTTTCATTTTTTTCTGAAATTTTTGTCCAATATGGCTTTAGATTTATAGACAGTGGAATATGTGTTGACAGTGTATACACATAATATTTTCAAACTTTATCAATTACTGATGCTTTCTATCTTGTAGGAACCCGTCAATTCCCAACTTTGTTCTCCTTTGTAAAATTAGATATATATGCATTTGTGCTTCTCTCTCATACATTAGGATTCTGTATACATTGACGTGAGTACATGTCTTCTATGCATGTTTAATTTTCATGTTTATGACCTCTACTTTGTGCTACAAGCTTTGGTGAGCACTAGATTAAACTTTTACTTTTTATTCGTTTAGTGAATATGAAAATAGAGGACTTAGTTAAGAGTTAATGCGTAGTTTTGCTTGACTAGAGGCTTTAGAACCTTCCCTAGTGATATTATTATGGTAAGAGATCCATTGTCTAGGTCTAGACGGATCCATCTTGGTCATGACCCCAAATATCTAATGTATCGACAATCAAAAGTGTAAGTGGGATTTATATTCTCTGAGCTAGGATTGATTTATAGATCTACTGCATTTCCCATTGCATACATATGACCTACTGTATTCACTATTTATTTTGTAATATAGTGGTTCATAATGGCCACAAATAGGATTTGTGTCATAAAACAAGATTGAGTATGGAAGCTTTTGACTTTCCTCATTGAATTGAAGATAAATATTTTTTCTTATGAACGACCAAATGCATATCTATATATTTAGCCATTTAGTTAGCCAATGTATACAAAAATTGTCTCCCCATAGTCCAATTTCATTTCCAGCAGAGGTATGTGTTGCAGATAATTGCATTCTATGAAAATATGTTCAACAACATGTATTCCATGCAATATATACAGTTCATCGGGATGTAACTCTAGTTTGTATGATTTCATTGCAATCGGATCACCACTATGTAGATAATTTAAGAAATGATTAATAATGCCATTTATCAATTTTGAAGGTGTATTTTGAAAATGCAATAGCACATGAAATGCATCAAAGAGACAATCTCCAACATTGTACTTAAATGCTTGACCTCGAAAAAGATGGTTTTCGGCCAAAGCATCATCAATGTTAGTATATTACAATTCTTTTTTTTTTTCATATTGTTCTACAACTATTGGTTTATTCAATGTTTCATTGTATTTTCTTGTATGTTTTGTAAGATTCGAATCCATTGTATATATATAAGCAATGGATTCAAATCTTACAAAACATACAAGAAAATACAATGAAACATTGAATAAACCAATAGTTGTAGAAAAATATGAAAAAAAAAATTAAAAAATTGGTAATATACTAACTTTGATGATGCTTTGGCCGAAAACCATCTTTTTGGAGGTCAAGCATTTAAGATATATATATATATATATATATATATATATATATATATATATATATATATATATATATATATATATTTGTGTACCAATATAGTAACTTGATTTGTAATGAAGTACAAAACTTGTGAAGCCCTACAAAGAAAAAATATAAATTAGTTCATATAATTTAATTCTAATATTATCACTACTATATAAAAAATTTAAGAAATTTCCAATAATATAATTTATGAATTTTGAAGCTGTATATTCAAAATATAATAGTATGTTCTATAAACCAACAAAACCATAGATATATTTTCATATAGATATAGTTAAATTGAGGATAACTAATTGTCATACAAAGCTAACATTCTATATTATGATGTGAATGCCATACCTAAATATGTGCCACCAAATGTAGAATGTCTCTAGCACTTTAAAACTTACAAATACAAAGTTTTGTCACCTTCAGTGCATGAAAAGATAACAAAATAAGTACGTAAAAGTTCATTGGAATGTATTTTAATTTATAAATTACATCTAACCAATAGTTATGAAAAGAAATAAAATTAATATATATCACCTATATTTAAGGTCACAAGAAATTGTATCTAAAAATTAAACATGCATCAACATATGTTGCATTTGAAAATGCATGATTGTTCAGAGCTAAAGCTATCTGGATTTTACTATTTGTTGTATCTCCAATTTCTACTGAATCCCAAAAGTTGATGGTGGCCTTTACGAAGACTCTTGTTAAATACCTAGTGAAACCTCTCTTATATAATTATATTAGATCTTGAATTTGAATTCTTTCTCAACTAAGAATAGAAGAATTGTCATCCTCAAGGAAAATGGATTAGTATTAGGGATAGCCAATTAGGTTGTCAATTCAGAAGGTTTGATTGAAGAATAGATTTGAATTGTGTACCATATTTGCATGCAAATTGACAAAAGTTCTCTTAAGCATATAGTGAGTACTTGGAGTCATCCAGCTACGATTGCCTTTAAACATAGTCAAGGACCCTGGTGAGGGTGAAGGGATTTTCATTAGAAACTCAGATCTCACTGTTTGAGTTGGCCAAAACAATGGCAGTATACTATTTCATAGGCAATCTAAGTTTTTTTTCTCATTCTCAAATCAAGCTCATTGGATTTGATTCAATTAATTGAAAGCATGTAAAATCTGCAAAGCTATTGCTATAGACCCCTAAGATAGAGTTCCAGAGTAAGACACTAAAAAATATGGTTCCCTCTAAACCCTCCAAAGAAAAAGTAAAATCAGGTGTCAAAGATTTTGCAAGATCTAGTTTTCTTATCCTAGTTGAAGTCATTCTAATACTCAATTTGTTGCATAAAGTGAGATTTTGTGTTAGTTTTTATGATCAAATTTGAAACAATCAGAAAATGCAACACAATGAACACAACAATATACCCTGGGAAAACCCTCCAACTTGAAGGGAAAAACCCAACAACAATATATCTCTTATATATTGAATAATAAGAACAACAATATGCTTTTACAATAAATTATCTTTTTTTTCTCCTTGAACAATGAGAAATCACTCTATATATATACAAGTGAGAGGAAAGAGACTCATCTCTTTAATTTCCCTGTCGGCCTCCACCAAACAAATTATGTCTTAAATAATACAATAAATTGGGCCAGAAGTGGGAACCCAACGCTGCTCCTTCAACATCAACACTCCCTCTCAGCTAGGGAGGATACTTCTAGCTGCATAAGACATATCACCTCATCGTGATGTCAACCACAATGGCCACAACAATGCATAGTATGTACAAGTGTTCATCACTTTACATGATATCCACCATGGTTCTTCTAGAGGGTGGAATCAAGGGATTTCACCTTAAACTTTCTCTCACAGAGAAGAACTTGTTATCAAGGGATTTCACCTTGAACTTTTCTCACAGAGAAGAACTCGCTATCAAGGGATTTCACCTCGAACTTCTCTCACAGAGAAGAACTCGCTATCAAGGGATTTCACCTCGAACGTCTCTCACAGAGAAGAACTCGCTATCAAGGGATTTCACCTCAAACTTCTCTCACAGAGAAGAACTCATTATCAAGGGATTTCACCTCGAACTTCTCTCGTAAAGAAGAACTCGTTATCAAGGGATTTCACCTCGAACTTCTCTCACAAAGAAGAACTCGCTATCAATGGATTTCACCTCGAACTTCTCTCAAAGAGAAGAACTCGTTAGCTTTCCTCAATACCATATCTCTGATATAATGGTATTTGATCTCAACATGCTTGGTTCTGTCATGAAACATTGGATTGACAGAAATCTTCACACAGCTCTGGTTATCACAATGAATAATGGTAGGCTCCATTAATTTTTCAAACAATCCTGCAAGGAGCTTACAAAGCCATACTACTTCTCGAGTTGCCATACAAGCTGCAATATACTCCGCCTCTACTGTACTCAATGCTACAGATGACTGCTTCCTACTGCACCAAGAAATCATAGCAGATCCTAAACTAAAGCAACATTTAGAGGTGGTCTTTGGATCAGTGACACAACCTACCCAATCAAAATCAGTATATCCATGCAGCTTCAAGTCTACACTAGAAGAATATCTCAAGCCATACCCAACTGTGCCACGCAAGTATCTTAGGATATGCTTCACTGCAACTAGATGTATTTGGCTTGGTTCACACATAAACTGACTATGTGCACTTACTACATAGCAAATATCTGATCTAGTATTAACTAGATACATCAATGATCTAATTATTTGTATGTACATTCTAGGATCCACCAGATCTGAACTAGCTGCAGCCTCTTTTAACTTTGACAAATTTGTCTCCATCAGTGTAGACATCGGTTTGCAATCTATCATACCAAATCTCTTCAAGATGTCAATAGTATACTTCCCTTGACTTAGAATGATCTTATTTGGTTTCTGTCATACTTCTAAACCAAATAAGTAATGTAAGAGGCCAAGATAATTTATTTCAAATTCTGAAGTTAACTCCTTCTTACATTTGAAAAATGAGGTGATCTTCTCCGGTAATAAGTAGATCATCAACATAAAGAACCAAGATTAATGATTCGCCATCAATTACCTTGAAGTATAGGTTTGAATCAGCATCATTCTGGGAGAAATCCAAGCTCATCAAGTATCGATCAAGTCTTTCGAACCAAGCACGAGGAGCCTGCTTAAGACCGTACAAAGCCTTCTTCAACTTATAAACATGAGACTCGTTCCCATCAACCTCAAATCCATCAGGTTGCTCAATATATACCTCTTCCTCGATTATACCATTTAGAAATGTTGTCTTCACATCCATTTGGTGTATTTTCCATCCTTTAAATGTTGCAATAGTAATGATGGTTTTGACGGATGTGTTAAGTTGTGGAGCTAAAAGCTTCACTAATGTGTAAATGTGGAGGTTGTTGGGTTACACAGTAACTGACATCGGTCAGAGCTAATCGACATCGATTAGGGGTTGACCGACATCGGTTAACTACAGTTACACAGTAATTGGCATCGGTTAGGATCGGCCAGCATCGATCACCTGTGTGTTTTCAAAACTGTTCTAATTTTAGACGAACAATTGTTTTGCATGTAAAGACTAATTTTAGTCTTGAGTCTGCATTTCTAATTATTGTTTGTTTTGGGATCTATTTAAGAGACCCATGGGGCTGTATTGTAAGGTAAGCAAGATCAATTAGATCTGCAGGGTGCAAGATCAAGAAGATCTGCAAGGTGCAAGATCAAGAAGATCTGCGAACAAGGAGGCAACAATGGTTGAGTTGATTGTCACTTGGGAAGTAGGCAACAACAACCATTGGGTTGATTGTCACTGGAGGGAACAACAACTCGGTATTGAGTTGATTGTGATTATAATTGAGAGAGAGAGAACTCTTGAGGGAGAATTACTGTACACCTAAGAGGTGTGGGAAGAGTGAGATTTTTTCATTGTATTTCCTTTTGGAAGAGTTTAATATAGATTGTATTGTTTCTCGTATCTCCTATTCTTTGTTGTTTCTGATTTCTAGTTACTTATCACTTCTAGTTTAATTTCGTGTTTAGTTGCTTATACAAAAGTAATCAATTGTACTGTAAGGTCCTAACAGTTGGTATCAGAGCTATGTGTAGATCTTAACAAGTGGTATCAGAGCCAGGTTCATCAGAGCAAGTTAGTGTTTGTTGATTACAGAATTCACTCACAGGGGTTTTTGTTTGAGTGGAAGCAAAGCAATGGCAGAAGAAAGTAAACTAAGAATGGAGAAATTCAATGGCAAGAATTATCAATTATGGAGGATGTAGATAGAAGATTATCTGTATCAGAAAGATCTGTACTTACTATTGGGTGGGGTTTCAAGAAAGCCCACATATATGCAAGATGAAGAATGAAATGTTCTTGATAGAAACGCTCTTGGATCTATAAGGTTGAGCTTGGCATCGTCTGTGATTTCCAACTTATCACAGGCAAAGACAATGGTAGAGTTAATGGATACTTTGGCAAATTTATATGAAATACCCTTAGCTTCGAATAAGGTATTTCATGAAGCAATTATTTAATTTGCAAATGCAAGAAGGTGGATCGGTATATAGTCATCTTAGTGATTTCCATGGATTAGTAAATCAGTTAATTTCAGTCAAAATAGTTTTTTATGATGAAATTAAGGCTCTCTTAATCTTATGCTCTTTACCTAAAAGTTGGGATAGTTTGGTAATGGCAGTTAGTAATACTGCGTCTGCTTCAAACATCTTGAAAGTTGATGATGTTGTTAGTGTAATTTTGAATGAAGAATTTTGTAGGAAAAGCACAAGGAAAACATCAGGGAATGCTTTAAGTGTTGAAAGCAGGGGAAAGCAAAGAGAGAAGGGAAAGCAAGGGAAATCAAGGTCAAAGATAGGAAGTAGATCCAAATCCATAAATGGAAGTATAACCTGCTGGAATTGTGGAAAGAAAGGACATGCAAAGAAAGATTGTTGGTTGAAAGAAAATCAACATGAAGGTAATAAAGAAGCAAAAGATGCAAGTATTATTGCACAGGATGCTCTTATGTTTTCTTTGGATAGTCAAGTAGAATCATGGGTTTTAGATTTTGGTGCTTCTTTCCATGAAACCCCAAATAAAGAATTTTTCAATGATTATGTCCATGGAGACTTTGGAAATGTTTATTTAGGGGATGGTGAGCTTTGTCAAATTATTGGCAAAGGAAAAGTGCAGCTGAAATTATAGAATGGCAACACATGGGTGTTGAAGGATGTCATGCATGTACCCATCCTAAAGAAGAATCTGATTTTTGCAGGAAAGTTGGGTGATGAGGGTTGCACAGTAACTCTCACAGCTGAATCTTGGAAGGTTTCCAAGGATGCACTTGTATTAGCAAGAGGTAAGAAAGTAGGTACACTTTATCTATCTACTTGTATTACTAATTATCTTTCTGTTTTATCTACTTCAGATGTAGATGCAAAGATGTGGCACTGTAGGCTTGGTCACATGAGTGAGAAGGGAATGGATGTTCTTAAGTCAAAAGGCAAGCTTTCAGATTTGAAAAGCATAGATCAAGATTTCTGTAAGCATTGTATTTTTGGGAAATAGAAGAAAGTGAGGTTTCTCAAGACTAGGTCAACAAAGAAGAAGCACAAGTTGGAGCTTGTTCACACAGACGTGTGGGGACCAGCTCAGGGAACTTCTATTGGAGGATCATAGTGTTATGTTTCTTTCATTGATGATGCTACAAGAAAGGTATGGGTTTATTGCATAAAGAGGAAATATGATGTTTTTGACACATTTAAAAAATGGAAAGCCTTGGTTTTCAATGAGAATGTGATGTACAGTGATCAGCTCAAGAGGCTGAATAATTTTGAGCAAGGCAATCTTGATTTGGATGAGGTTATGTTCTAAAATGAGCTCGCAGGTAAAAATCATCACTCATAGGAAACACAGACACCGACGTCGGTCAGGCAGAGACCGACGTCGATCAGGCAGGAACTGACGTCGGTTAAGTGAAGACCAAAGTCAGTGATGTTAGGCAAGTGGAAACTGACGTCGATCAGGTGAGAATTGACATCGATCAGGTCAGTCAGATGGAACTGACATTGGTCGGGTGCAGATCGAGAGATGATCGAGATCGATCACTGTTAGAACAAAATTTGGGCAGACAGCAAGCTGTGAATGAGTCTCAAACACCCATGAGGAGGTCCGAAAGGGTAAGTAAACCTCCAATTCGTGATTCCCCTTCTTTATGCTACTTGTTTCTCACTGATGATGGAAAAATAGGAAGTTTTGAAGAGGCAATGCAGGTAGAATCCAAGAAACAATGGGAGCATGGCATGAATGAAGAAATTGATTCCTTGGAAGAGAACCATACATGGGATTTGGTTGAGTTGCCAGTCAGAATGAAAGCACTAAAAAACAAATGGATATACAGGTTAAAGGAAGGAGAGAATGGACAAGTGAGACATAAGGCTAGGTTATATGGTCTTGAGCAAGCTCCAAGATAGTGGTATTTGAGGTTTGACAGGTTTATGACAAAGCATGGCTTTAGTAAATATCAATCTGACCATTGTGTTTATTTTACCAGGTTGGATAATAGTAGCTACATTATCCTATTACTGTATGTAGATGATATGCTTGTTGTAGGTTCACACATGCAGGAAATTACTGAGCTAAAGGTAAAATTAGCTCAGACATTTACCATGAAGGATTTAGGAGCAGCAATCCTTGGCATGAGTATTTCTAGGGACAGGGAAAATCACAGGTTGATTTTGTCTCAAGAGGATTATGTGAATAAGGTAGTGGAGAGGTTTAATATGCAGGATGCAAAACCGGTAAGCACACCTATGGCTGGACAGTTCAAGCTGAGCAAAGAATAGTGTCCTAAATCACATGATGAGGTTGAGTACATGAGTAGAGTTTTATATGCTTCAGTAGTTGAGAGCTTGATGTATGGAATGGTATGTAATAGACCAGATATTGCCCAAGCAGTGGGAGTTGTTAGCAAGTTTATGGCCAATCCAGGAAAGAAACACTGGAAAGTAATTCAATGGATTCTCAAATATCTGAGAGGGACCAGTAGTAGGCATTTATGCTATGGAGGGTCAAACACTTCTCTACATGGGTATGTAGATTCGGATATGGCAGGTGACTTGGATGGAAGGAGAAACACTACAGGATGTGTTCACTATTGGTGGAACGGTGGTTAGCTGGATTTCAAAGTTGCAGAAGGTTGTTGCAGTCACAGTGGCTAGCAAGGAAATGATATGGATGACTTGGTTCATGGAAGAGTTGGGAAAGGAGCAAGAGAGTTGTAGATTGTACAGTGATAGTCAAAGTGTAATTCATTTGGCAAAGGATTCAGCCTTTCATTCAAGAACCAAACATATACAGCTTAGGTACCATTTCATTAGACAGGTATTGGAGGATGGACAGTTGAAGCTGGAAAAGATCCATATGGATAAGAACCCTGCAGATATGTTAACAAAGCCGGTAACAAAAGAGAATTTGAATCTTCATTCAACTCTTGTTGGTATTCAAGATTGAACTTGAAGATGGAGAAACTAGCCAGAAACAAATTAGAGGATGTACAGGTACAGGTACAGGTGCAGCTATTTATCTCCAAGTGAGAGATTGTTAAGTTATGGAGCAAAAAGCTTCACTGATGTGCAAATGTGGAGGTTGCTGGGTTACACAGTAACCGACATCGATCAGAGCCAATCGACATCGGTTAGGGGTCGACCGACATCGGTTAACTACAACTACATAGTAACCGGCATCGGCTAGGATCGGCCGACATCGATCACTTTTAGACCGACATCGGTCACCTGTGTGTTTCCATAACTATTCTAATTTTAGACGAACTGTTAGTTTGCATGTAAAGACTAATTTTAGTCTTGAGTCTGCGTTTCTAATTATTGTTTGTTTTGGGATCTATTTAAGAGACCCATGGGGCTGTATTGTAAGCTAAGCAAGATCAATTAGATCTGCAGGGTGCAAGATCAAGAAGATTTGCAAGGTGCAAGATCAAGAAGATCTACGAACAAGGAGGCAACAATGGTTGAGTTGATTGTCACTTGGGAAGTAGGCAACAACAACCATTGGGTTGATTGTCATTGGAGGGAACAACAACTCGATATTGAGTTGATTGTGATTGTAATTGAGAGAGAGAGAAATCTTGAGGGAGAATTACTGTACACCCAAGAGGTGTGGGAAGAGTGAGATTTCTTCATTGTATTTCCTTCTGGAAGAGTTTAATACAGATTGTATTGTTTCTCGTATCTCCTATTCTTTGCTATTTTTTATTTCTAGTTACTTATCACTTCTGGTTTAATTTCGTGTTTAGTTGCTTATACAAAAGTAATCAATTATACTATAAGGTCCTAACAGTTGGTATCAGAGCTATGTGTAGATCCTAACAGGATGTATAATGAGCAACTGGAGCAAAAGTTTACTCATAATCTACTCCCTCTTTTCGAGAGAAACCTCTAGCCACAAACATAGCCTTGTACTTCTCAATGCTTTCATCAGCTGCATGCGTGGTCTTGAAGAGCCACTTAGGAAAAAAACAATAGATTTTCCTTCAAGTCTAGGTATGATATCCCAAACATCATTCTTGAGGATGGATTGATACTCTTCAGCCATAGCATCTCTCCATACTTGCCTACTAGTAGCTTCCTCAACACTAGAAGGCTCAGACTTTGGTCTGTGTGGTGTTGCAAGCTTCACTGGTTGAAAAAAACTCTCTAGCTACTTCTAATCAACTTCATAGGCTCAGGGGACTTCGATCTCATCTTAAACGCTTGCCACACCTAGTCTTTGGCATCAAACTTATTCCTAAGACTTTCTTCGATTCTCTTTCGAAATGGGTTTACTTGATAACTTAGATGTTGGGCCTACATTAGCTTCCACGCTCTTCTTCCTTTTCATCGCTTCCTTTGGCAATCTTCTTCCAGCTACTAGGCTCTTTTCAACACTGGTTGGGGCTCCTTGTATCTTCGTATGCACAATCACTTGGTCATTCACATCTTGTCCAACATCGAAACTCGCCACCCTTTATCATTTTTACACCTCCCAAGCATAGCATTCTCTTTGAATTACAGAACGTCAAGAACGACTTGTACTTTAAGTCCTTTTGGGACCTCCAAAATTGCGTTATAATACGATAGATAAATCATCTCCTACATTTGTAAGAATTCTTTTGAATGTCTTGGAAGAAGGGAATGTTGAGTTTTTTTTGTTGAAAACTGCGGTGAAGGAGGGATAGTTTAGCGCGTATGAACCCAAGTCAAGGTAGCTTGGACATGAGACACTCATTCCTAAGATGTTTTGAATTTGCTGGGTGGTGTAATTGAGTGTGCACAAGAAGTTGGTGTAATCCTCCGCACTCAGATTGTAGACGAGTCCATAATCGACCACCTTCTCTGCATCCACATGGCATGCGCCCATATCCAAGGGCATCGTCGAGCGGCCTTCGTAGCCAAGGTCGATGATGGCATTGTTGGAATTGTCGAGCGTGTAAGAAGTGGTCGTGATGGCAGACCTGATTGCCGTGGGACTCCACTCGCTGTGAATGGCTTTCATCAAAATGCTCAGCCCGACCACATGCAAATATGACATGGATGTGCCAGAGACTATGGCATAATAGTTTCCCTTTGTGGCATTTGGAAGCCACACAGTGAGGATATAGACACTAGAGGCTGTCACATCGGGCTTCAGAATATTGGGGCTCAGATCATATGGCCCTCGAGATGAAAAATTGGCCATTGCAGGTGCGGGCTTCACCCCTAGCATTGTCAAGCCAAACTGTATTTCCACAATAGGTCTTGCGATTGAAGAAGTGTACTTCACTACAGCTACTCCCTTTTCAGTTCCAAGATGACCAAAGGAAAGCGGTAATTTAGAGACAACCCTCATCTCTCGATATTCCACACGGTAACCAGTGCCAGCGCTCTGGCTTTTTTTATTTTTATTTTTAAAGAGCCAATAAGTGAAGAGCTCGTGTTCATACACAAGACCACCTTTCCCTTGACTTTCGAAGGATCAAGCTTCCTTGAACATGTGGGGTCTCCGCTTTTGTAAACTAACAGAGTTTGAGAAATTTGGAAGGCTCCCTTCAGATTAGGATATGTGTAAAATGATGAACCAGTGGTTACACTACCGTCACCCAAATTCAGTGTAGCGGCGTAATCTCTGTCTATCGTGCTGGTGCCCACAGTGAAAATCCACGGTGCACTGTTATGCATTAATCCTCTCTGCGGCTCGCTGTTACCGATAGAACAAACGACGACGACTCCTTTCTTTATAGCCGCAAAAGCTCTGAGGGCTATACTGTTTTGGAAATATAGAGGTGAGTCAAAGCCAAGTGAGAGAGACAAAATGTCATCCCTATTGTTTATTGCGCTCTCCATTGATTGCCTAGCAGCTGTTGTTGCTTCTCTTTTCACAAACTACTATTTTCTCACACGTGTCTGCTTCTTCGAGCTCTTCTCTGACGAAACTAATGTTGTTGTTACTGCTGCAACTTTACAGGGTCTGCACCATGGGCTACAACATAGGACTGCTAACCAACGTCTTTTTAAACCACCATGATTATGCTCTTTTTTATTCATCTTCTGCAATCTCACCTAGAACAACTGCAACTTCTCTTCTTCCTCTGATGGTTCAAGAACTTTGGTTTCCACAAACTTGGCCAAGTCATTTTCTTCCAAAGTGAGCATGGTTCTAAACTTACATGATGTGAAGTTGGATGCTCGTTCGAGTCTATCTTCAATTTTAAGACCGTTCACCATCTTGACTAAAATAGGGATAGACAAGCGATATAAAGAACAATATAGTATTGCTGCAATGATAAATCTGATCACGATCTTCTTCAAACTCGCTATAATACCATCTTAGTTTTTATGATCAGATTTGAAACAATCAAAAAATGCAACACAATGAACAATGAACACAACAATATACCCTGGGAAAACCCTCCAACTTGAAGGGAAAAAACCCAACGACAATATATCTCTTATATATTGAATAATAAGAACAACAATATGCTTTTACAATAAATTATCTTTTTTCTTCTCTTTGAACAATGAGAAATCACTCTATATATATACAAGTGAGAGGAAAGAGACGCATCTCTTCAATTTCCCTATCGGCCTCCACCAAACAAATTATGTCTTAAATAATACAATAAGTTGGGCTGGAAGTGGGAACCCGATGCTGCGCCTTCAACATCAACATTTTGGGCTGAGGGATGATAATTATTTCTTGCCTGAAATAATTATGGAACTGAATTTTACCTTATTTTATACTTAACATTTTGTAGATAGAATAATGCTAATCACATACATTGTAGAACTTGACATTTGGGTAAGTTCCTCAAACTGCATAACACTTCTAATAATCTTTTGTTTACTTATCTGCGCCTTCCTTGTTTAATTTTGAGATGTATATTTGAAGTGGACCAATCATTTGTTCATGTTATCTGTACACATCATATCTTTTCATTGTCTCATCGAATAAGAGTATGGTTACTTATATATACTCATTTTCATACATTGTAGGAAGTATCTTGAGCTCAGGGATATTTTTGTTTGATGATACATGCTTAAATTGGGTTCTCATTGGGTACATAGTTCACACCAAATGCATGTGAAGATTACACTGCTTAAACATTAAAATTAAAGTAAGATGTCGAAAGTGGGAAACTGACATGAACTATGTATCAAGGTGTTAGAATGAAAAAAACAAGATGCATCATGACACAAGGAAACATTTTCACACTAATAAGGAATTTTTTTATTGGATGATGGGTAAGGTAATTGGAAATGACAAGGATGGACAGGCTATGCACCAGGGGATGAGAACTATGAAACAACAAAAATATTTAATAAAAATATGGAAAATCCATACAAATTGTAAAAAAATAAATCATAAATATGCATACATTAATGATTAAACTATAAAATTGTTGAAATAATCATTGATTTGTTCATAGTTCTAGGATATTGATGTTGTTATTTAATGGAATAGTTATGGTTAGTTAAGAATGTTAGGGAAATGGAAAACAAAACAGATCTCTCCGTGTTTCCATCCTTTTTCGTTTTTAGTCTATGTGCACATAATTAAAAAGCTATGCGTTGTCATAGATAGCCCAACATTCCTTAAAAATTAAGGTATGATTAGATGTTCTCAAGGGGAGTGTTGGCAGTTTAAAGACATCACAACCATCCCTACAAAAGAGTATGTAAGAAATTGAAATTGAAATTAGTATTAATGCCCAGTAATAACCACAAAATGGTTAAGGGATTGTAATTGCCAAAATTTAGTTCATATCAAAGAGATCCTCATTTTATTAACTTCATACAATAAAAAAACTTAATTTATAAAATCTAAGCATATAAGCATTTAATTTTAAAGGAAAAAATCTAAATTTAAAAAATAAAAAAATAATTTGATAAGCATTCAGTTTTAAAGGAAAGAATTTAAATTTATAAAATTGAAAAATAATTTGATAAGCATTCAATTTTAAAGGTAAAATTCTAAATTTATAAAATTGAAAAATAATTTGTTTCCGTGTATGAATCCATGTTATGTTTTTCAGTGTGGTCATCTTTTTAATTTATCAACATAAATTGGCTTCTTCTCCTCATAAAAAATTGGATTGTTCAATTTAGTTTGTTGTACCATTCCAAACGCAAGAGAAGTTGGACATATATATTAAATACTATAACCAATATTAGCATAAAGGGTATCATAAAAAAATCTTGTTTGTAGATGTTTATAAAAGATTCATGAACAAATGCAGTCACATAAACATAGCTTCCATTCACTACAAATATCATCCAGATTTAGGGTAACTGCCATTGGATGCACATCATGTCAACGATTCAATTTGTTAAGTAAATATCCTTTCATCTCATGGGGAGTTTTTGAACCATCAATCTAATGCAGGTGAGGTGCATAAGGGTGACTCTTCCCCTCCAAAATGAATTATCCTCAGTCAAGTTGTGTTACCTTGATGAAGCCTATCAGTAGCAGTAAAATGCCAAAGAGAAGAAAAACAATAATATATCAAGGAAGACATTTCTAAAGAGAGGAACATTATTATAAAATAGAGGCGAAGGTTGAGCCTATACATCTAACTTAGAAGATCTAGAGTCCAGACTGTAAAGGGGCGAGTAGCTCAGTGGTAGAGCACCAGTCAATTCTTCGAATGATTCCTATACTACCAAACAATGCACAAACTAATAAATTAGTGAACATTAATTGAATAAATTGGCATAGAATTGGCTTTGTTACTTAACAAGCTGGACATAACTATACAAGATTATAACCAATATCAATAAAAAGGGTATCATGAGAAAATCTTGTCTGTAGATGTTTATAAAAGATTAATAAACATATGCAGTCATATAAACATAGCTTCCATTCACTGCAAATACCATCCAAATTCAAGGGAACTATTACTAGATGCACGTCACATCAGTGGTTCAAATTTTTAAGTAAATAGCCTTTTATCTCCTAGGGAGTTTTTGAACCATCAATCTAATGTAGGTGAGGCGCATAAGGGGTGACTCTTTCCATCCAAGATGAATTATCCTCGGTCAAGTTGCGTTACCTTGATGAAGCCTATCATTAACAGTAAAAGGTCGAAGAGAATAAAAACAAGAATATGTCAAGGAAGACATTTGCAAAAAGAGGAGCATTATTATCAAATAGAGGTGGAGGTTGAGCCTATACTTCTAAATTAGAAGATCCAGAGTCCAAACTGTAAAGGGATAAGTAACTCAGTGGTAGAGCACCAGTCAATTCTTCAAATGATTCCTATACTACCAAACAATGCACAAACTAATAAATCAGTGAGCATTAATTGAAGAAATTAGCATAGAATTGGCTTTGTCACTTAACAAGTTGGACATAACTATAAAATATTATAACCAATATTAGCATAAAGGGTATCACAAAAAAATCTTGTTTGTAGATGTTTATAAAATATTAACGAACAAATGCAGTCACATAAACATAGCTTCCATTCACTGCAAATATCATCCAGATTTAGGGTAACTACCATTGGATGCACATCATGTCAATGATTAAAATTGTTAAGTAAATATCCTTTCATCTCATGGGGAGTTTTTGAACCATCAATCTAATGCAGGTGAGGTGCATAAGGGGTGACACTTTACCTGCAAGATGAATTATCCTTGGTCAAGTTGTGTTACCTTGATGAAGTCTATCAGTAGCAGTAAAAGGTCGAAGAGAAGAAAAACAAGAATATGTCAAGGAAGACATTTGCAAAGAGATGAGCATTATTATCAAATAGAGGCATAGGTTGAGCCTATACATCTAAATTAGAAGATCCTGAGTCTAGACTATAAAAGGATGAGTAGATCAATGTAAAGCCCCAGTCAATTCTTCAAATGATTCCTATACTACCAAACAATGAACAAACTAATAAATCAATGAACATTAATTGAATAAATTGGCATAGAATTGGCTTTGTCACTTAACACCTATAAATTCTAAAAATGAAGTTAAATGTTTTATAAAATAGTATTGTTAAATTTATTAAATAATCTATCAAATTTTATTGAAATCGTTTCATATAGTTTATATAATCATATTCATAATTATTCTAAATAAATTTAAAAATTGTATTAAATAACGTTATTAAAATTTAATAAACATATTTATAAATTGTATTAAATTATTTTGTTAAAATTTAATGGGTCTTTGCTACTTCAATTTAGTTTACAACCATAAAACATACCATACCATATCATAAAAAACTCTAGCCATTAGTGTTACACTAGGTGCCATCATAATATGACTTCTTGAGGAACACAATCAGTATCTTGACTGTATGATTGGTCCAAAAGAGTGATAACACACAAATTTAACAATATTGTCCGACATTGCTAATAAAGAAACCAATATAAAAGAGATCATAACATGTTTGGTTTCTCAGTGATATGTTCATGTCTTGCTACAAAAAACATACCATTTATCCTAACACATGGACTCAAATGTTTATTTTCTTCAGCTCAAAAGGAAATGAATGACACCCACAATCTTTCTTGCAATCCTCCTCCAAGAAAACAACCATGAAGTACTATGTAATGGATATTTGAAGGAAGTATTGTAGAGACCAAGTCACTCAAGGACCAAGCAAAAATAATAAAAGTGAGCATGATAGGCATGCACATAATCATTATGTTAGCTCATGAATCAAAAAATATTGCATGAAACTTTTACATAGACCTATCCGACAATATAAGACCGATTTTAAAATGCAATATAGTTAAAGAGATGATTAAGACAATTACAACTTTTAAAAGTGAAGTGTGGATAAAATCTCTTATTATTCTATTATATTATGATAAGTAATTTAAATGAACTATAATTTTACATGTTATCTAATACTTCAGAAGAGTTCTAATGTCACAACAATGTCGTGCAAAACTGTCAAGAATGATCTGGGCAACAATTTAGGCAACAATTCGGGTGACAGTTCCACCCCAATTGATGACGGAACTTCTAGGAGCCATAACTTTTGCATCATAGCTCCAATTGACTCGTCGTTTGAACCATTGGAAAGCTAAGAATGAGGAGAACATCATGAGATGGCATCGCTCTTTGATCAATGAAGTTTGACCCCCAAAAACCCAATAAAAGTGCCCCAAATTTCAATATTAGTAGTGCAATCTAAAAATAGTAAGTTTCTAAAAATAGTAATTCCTCGAATTCTGTATTGTTTTAAATATTGGAAGTTAAACCACTTGATCTCCCTCTAGATTGGTGACCTTCCACATCCTCCCCATGCTTTCAAAATGTGTATAAATGAAGAGGTAACATGAAATGTGAGGACATACATCTTTTCAGAGAGATAAGCATATATTTGTATTGCGATCTTGAGTAATACTACGTCTCTTCTCAGAGAATTCATTGTTACTATGATTTTTCTATGCTATTGAAATATTTATCAACCAGAACTTCTGAGTTTTGGATCAGTGGTATCAGAGCGATTTGTCTTGAGAGTGTATGATCCCGAGGATGAGGTTAGGCTACAAGAAGCTTGGGTGGGAAACAATAGAGCTTCCAAATTTTCCACCTGATCACTCCAAATGACTTCAAATGGTAGACGACACCGAGACATCTGATTCTTTCAAGGAAATGGTGAATGAAGCCCTCCAATGGCAACAAGTGCAGATGTTACAACAATTTTCCCAAATTCTTCAAACACTTTTGATGGGGAATCTTGGCTCTGTGGCTCCACTTCCTATCTCCTCATCCAGGGAACATCCTTTCAGTGCCCCAACACCCTTCAAGGTTCAAGTAAGTTTTGATATTCCTACATTTGAAGGCAAAATCAATGTTGATCTAGTAGAAAATTGGTTGGATCAACTGTCTTCCTACTTCTCTGTAAATAAGTTCACCGATGGAGAAAAGATTACTTTTACTCTTTTGAAATCATCATTGCCTATGAAAAACTGGTGGGAAGTGTACAAAAAGATGTTCAGTATAGATGACATTGGCCTTGAGGTGGAACCTACCTGGGATGATTTTGTGGAAGCGGTGAAAGAAGAGTACTATCCCATCGCAGCATATGATGATCTGTACATACAGTGGCAACAACTTTGCCAAGGTAAGGACCAATCTGTTCAAGATTACACAGACACTTTTCATTCTTTGTCTGCAAGATTGGGAATTCAAGAAAGTGAGAAACATAAGACTCTCAAATATCATGGTGGACTATAATGGTACATACAAGGGGAAATGGAACTCTTCAATTTGTAAACCCTCGGTGAGGCATACAAATTCGCAGTGAAGATTGAACATAAGCATGGCAGAAAGAATACGAAGAGTCAACCCTCAAAATGGAAAAGTGACAAGGAAGCTCAAACATGAGGCCAAAATTGGAAGCAAAAGGAGTTTCAGGATAAGAAATCCCAGAAGGGGAAGGCTGGAAAATGGTGTGATTACCACAAAATTGGAACTCACTCCAAAGAAAATTTTTGAACCATTAAGTTACTGCTTTCTGAGTCACAATACTCGACATCTACTACTCTGCCTCATATACAACCACAATCGAAGAGGACAAAGAAGAAATTCTAGAAGCTGAGCCTGACACCATCGTCGCTTCATCACAGACCCGTGAGGAAAGACCAAATGACAAGGAAAGATTGTTTCACTCCAAATTATGGGTAAAAGGTAAGCCTCTGCATTTCATTCTTAATAGAGGGAGTCAAAAGAATTTAACCTCTGCTAAAGTTGTGAAAAGTCTAAATCTATCCATGAAGCCTCATCCAAAGCCCTACAATTTTGGATGGTTGAGCCCATGAAGAGACCTCCATGTCACCCATCAGTGTCTTCTTTCATATGCTATAAAACCATTCCAAGCTGAAGTCTTGTGTGATGTGGTCAATCTAAATGTTTTTGATGTACTCCTTGATTATCCGTTCATGTATGAGCGATATGGCATCTATGAATCATGAACCTGAAGGATCACCCTCACTCTTGGAACACGATGCTATAGGGTACCAGAGGTACCACCTCCCACATCTGTCTCCCTGATCAGTGCTAAGCAATGCAAGAGATTGGTGGAGAAAACAAAACAATTTGTTCTCATGGTGGTCAAACCACAGAAATCCAACAAGGCTGATGTTGCAGTCCTGACTACACAATCAACACAATAACAAAAGTAGATAGGATGAATCACAGGAGAATATGATGACTTATTCAAGTCACCCACATGAGTTCCACTGCATTTTTAGGTAAAACATTCTATCGATTTGATCCCAGGATCACCTTTGCCTAACAGTCCTCTGTATCACAGATCAATTTTGGAGAATGATGAGATAAAAAAATAGATTCAAGAATTGATACAAAAGGGTCACATCAGGCCAAGCTATTCACCTTGTGGTAGCCCAATTATCCTGGCACCGAAAAAAGATGGAACATGGAGGCTTTGCATTAATTACCGAGCCATGAATAAAATCTCTGTGAAGAATCACTATCCTCTCCCCAGGATTGATGACCTGCTGGACCAGCTCCGTGGTGAAAAGTTCTCCACCAAAATTGATCTCAAATTTGGTTATCACCAAATTCCCATCGATCCCACTGATGTATGGAAGACTGCATTCAAATCTAAGAAGGGGCTCTTTGAATGGTTGGTTATGCCTTTTGGCTTAATTAACGCACCTGCAACCTTCATGAGGATGATGGATGACATCTTATGACCCTTCACCAACTCATTTGTGGTTGTCTACTTAGATGACATACTCATCTATAGCAAAACATGGGAAGAACATTTGCAACATGTTCGTAAGGTGCTTCAAACTCTTCGGGAGCACAAGTTGTATGCAAATCTTGACAAATGCACATTCGGGATGACAACAATTTAGTACCTCGGGTACGTTGTGAATGAGAAAGGGGTCCATGTTGATCCAAAAAAGATTCAAGTTATTCAAGAATGGCCCACACCAAGGACCCTCATGGAGCTTCATAGCTTTTTGGGTCTTGCAAATTTCTACCGCAGGTTTGTTCTTGGATTTTCACATGTTTATTGGTCACTAACCCAAGTATCTAAAGGAGGAGCTAAAGATACATTTTAGTGGGGTGAAATACAACAAAGGGCATTTGAGAATTTGAAGAATAGACTCTGCTCAACCCTTGTTCTTGCCTTGCCATATTTGCATCAACCTTTTGAGTTGATGACAAATGCATCTGAATATACCATGGGAGTTGTCATCATGCAACATGGCCATCTTGTTGCATATCACAGTGAAAATTTCACTGATACAGTTAGGAAATATCCAACATATGATAAGGAGCTCTATGCCATTGTGCAAGCCTGCAAACAATGGAAACACTACATCTTGGGGAAAGAAACGGTCATCCACACTAACCACAGACCATTAGAATTCATCCAGACGCAAAACAAACTATGAAATGAGAGGCACCAAAAGTGGGCCACATATCTTCAGCAATTCCACTTGATAATCAAACACAAAAAGGGGAGCTCAAATACAGCTGTAGATTGTCTACGCTGCCCACCAATTACTGCACTCACAACAGTTCTTGACCTATGCAGACATGAGACTGCCACTTGGGGTGCTCTATATGACACAAATCCTACCTTTGCTGATACATATCAAGCACTTAAAAAAGGTAAACATGTTTCTGATTTCTATTTACAAGATAATGCCCTCTATCATATGGGGCACATTTGTGTTCCAATTGCAGAGCAATAAAAGATGATATGGGAAGCACACTATAATAGGACAACTGGACACTTTGGTATTGAAAAGACATTGGTAGTTCTTCAAAAACACTTCTACTAGCCCCATATGCGAAAGGATGTGGAAAGATATCTCAAATATTGCACCCCATGTGCGACAGCCAAGCCAACAAATAAGAAGCAAGGATTGTACACGCCATTGCCATAACCAACCAGGCCTTGGGAATCCGTCTCAATGGATTTTCTCTTAGGTTTGCCCACTTAAAAACATGGTAAGGACTGTATTTTTGTGGTAGTTGATCATTTTTCAAAAATGGCTATCATGATTGCTTGTAAGAAAAATATATCTACTGAGAAAACTGTTGAACTATATTTTAGTCATGTATGGCTCCATTTTGGTCTCCCCAAGTCCATTGTCTCAGATCGAGATAGCAGGTTCCTGAGCATCTTCTAGTCCACTCTATGGAAGATGATGGATACTAAGTGGATGAAGTCCATAGCCTTCCATCCACAGACTGATGGTCAAACAGAGGTGGTAAACTACTTGATTATTCACATGATTCAGATGTATCACTCCAAACATCCACGCACATGGGATGAGGGACTTCTTTTCATACAACATGGATACAATCGGGCACTACACAGCTCGACCAAGCATAGTCCATTCCAAGTATGTTTTGGGTTCCAACCCATGGCACCAATTGATATCGCTGATCCATTTTCCACCATGGAATACACACCTCATGGAAGATATGAGGCAGCATAAGCAACAAAGTTTATTGAACAAATGCAACACATCCAGCAACAAGTTCATGACATCCTGGAGAAGATGAATCAGAAGTATAAGCAACGACATGACAAACATAGGATTGCACACCATTTTATTGTGGGTGACAAGGTTTGGTTGTGACTTCAGAAGGAATGACTTGCAAGCCCACACAAAAAGATTTGGCCTCTGCGATATGGTCCCTACACCATCACCAGAAGAGTTGGAGAAAATGCTTTTGAGTTGAACCTACCAGCCTACCTTGGCCTGCATCCAATATTCAATGTGGAGCTCCTAAAACCATATCACCCACCTTTATTGGACACTTCAGTTGTAGTAGAACAACTAGACATTGATGAGCTTGATCCACAGAGTTTTTCTCTAGTGGAAGACGATCAGATTGTGGATACCTGGATGAAGACAACAAGAGGACGCTCTATTCCGCTTTATCTAGTGGTCAAAAGGGGCCAGCTTAGCCATCAAGGTGAGTGGCTCATAGAGAATAAAATCAAGAAACAACTACCACACTTGATGGGGAACATTGATTCAATTTGGACCATTGCTTTTCAAGGAGGGAGGAATGATCTGGGCAACAATTTAGGTGACAATTCGGCTGACAATTCCACCCCAATTGATGATGAAACTTTCAGGAGCCATAACTTTTGCACCGTAGCTCCAATTGACTAGCCGTTTGAACCGTTGGAAAGCTAAGAATGAGGAGAACATCCTGAGATGACATCGAGCTTTTTTCAATGAATTTTGACCCCTAAAAACCCAATGGAATTGCCCCAAATTTCAATATTAGTAGTGCAATCTAAAAATAGTAATTCCTCGAATTTTGTATTATTTTAAATCTTGGAAGTCGAACCACTTGATCTCCCTCGAGATTGGTGACCTTCCACATCCTCCCCATGCTTTCAAAATGTGTATAAATGAAGAGGTAACCCGAAATGTGAGGACAGACATCTCTTCCCAGAGATAAGCATATATTTGTATTGCAATCTTGAGTAATACTACATCTCTTCTCAGAGAATTCATTGTTACTGTGATTTTTCTATGCTATTGAAATATTTATCAACTAGAACTTCTCCAAAACTTATGAAATAATGATTCAAGGGGCCATTGAAAAAATAATTAAAAAAATGCATGGATCAAGATGAATAATCAATTATCACAAGATAAGCATTCAGTTTTAAAGGAAAAAATCTAAATTTATAAAATTGAAAAATAATTTGATAAGCGTTCAATTTTAAAGAAAAAAATCTAAATTTATAAAATTGAAAAATAATTTGATAAGCATTTAGTTTTGCAGGAGAAAAACCTAAATTTATAAAATTGAAAAATAATTTGATAAGCATTCAATTGTAAAGGAAAAAATCTAAATTTATAATATTGAAAAATAATTTGTATACGTGTATGAATCCATGTTATAAAAAAATCTAAATTTATAAAATTGAAAAATAATTTGATAAGCATTTAGTTTTGTAGGAAAAAAATCTAAATTTATAAAATTGAAAAATAATTTGATAAGCATTCAATTATAAAGGAAAAAATCTAAATTTATAATATTGAAAAATAATTTGTATATGTGTATGAATCCATGTTATGTTTTGCAGTGTCGTCATATTTTTAATTTATTAGCATAAATTGGATTCTTCAATTTAGTTTGTTGTACCATTCCAAACCCAAGACAAGTTGGACATAACTATAAAATATTATAACCAATATCAACATAAAGGGTATAATAAGAAAATCTTGTATGTGGATGTTTATAAAAGATTAACAAATAGATGTAGTAACATAAATATAGCTTCCATTCGCTGCAAATACCATCCAGATTCAACGAAACTACCATTGGATGCACCTCACGCCAACTGTTCAAATTGTTAAGTAAATAGCCTTTGATAATGCAACTAAGGCGCATAAATGGTGACTCTTTCCCTGCAAGATGAATTATCCTCGGTCAAGTTGTGTTACCCTGATGAAGCTTATTAGTTGTAGTAAAAGATCGAAGAGAAGAAAAACATGAATATGTCAAGGAAAACATTTGCAAAGAGAGGAACATTATTATCAAATAGAGGTGGAAGTTGAGCCTATAAAACTAAATTGCAAGATCCAAAGTCCAAACTATAAAGGGACGAGTAACTCGGTGGTAGAGCACCAGTCAATTCTTCAAATGATTTCTATACTACCAAACAATGCACAGACTAATAAATCAATGAACATTAATTGAAGAAATTGGCATATAATTGGCTTTGTCACTTAACAAGTTGGACATAACTATAAAAGATTATAACTAGTGTCAATAGAAAGGGTATCATAAGAAAATCTTGTCTGTAGATGCTTATAAAAGATTAATGAACAGATGCAGTTAGGTACTGCCACTAGATGCACCTTGCATAAACAGTTCAAATTGTTAAGTAAATGGCCTTTCATCTCCTGGGGAGTTTTTGAACAATCAATCTAATGTAGTGAGGTGCATAAGGGGTGACTCTTTCCCTCCAAGATGAATTATCCTCGATCAAGTTGTCTTACCTTGAAGGGACAAGTAGACCAATAGTTACTTTCTTTCATGAAGTAGGGACAATGTTTAAAATAATAATAATAAAAAGAAAATTCAATACCTATAATAGTTGAGCTTTCTAGAAGAAATGCAAAGTGCAACAAGAAGCCGATGTTCACTGTTCCACCATAAACCACTATTAAAGGCCATTTGGTGGACATGCATCTATTTAATTGAAGTTACCAATACATACAACTGCCACCCGTGATTAATCACATAATTGTCATCTATAAATTATTGACAAGTATAAACATCTACGTATTTTGTCCTCAATAAAAATGACGTACAAAAGTAATATATTATTTCACTAATTATTATACATCAAACAAACTATTTGAACGACTTTAAATACAATTAATTTATTTAAAAAATAATATTCCAATATTTTTATATGAAACTTTATATAAATTTTTGTCATTATTAAAATAATATATATATATTTTAAATTTTATTGATTCTAACATTACAATAATTAAAAACTGAGTCCTTAAATACTACCTTTAGAGGAACTAAACATATCCAATAGAAATACTCTTGAAACCCCTATGTTAACTTTTCCTTCAAATAAAATTTAATATAACCCAAACCTTATAACAATTTGTCCTACAACTTCATATAACCCAACCTAAAAACCGATCAGAATTTCCTTACCATTAGATTGACTTGTCCACGGACGGTCAGATCTAATCCTAAATTCTTTTACCAATTATTAAAGTGTGACCGACAACAGACGGTGGTGAGTCAACCAATCGGACACAAGCCAGCTCATAGTGAAAATGTGTCACGAAATGATTAGTTGAAGCCCTGATTCTACCTCCGCCCTACGTGGCGGCATCTAGCCATCCACATTAAGCGTGTTGAAGAGCAGGGGTTAAATTTGACGGTCACCCTTGCCCGTCAAGAAATTTTTTTATGACAGTTTTTAAGATAATGTCACCTTGCACATAACATTCATTTATCATTTTTGACTTTCATAATTTTATATAAAAATTAATTAAACTTATTGTTCATGTGATGGGGAACCCTGAACAACTCTCCAGATGGATATTTCTCAATATTTCTCAAGCGTTGAACCGAAGCATTCCCATCCCTGTGGAGTCCGTAGAAACCCTACAGAGTTCGTAGAAATGGACCTGCAGAGTCCGTAGAAAACTTCACTAATATTGCTGAGTCCGTAGAAATCCAAACTCTGCAGAGTCCATAGAAATGGACCTGCAGAGTCCATAGAAAACTTCACTGCTACTGCTAGTGCTGAGTCTGTTGACTCTCCCATGACAATTTCATCCCGGGGATTGCGTTTGAGATTTAAAAAAGAAAGAAAGTACACACGTGTCAAGTATCAAATACGAATGTGTAAATAGAAAACCAAAAAATTGGTAGACTTTACTAGTTATTTAGTAATTTCTCAGCATTTTTGCACTCAAGTTGCAAAAAATTACTATTACACTTGAGACTAGCCTTTCTAGACTACTTTTGTGCTTCCGTTTTTAGCTGAAGTAGAATTATTTAATTGTGTTTTTATATAAAGGACAATGCTAGTTTGTAAAAATTCACTTAGCATCCCTAATTTTAAATTTCAAAAACCTTTAATTTCAATTTTCAAAAGCCTTTCATTTCAAATTTAAGGCGACATTGCAAATTTGATCACTGTTTACAGATGTGTGTGGCGTTGGCCATAGGAGCGAACAACTCAACATGGTTCAACACTGCTGTGATGTTAACATCCACGAGAAATTTCCCCCACAGCAGGGGCACTGTTGTAGGCATCCTCAAGGGCTTTGTGGGTCTGAGTGGTGTTATTTTTGCTCAGTGATCAACAACAATATTTTTAGAGAATCCAATCATGGTGCTATTTTTGCTCAGCTATCAACAACAATATTTCCAGAGAATCCAATCATGGTTCTTTTTCTGCTGGCAGTGGCACCAACCCTTGTCTCTCTACTTTCCATGCATTTTATTGTACTAGTCAAACCCACAATTGGTTGTAGGGATGATCCGGAGGAGCATGAACATTTTTTAATCATCATAGTTGCTTGTATTGGCCTTGCAATTTACATTTTAGGGTTCACAATTATGGATAATTTTGTTTCCTTGAGGGGACGTTTCACCTCCAAGGTCATTGCAGTGGCAATGTTGATGTTCTTCGCAATACCTCTTTTAATACCTTTTAGGATATATGTTGGTTGTCTTGTCAAATGGAACAAATGGCCTATTTCAACTAGTATGGAAGATCCAGAAAATGAGCCCCTGTTGAATGCAGAGAGGCTAAGAGGAGATGTTCAAAATGATAGGGTTAGTGTGGTTTTCTACTACTACTTTTATAACTCATTGGATACATGTTGAGCTCTCCTTGTCTATTCTAAGCTAGTCACACTTTTACAGTTCCATTGACATTAATATGTTTCTTTCTTTCTTACTAGCATAAACAGTCTTGACGGTATGGCCTCTCAATCTGGAGATGAGAAGCAAAATAAGGACAAACACTAAGGGATAATGTGATTGGCTAATAAGTGACAAGACTACATGAGCTTCACAATAGGACAAATATTTACCTAAATGGATGGAAAATGAAGTTTTTATGATCAAAACTAGTATTGTAATTTGCAACTAGAAAAACATGATTTAACTAAAGTGGCAAATTGGCAATAATGATTCTCAGAGCCGAACGAAAGCCAAAGCTAAGCAATACAAAAAAATAAACTATGAGATGAAAAACCAAGTTTAGATACTTACGTTAGAAATGCCAACTTGAGCTTAAACCTGTTAGGTTGTGGAGCTAAAAGCTTCAACTTTGCAGATGAAGAAAAGGAGGTTGCTAAAGTTCTATAGGAACCGGCGTCGGCAGCATGACCGACGTCGGTCAAGATGAAGCAGAAGGCAACCGGCGTCGGTAGGAAGTCGGCAGCACCAGGCAAGCAGGTACCGACGTCGGTCGCCTGTGTGTTCCAGAACTGTTCATTACACGAACAGTTAGTTAAGTGAACAGAGTGTTTGCATGTAAAGGCTATTTCGAGTCTTGAGCTGCGTGTCTATTATTAGCAAATTAAGAGTCTAAGTTATTGTTCAAGTCTGGGATCTATTTATAGACCCATTGGCATGTATTGTAATGTGTGCTAGTGAAGAGAACAAAGTGTGTGCTCCTCCTAGTTCCATTATGAGCTAGAACGGAAGGCAAGGAAGATCCTTCCATTGTAAGTATGGTCTGTTGAATTGCAGGTTGCAGGTTCATGGGAGATCAACTTGAAGTACTATAGAGTGCTTGGCGTACTGGCAGGGTTATTACTGACTGGTTGGAGAGGTGAACACCAATTCTGTGTGTTGGGACCATTTTTAGTAGGAGAATGTTTTGAAGAAGAATTAATGTACACTTGAGGTGTGGGAAGCCTCTATAAGGTGGAAGAGTGTGGCGGCTCTTTATTGTATTTTTTTCTATACAAATGTTAATACAAGATAGTGTATTGTCTCTCATATTCTGTGCTATTGGTGAATTCTAGTTACTTGTGTTTCTGGTATATTTTCGCATGTTTAATTGCTTAAGTTTGGTAATCATATTGTGCTCTTTCTGAGGAGCAAGATCCTAACAAGTGGGATCAGAACAGGTGTGTTTGTTCTTGGATTTTCCGACAACTGGTATCAGAGCTTTTGGTTGGGATACTAACAGGTTGGATTAGATTTGGTTAGTGTGTGTTGATTACATGTTACTCACAGGGGTTTCTGTTTGAGTGGGAGTAGAGCAATGGCAGAAAACAGTAGACTACGAATGGAGAAGTTTAATGGCAGGAGGTCCAAGTCCAGGTATGGCAGAATAACCTGCTGGAAATATGGAAAGAAAGAGCAAGAAAAGAAAGATTGGTGGTTGGTAGCAGATCAGCATGAAGGACATGAAGAAGAAGCAGATGTTGCGGATTTTGTTGCACAAGATGCTCTGGTATGTTCTTTGGATAAAGTAGAATCTAAGGTTTTAGATTCTGGTGCCTCTTTTCATGCATCCCTAAATAGGGAATTTTTTCATGAGTATGTCCAGGGAGACTTTGGAGAAATTTGTGTAGGGGATGGTAAGCCTTGTCAAATGGTTGGCAAAGGAAAAGTGAAGCTGAAATTGCAGACAGGTAACACATGGGTGTTAAAGGAGGTCATGCATGTCCCAGTTTTGGAGCAGAATTTGATTTCTGTGAGAAGTTTGGGTGATGAGGGTTGCACAGTAACTCTCACAACGGACTCTTGGAAGGTTACCAAGGGTGCACTTATTGTAGCAAGAGGTAAGAAAGTAGGTACGCTTTATCTATCTACTTGTATTAATGATTCTCTTTCTGGGTTATCTACTTCAGCTGTAGATTCAGAGATGTGGCTTAATAGGCTTGGTCACATGAATAAGAAGGAGATGCATGTTCTTGAGTCAAAGGGTATGCTTTCAGATTTGAAGAGCATAGATTGAGGTTTCTGTATGCAGAAGAAGAAGGTAACGTTTCTTGAGGAATTCGATGTTAGTGACAAGAACAAGAAAGCCTTGGTTTTCAAGGAGAAGGTGACGGATAGAGTTCAGCACAAGGGGCAGATGAATTCTGAGTAGAGCAAGGGTGATTTGGACAAGGGTTTGATCCAAAAGGAGCTCGCGGGTAGAAGTCAGTTCTCACAAGCAAAACACAGAGATCGACGTCGACAGAAAAACTAGCGTCGGCGTTCAGATAGGGACCGACATCGACTATGTGCAGCCCGACGTCGGTGACTCAGGGCAGATAAACACCGGCGTCGGCAAGGGGTAACTGACGTCGGTGATGAGGTAGTCGCAGGGAATCGACATCGGTCGGGTGCAGACTGAGATGTTACCGACATCGGTCACTGAAATGAATTTTGGGTGGATAGCAAGCTGTCAAGGAGTCTCAAGCGCCCATATGGAGGACTTAAAGGGTATGTAAGCCTCAAATTCGTCATTTCCCTTCTTTACACTACTTGTTGCTCACTGATGGTAAAGAACCAGGAAGTTATTGAAGAAGCAGAACAGGTAGATCCAGGAAATAGTGGGAGCTTGGCATGGATGGAGGATGTGATTCCTTGGAGGAGAACCAAACAGGCGTTTTGGGTGGAGTTGCCAGCTGGAAGTAAGCACTGAGAGATGAATGGATGTTCAGGATGAAGAAGAGCGGAAATGGATACGTGAGACGGTAGGCCAAGGTATATGGTCTTGAGTAAGCTGCAGGGCAATGGAGGTTTGATCATTGTGTTTCTCTTTACCAGGTTGGATAATATTAGCTACATTATCCTATTACTGTATGATGTGCTTGTTGCAGGGTTACATATACAGGGAGTTGCTGAACTAAAGGTAAAGCTAGTTCAGAAGTATGTCATGAGGAATCTAGGAGTAGCAAGATTCTTTGGCATGAGTTTGTTCTAGGGACATGGAAGGTCACATGTTGACTTTGTTTCAGGATGATTGTGTGAGACCGGTTAGCACGCCGATGGTTGGACAGTTCACAGAACAGTGTCTTGATTCACATAATGAGGTTAAGTGCATGGTATGTACTAGACCTGAGTTTTCCCAAGCAGTGGGAGTTGTCACAAGTTTGGAGCCAATTCGGGAAAGAAGCATTGGAGGGCAGTTCAGTGGATTCTTAGAGGGACCAGTAGCAGGTGCACATGCTATGCAGGTTCAAGTTATTTTCTACATGGTTTGTAGATGTGGATGTGGCAGGTGATTTGTATGACAGATGTTGCACTATAGGTTTTGTGGTGTGTGGTCTTCAAGAGTGATCTTGAGGAGGGATACAGAGCCAAGGGAACAAACTAGACGGTGTACAGGTACAAGTACAGTTACAGCTGTTTATCTCCAAGTGGGAGATTGTTAGGTTGTGGAGCTAAAAGCTTCAACTTTGCAGACGAAGAAAAGGAGGTTGCTGAACTTCTATAGGAACTGGCATCGGCAGCATGATCGATGTCAGTCAAGATGAAGCAGAAGGCAACTGACGTCGGTAGGAAGTCGGCCGACGTCGGCAGCACCAGGCAAGCAGGGACCGACGTCGGTCGCCTGTGTGTTCCAGAACTGTTCGTTGCACGAACAGTTAGTTAAGTGAACAGAGTGTTTGCATGTAAAGGCTATTTCGAGTCTTGAGCTGCGTGTCTATTATTAGCAAATTAAGAGTCTAAGTTATTGTTCAAGTCTGGGATCTATTTATAGACCCATTGGTATTTATTGTAATGTGTGCTAGTGAAGAGAACAAAGTGTTTGTTCCTCCTAGTTCTATTATGAGCTAGAATGGAAGGCAAGGAAGATCCTTCCATTATAAGTATGGTCTGTTGAATTGCAGGTTGCAGTTTCATGGGAGATCAACTTGAAGTACTATAGAGTGCTTGGCGTACTGGCAGGGTTATTACTGATTGGTTGGAGAGGTGAACACCAATTCTGTGTGTTGGGACCGTTTTTGGTAGGAGAGTGTTTTGAAGAAGAATTACTGTACACTTGAGGTGTGGGAAGCCTCTGTAAGGTGGAAGAGTGTGGCGGCTCTTTATTGTATTCTTTTCTGTACAAATGTTAATACAAGATAGTGTATTGTCTCTCATATTTTATGCTATTGGTGAATTCTAGTTACTTGTGTTTCTGGTATATTTCCGCATGTTTAATTGCTTAAGTTTGGTAATCATATTGTGCTCTTTCTGAGGAGCAAGATCCTAACAAGTGGGATTAGAACAGGTGTGCTTGTTCTTGGATTCCCCGACAAAACCCAATAACCAATGCCCTGCCACCTGCCCAACAAGATTCTTATTGGATGCAAAGTAAGATGGAAGCTATGGTAATGGCCTGTGTTGCGAGATAACTCAGAAAAACTGCTTCCCATACAACAATTAAAAGAGAGAACACAAAAGAGTTGCTCAAAGAGTCGAACTGTTGGAGGTCAGAACCCAAAATAATAGAAAAAGCCAATGCAATTTTCAAATGGGTATAGGAGTCTGGGATACTTTTGCGGTGCTGTCACTGCTACCCTATTCTGCCGCGGCCCATATATTCTCACACGCACGCTGCAGGCTGCAACAACACCAATTACACCACATTGGGGATTCGGGGATGGGGGGAAATTGGAATGACCAGTGGCAAAGACCAACCCTCTTCAACTACCACGACAATTCATCAATGCTGAGTCTACAATATACAATCTACGGTTGAGTCTGTGGAGATTTAATATATATTTAGCGTACTATGGTGCCGTCACTACCAGTCTACCAGTTGCCAACTTGCCACTGCCAGCATGTCAGTGTAATGTGCGTAGCTCTTCTAATAAATTTAGAAGATTTAATAATTAATGTTATGGGGAGAGATAGACGGAGAGTCGAACTTGGGAGTTGGGATTCCAGAGCCGGAGCACTAGAGACTGGACGCTGAGCTAGTGAGCTTATAAACTTAAGGCATATAGGCTTAGCCTTATATAAAATTAGAATGGGTGTTTTTTAAATGTGAACGTCAAAATGACAGTGTTTTAAAAAAAATCCCCGTCCTTCATTACGGTTTAAAAAAAAATTGGAAGTATTTTATGTTTAAAATGGTAAAAAACGTTTAAACAGGGGTCTAATTTAACCCAAGAGGGTGAAGCAGGTCTCATCCAGTGGCTATAAATACGGCCCTTCTGGTCTCTCGTTTTACAAATGATCTTCCATATTGCTGTGTTCTTCTTCTTCTTCTTTAGCGACTTTTGAAGGCTCTAACAAAGGTATGTTGCCACTGCCATTTTTCCTATATTTCTTTAAATGAATCGAGCTTCTAAGAAATTATCTTCGTCTCTGTTTTTGTTGTTTTAAATTTTTTTTTTGGGATGTGAAGAGTTATTGTTTTTAGGGTTTGTGATATTGGGCGATGTGGGGGCTGCTATGGCTTACAAGGTTTTGTCAGTTTGTCGACGTGTGTGGCATTGTTCTTCGAGGTTAATAGATTAGAAAGCGATTGAGCTATCAGGGTTGATTTTTTTAGTTTCTTCTAAAATTCGTTGTGCACCGTAGGGTTTGGGTTGTTGGCTAGAGATGGAGTTGTTTGCTAGGGATTTGATTCAGAGGCCTGAGCGTATGATTTTGGTCGTCCTTTCCTATTAGATCCGTTTGTTTCTGCATCTGTTCGTTGGCTTTTCCCCCAATGAAAGCGATTTTTATATTAAATTTTTCATTGTTTTTTAATTCTTGATTGTAATTTTAAAATGTCATATATATGTACATTTGTTTGTGGACAGTCATATCTAATCCTAAATTCTAAACTGCAATCTCTCAACCCGTTCAAACCCTATTTCAGCAAACCCTATAACGTGTATTACAAATTTTTCTTTAGAGGGTTTTGCATTTTTAGGAGCAGAGGGGGCTAGAGGAAGATTCAGCTGAAGGAGCGGAGGGAGGTCTAACTAGGCGTCATGGTGCTCAAGTAAGTCGATTCTCCTTTTTGGATATGATAGTTGCCAAGTTTTTATATAGTTTGACATATTCCTAATATTCCCTATTTTTATATCTGCAGGACGGAAGTTTGCCGCTTCAGCGGTGCGAAGATTTACCCTGGCAGGGGTATCAGGTTTGTACGATCAGATTCACAGGTATGTAAATGTTTTCAATGCTATTGTTTGTTAATTAGTTAATTGGAAAACATCAAAACATTGAATTCTTGGGTAAATTGTGTTTCATAAACTTTAAACAGACATCTCAACTACAACAAGTAGACTCGTAAACTAGTAAATACATGTTTTTGTTCTACTTTGAACAAGATCCTACAAATTGCATGTGTTAATCCATGTGTCTTGAAATGAAACAGGTTTTCTTGTTTGTCAATTCCAAGTGTAAAAGGTACTTCCACAACCGTCTGAAGCCATCCAAGTTAACTTGGACTGCAATGTATCGCAAACAACATAAGAAGGTGATTTATTAATAATTGTATCACGATATGAATTATGTACATTCTGTTATTATTTTCCACTCATGTCATTGATTTGGTTGTTACCAGGATATTCATGCTGAGCAAGTCAGAAAGACAAGACGCAAGACAACAAAGCCTTATTCAAGGTCCATTGTTGGTGCTTCTTTGGAAGTTATCCAGAAGAAGAGATCTGAGAAGACAGAAGTTAGAGCTGCTGCCCGTGAAGCTGCTTTGAGGTATGGCCTCTTTTACTGACAGGTTGTTGTCACTATTTTAAGAGTGATTGTTTCGGAAGCTGAATGTATTGTCGTTTATCAAGAAATAGAGCCTTTTGTTTTCTTTTATGAAAGCTATATTGCAGATGCTAATTCAACTATTAAATTTCAGAGAAATTAAAGAAAGAATAAAGAAGAACAAAGATGAGAAGAAAGCAAAGAAGGCAGAGACTGTTTCAAAGACTCAGAAGGCACAAACTAAGCAGCCCAAGGCTGCAATGCCTAAAGGTCCTAAGCTTGGTGGTGGTGGTGGAAAACGGTGAAGAGGAAGTAGCACTTTCTTGTTCCCATAGATTCTTGGAGGAGTAATTAAGGGCGCATGCATTAGTCTTTCTATTAGTAACTGACTACATTTCTAAATGTTTTTGAGGATTTTTTTTGAAAATCCATTTTTTTGTGATTTTTAAAGTTTAAAAAGTGATTCAAACCAATTTTGATTGCAAGGTAATTTAAGGTGATTCAAACCAATCTTTTCTTTTGTCCTTTGAATTTGATTGCAAGATAAATTTAGTATCAACTTCTATAATATTTAATATCGGTGTTATGCGTGTGCTCTGATTTTTTGACCTATCTGTTGTGGAAGATCAAAATATGAATAGAGTCTGGTTGTCTGGCATCTTTTTTAGGCATGGTTCTAAGAAAAGCAATGTATTTTGGGTAAGTTATGCCTGCTATGACTTGTTAATACAAATAGCCAGAAAACGGAGAAATGTTTTTAGAGTGGTGACATGCAGGGATTCTTGTTCTAGACTTTCCAATACATTGTGTGTGTTTGGAAGATCTGCTTGCAGGACTGAATTAGAACCAATGGCTCCTTTTTGGATATGATAGTTGCCAAGTTTTGTGAAGGTGACCTGTAGTTCCAGTCACGGTAAAGATGTCTTCTAAACTAATGTAATTAAATTTTCCTTGAAATGCTGGATTGGGTTACCAGTTTGTCTACCTGGTTTTTCCTATCGATAGTCTTTGAATTAATTTGTTTTGTCAGGCACTGGTGGTTGGCTTATGGTTAATCCTATTTTTCTGTGATTTTACACTTTTTTCAATACACCACATCTTTCCATATCCATTATAATTATGTTCTATAGTGTTTGAGCTTGAGGTGTGTCATTTTTAATTGCATTAGCAGCTTTTACATGTCTTACCACGCAAAATATATACAATTTATTTCAGCTCTATTCTGCTAGTGCGTAGTTAATGCCTTTATTGCAAACACTTTACAACTGAGACATGATTTTCTTTTGGAACGAAATGAGACACCATTTTTTTGAAATGAGATGTTATTTTTAAGTACGCAAGTGTCTTTTCCTCCTAGTTTCGGTTGGAGGGCATGAATGATGCCTTGGTTTTATCATCAAACAAAAGGGGCATGCTTTTACCGGTGACTATTTAGCAGACCCTTAATCATCTTCTTTTGAGGACGAGATGTTAGGGGATATGTTCATTAGCTTGGCTGACACCTTACCCCAGGGAACCATTTTTAACTCGTCTAGAAGCTTCCTTTAGAACATTGAGAAATATGCTGCTTAACCTGCATCAAGATAAGTTTCTACATTGGAATTCACGAGTGTGATGAGAAATAATAGACTTTTCCTCTGTAATTCGTAAGGAAATATAAGATTGATATTAGTAACAAAGCAATGATTGTGAGGACCCCAAATCATTTTTCTTTTGTAGATATTGGCACAAAGGGTTATCGTTCAGTGTTTGGGCTGGACACCATCCGGCATGGACATGCCTTTAATACCATATTAGCACTATGGGTTATCCTTCAGGGGTGTGATGAGAAATAATAGACTGTAAGGTTCCTCTGTAATTTGTAAGGAAATATAAGATTGATATTAATAACAAAGCAGTGACTATGAGGACCTCGAATTATTTTTCTTTTGTAGATATTGGCACTATAGATTATCTATCAGTGGTTGGCCTGACACCATCTGGTATGGCTCTACCTTTGAACTTACCCCACAAAGATCTTTTCAGTCATTCAATAAGTGACCGATCACAGTCCGGAACGCAAGTTCTGACCTTTGAATGCATGGTTATCATAGGAAAAATCTTAATAGGCATGAATGAAGTTGGGGGTATTTTGAACATTTTGTAATTTTTTTTGTCAAAGCCCAGATTCGTAGTGTGGCAAAGGGAAGTAGTTTTATTGGTGTAACTCAAAAGGGGAAATTTAAAAGAAATATAAACTAGCATAAGGAAGTATGGGGCTACACATGAAAAGTGAGCAAGCTTTGCAAACTAGATGAGGAAGCTTTTAAACACCTACAGGTTTCCGTCATAGTTCAATACATGCTAATGAAAAAGTGCTACTGTCATTGTTAGGTAGATTAATGGAAGTGTTGAGAATGGGATCAACAATAAAGTGGTTTGGCCAATAAAATATAATGTGAAACATGGAATAAATGAGAGCTTTCATGATTTCAGAGTCCATGAGATTGAGAAGATTTTTAGGTAAAAATTATATGCAAGATATTTGTTCCGATGCATTTTGAATCACCTTCTTTGATTCACCATCAAATAAAATTCCTATGAATGGTGATTTGAAATGCATCTCTTACCATGAAACATGTGGCTTAAAATAATATCAACGCAAATAGGATGCAAGTGCTATGCAAAATCTAGAAAATAGAAGAAGACAGTTATATGTAAAATTTACTCCTCTAATATAATGATGTGCTAGAAATATCATGTTTATGCCTATAAATGATGATTTACAACTATCATATTTTTCTCAATATAGTAGGATTTGAATAAGGTCGATCAATAAATTTTACATGTGCTTGGACAAGCAAAGATTCTACATAGCAGTAAGTACCTTATTGGGCGATCAATAAATTCTCCATGGTAGAGGGTAATCCACATTTAAATGTTTATAGAAAAGAGTTCCAAACCCAAGCTTGTGAAATAGATTATAGCTCTCAATAGGGCTCAATGATGAGTGAATGATTGTAAAGATGTTAGTAAAGTATATGATTATAAGAGGTACAAGTAAAGTAAATGATGGGTAAATAATTGTAAATAAGGTAATGTGTAGTGATCACCCTAAAGGGGGTTTGTGAAACCTAAGGTGATAAATGACAAGGTTAAGCAACCATGTATTTATACCAATGTATTTGTTGTAAGAATAATTCTAAGTAGTGAGACACATACATTCACAAATCAATAAGCCAACCAATGTCTAATCTACCAAGTAATTAAAGGAAAAAATATTAGGATAAAAATGCTTACCTTTACATGGCCCTGATGACGTTTCAATCTCTCCCCCTTCGTCTTAAGTGGCCCTTTGCAAAAAATCTTGTAGGTTGAAGACATCAAATGATAAGATGAAAGCATAGTTATCCTTAGTTAGGAACTTCAAAGACTTATCTTATTAAGCCTCAATAACATTACATTACAAGACTTCTAAGACAAGGTTACAAACTTTTAACTCTACCAAATACTATTTAGAGAAGAAATGCAAGCGTAAGTAGTGTGTATAAATGTGAAATTTTTTATGAATGAAATATAACTCCTATATATACCACTCTAATACCCAAAACTAAATTTGAATTCTAAGTCGACGGTATTGGCTAGGCTAATATAGTTGGAATATGTTTGCTGACATAGAATGGTATCGACCATGTCGATACAATACAAATGACAAAAGACAAACTCTTAATTGTATCAACCTAGTCAATACAGTGCATGGAAGATTTAAGCACGAAACCGATATAATAAGATATAGGAAATCTAGCAAATATGAATGGAAAGTAGACAAAGAGGTAAGATAGAAAGATACTCAATGGGGGTTAGATTGATAGTAGTGATTGTGTGACAAAATAGTAAGCAAACATCTATCACAAAGTACCACGAGTCAATCTCACCTCATTCTCAATGCACTGTTTAAAAAATGCACTCAGGGAGATTCATGTGCCGACAAACCCATACAAGAAAAAGTTTCAATAAAGTGATAAACGTGGACATATCTGGTATATACAACATGAACATATCCATGTACACATGTAAGATATGAACACCTTGTGTGAGTAAGAAACAAGATATATGTAAAGGCAACTTTATATAGCTTAATGTGATTGCTTAATATAGTAAGCAACATCTTCATCCCTATAAAACTAAAAATGATATTTATAAGCATATCTATCCAGATTACTTCACCTCTTACTTGAATCAAGTTCTACCATTTATAAAGCAAGTGTGAAAACATGGATGCAAAAATTTTGTATTGCGAAGACTCTATAGTTTATGTAGATATGTATGACGTGTAACATATGATCAAAGATAAAAGCAAATAAGTATTTGTTCTTTTGTATTTTAAGAATGTTTTTGGCAATTTTGAAAACGAAAACACTAAAAAGACACATGTAAGGCACAACAAATAGAAGAAGAACTATGTACAAGACCATAATAAAGTAAATATGTCAAAATATATATACATTCAAGCCCCTAATGTGAGTAGCTATGCTACCCTATAATGGTGTCAATTTCTTAATGTGTTAGAAAACAATTTTGCAGATGTGCAATAATTTTCATTATTTTCAAGTGAAATGTTAATAGATGGTTGTATACATGGTGTTGAAGAGTGTGCATGAATACATTTTGTCATAATTATTGGCAGAGGTTGTAAATCAACCTTAGGATGTAGACATTGAGGTGTAACTTATTTTGGGGGTGCACTTGCAAGAATTGGGGCTTGAGAAGCCCTCAAAATAGAAGATGATGTCATTGTCTCAAATTTTGTAGGCGAATGAGAGTATTTTGCTTGTGCATGAATCATAACCGGCTTCTTAAAATAAATGATTTTTATCTTTCTAGGTGTAGTAGTTGGTTGATGGTTATGTCCTTCATAAGGTGAGTCAAAAATAATGTGAAGTTTATTGTTATGCATAAATTTAAGAGAGTTGAGCAATGTTGAAGGGATTGCTTTGAATTCATTTAGCCATCAACATCCAAGTAATATGTTATATGATATTGAATTAGGTATAACATAGAACCAAACTAAACATGCCTTAGGACCGCTGGTAAGAGCAAAACTTATATCACCCAAGGGTCTACACTCATGTCCATAATTCCACAATGTTGATATTCCACCGCATAAGTCCCTATGAGTGAATCATATATTGGATAAGAATGGCATGGAAATAAGGTTATTTCTAGAACCATTATCAATCAATACCATGTGTGATTGAAGGGTTACTTTCAACTAAATCACATATGTAAAAAGGACAATTTTTTGACCCATCAATTGGCATCTCATTGTCAGAAAATGTTATAGCAAGCAACTGCTTTTGAGAACTTGATACCATGCTGATAATGTTATTAAGCTCATGTTCAGGGTCCATACTTGGTGCCATGTGCACATTGTCTTGCTTTGGAACATCATGGTTAGGCAATATGTTGCTAAAAATATTCAAACATTCATCAGGGCATACGATTGATTTATTCACACTCGAGGGATGCCCATCTATCGAGATATTGTTATCATCAAACATATCTTGAATTTTATGCTGCAATCCCTAATGATAATGACAAAATGCATTGGGATTATAGTTTTTAGGTGGCGGTAAAGTTGGATTATGCCAAAGTGGTTCAGGTAAACAATTGTAATTACTGGTGGGTTAGGTAACCTTGAGAATTATCTCTTTGGCATAATGCTTTTAAATGCATTTTTATCTTGAGTTTGCGACACTATGTTAATAATTATATCCTCACTCTTAGGTTGAAAATTAACATCATTAAATCTTGGTTTGAATTTCATTTTACTTTATATTTGGGAGCATTGGATGTTGAAGCAATTGGTGTATATCTTAACATGTTTGAATCTATAAGCTTAGTCTCAATGTTGTGCAAGGCATTGACAACACTCATTAAATTATTCACAGTCAATAAACATTACTTTTCCATTAAGAGGATTAAGTAGGCTATTTGAGAATATAGTTTTTAGCGCACTATCAAGAAGTAGACAAGGTCTTGAATTTAAGGATATACTCATCAATTTGTTCATGAGAACCTCAATTTAGACCAACCCATTGTGCCCCTTTTATCTTTGCTTTACATTACCTCTAGAGGGATCCATTCATCTACTTCTTGTGCCATTTTACATTTGCATTAACTCATTAGCCATTAAAGAAATAACACTTGCCCATTTTGTGGATTTCTATTTTGAGGCATTCCTTGCTTGAATTGACTCATCTTCTTTTTTTAATTGGTAAAAAAGGGTTATGGGGTCCCTCACTCATTTCATTAATAAAAAAGAGTTATTATAATAAGATGACATCTTCCAAAGTAGAAAGATCGAAGTTATCAAAGTTACTTCAAGGGTAGCACCCAAACAAAACCAAATATTTTAAAAGAGATTTACAAAAGAATACCAAAAATTTAGATCAACATAACAACCTCTTTCAAAGGTAATGACGAAATTGTCCAAGATCCAATTGATAACATCGAACACACGAACTGCAAATGGAAAGCAAATAGAAGCATAACTCCATTGTTGAGACTGAAATCAAAATAGAGTAGAATTATAGTAATATTGCATTCATAACTCATTCAAAAATAGCTTAGATGAGAGGCATATTTATAGGTACAATGGAGGCCTAGAGCCAAGACATTTGGCAATGTGAACACAATACTTTTGCCAAATGGTTTGTGTGCTCCATATGTCAATATTGATGAGTAAGGGTATATTTACCCACCAATTTGAATACAATTTTTCCATGTGCATGTGCACCTTAATTATCTCATTTATGACACCTAAGTGACCTCAAAATAACACCTAAGAAAGCTAAATACAAGTGTAGGAATAATCCATAATAATAAATACAAGAAAAATAATATCCTACACTAACACTCTCCCTTAAGCATAGCTTAGATGGGCAAATAAAATTGTGTCCCGACAACATGGTCTGATGAGGTACCCAAGTACAATGCAACTCTCACAAAGTGGAGGAAAAGGAGAAAACCCATAAGAAAAAACTCCCTCCCAAAAGAGAGAAAAGAAGAAGAGGACTAGAAGCCCCTCTGAAGATGATGCTGATGTAGCCCATACCCTAAGAAGAGCACGCAAGTGAATATACTTACTCTCAGGGAAGGGTTTGGTGAAGATATCAGCTATTTGCTCTGTAGTTTGGTACAATTTGAGATCAATGAGTCCATGAATGAGCCCCTGAATGAAGTGCATATGACTCTCAATGTGCTTGGTTCGTTGATGTTGGACTATATTCCTACAGATCTGAATGGTGCTTTGGTTATCACAAAATATAATTGTGGGTCGCTTGAACTATATACCAAACTCAGTAAGAATCCCTTGAAGCCAAATAGCTTCATTAGCAACATTGATAGCCCCTTTGTATTTAGCCTCAGTAGATGATAAAGCAATAACATTCTACTTCTTGCTAGACCAACTAATTGGTCCTAAACCAAGTGAGAAACTATATCTTGACGTGGACTTACGATGTTGAATATCGCCAGCCTAGTCTGAATCTGTGTATCCAATCAAGTCAATATCAATACCTACTCCATAGTGAATCCCAAAACTATGAGTACCCTAAATGTAGTAGAGAATCCGTGTTGGGATATAAATAACCAGAAGCACACAATTGATTACCAAAATACAAGCAACTTAATATGTGGAATTAACCAGAATCAACAAGTAACTAGAATCCAAAAATAACACATGATATGAGAGACAATACACAACTTGTATTAAACTCTTTCAGAAGGAAATACAACAAAGAAGGCTGCCACAGTTCTTCTTCCTTACACACCTCTAGGGCTCCCACACCTCTAGGGCATAAATAGTAAATCTTCCCTCAAAGCTCTCTCCCTTAGGTCCCAACACCCAACTCAAACACAGAGTTGGTGTTCACCTTACACCTGTGCTCCACGCAATCCACAAGTGCTCCACGCACTCCACAAGTACTCAACGTACTCCAAGTAGATCCCACTTAATTCTACTCCCTGTTGTGTTGCTATCTTCTCTGATCTTGCACACCTGCAAATCAATCTAGTTCTACACACCTGTGAACCTTGACTTTGCACACACATACACCTGCAAATCAATGATCTTACTTACCATGCAGATCTCTTATAGAAGCCATGCTCACCTGATGACCAAGATCATACATACATGAAAAACCCTGCTGATTCTCCAATCTAGCACCCACACTTGGTACTTTGGCACTAGGAGGAACACACCATTGCTCACATCACACACAGAAGGAGCTTATAATATTGCTCTTACTCTCTAGCACAAGTTTACAATACAATCAATGAGTCTATTATATAGATCTCATGCAAACAATAATTAGACACCTAATTACAATAATTAGATCCGCAGCTCTTAGTCTAAAATTGGCTCTCAACATGCAAACACTTGGTTCGTTAGCTAACTGCCCGTAAAACACTCGCAGTCGAACCACACAGGTGACCGACGTCGGTCCCTGTCTACCTGGGGTTGCCGACGCCGGCCGACTACTGACCGACGTCGATTGCCTTCCTGTCTTATCCCTGCTGACATCAGTTGGCCTGACCGATGCCGGTGATAGTAACACTCTGCAACCCTTCGCAACCTCCTTCCCTGCTTGCATCAGTGAAGCTTTTAGCTCCACAACTTAACAATCTCCCACTTGGAGATAAACAACTGCAATGTACCTATACCTGTACCTGTACCCCGTCTAATCTATTTCCTGGCTTGTATCCCTCTTCAAGATGAATTCTGAAGACAACCCACCACACAACCCGTGGTGTACCTCCTGTCATCCGAGTAACCTGCCACATCTAAAACTACAAACCCATGTAGTGAAGTCCTGACCCTGAATAGCATGAATCCCTGCTGCTAGTCCCTCTCAAGTCCCTGAGAACTCACTTCTCTGAATCGGCTCCTAACTCTCTGACAACACCCACTGCTTGGGCAAACTCAGGTCTATGCCAGACCTCATGTGATTTCAGACACTGAACTGTCCAGCGCTTAGTGTGCTCTGGCTCTACATCCTGCGTAATGAACTTCGCCAACACCTGATTCACATCAGCTCCCACTGGAGACAAAATCAACCTGTGATCTCCCATGTCTCCCATGCCAAAGAATTTTGCTGCTCCAAAATTTTCATAGCAAACCACTAAACTAATCTTACCCTTAGCTCAACAAAACCCTGTATGTACAAACCTGCTAGCTAGCATACTATCCACATACAACAATAAAATGATGTTGCAATCACCATCCCCCTGGTAAGTCAAACCACAGTAGTTACCCTGACATTGACTAAAGTCATGCTTTGTCATCCACCTGTCAAAACCTGTACCACTGTCCTGCAACTTCCTCAAGACCATATGACCTGGTCTTCCGTCTCACGTGTCCGTTCTCTCTATTCTTCAACTAAGATATCCATTCATCTCTGTGCTTTTATCCCTGTTGGCAACCCTACCAAATCTCCTGCTTGGTTCTGCATCATAATCCTGCCATGCTCCCACTGTTTTCTGGGTCCTTTCTGCTCTGCACTCAGCAACTAGTATAAAGAAGAGGAACAACGAATTTGAGGCTTACTTACCATCTTCATTCCTCCATATGGGCATTTGAGACTCCTTAACAGCTTGTTGTCCACCCAAAATCCGTTACAGTGACCGACCTCGGTCACTACATAGTCTGCATCCGACCGACGTCGGTTCCTACACCTGTTCTGACTACCAACCCTGCCGATGTCAGTGTCCTCCTGCTGTCGACGTCGGTCCTCCTGAACGACGTCGGTCTTACCTATTATCGACGTCAGTTTTCCTGCCGATGCCTGTACCTGTGTTTTCCTGTGAGTGATGACTTTTTACCCGCGAGCTCCTTTGAATCAAGTCCCATGTCCAAACTGCCCTGCTCAGAAGTATCCAACCCCATCCACTGGTCTCTGTCTGCCATCTCCTCCATAAACACCAAGGCTTTCCAGTTTTTAAGCCTTTCAAATATATCTGTCTTCCGCTTAAGAACATGCATCTCCTTCCTGCTCATGTGACCAAGCCTATGAAGCCACGTCTCCACAACAGAAAAATAATCAGTAATATAAACAAGTAGATAAAGAGTACCTATTTTTTTACTATCAGCTAATTCAAGTGCATCCGCTGTGAGAGTTTTTGTGCATCTCTCATCACCCAAATTTTTTGAAGAAATTAGCCACATCTTCAAACCTGGGACCTGGATGACCTCCTTTAACACCCGTGTGTTGGCTGCCTGCGATTTCAGCTTCACTTCCCCTTTGCCAATTCTTTGGCAAGGCTCACCAGCTCCTCTCCCTGGGGCTGCATGGAAAGAGGCAACATAATCTGTTATCTAAGATTCAACTTTATCCAAGAAACCTCCCAAAGCATCCTGTGCAACAACCCCTACAACATCTGCATCTTCAGTTCCTTCATGCTGATCTGCTACCAACCAACAATCTTCTTTTACCTGCTCTTTATTTCCATAGGACCGTAAGTGACCATCTGTGCTTTTCAACTCCTCCATTCTTAGCTTACTTTGATCTGCCATTGCTCTACTCCCACTCAATCAGAAACCCCTGAGAGTTACCTGTAACCAAACACAAAACCTGCTCCTTGCAACCTTAGCTCTGATACCACGTGTTGGGATATAAATAATCGGAAGCACACAATTGATTACCAAAATACAAGCAACTTAATATGTGGAATTAACCAGAATCAACAAGTAACTAGAATCCAGAAATAACACATGATATGAGAGATAATACACAACTTGTATTAAAACTCTTTCAGAAGGAAATACAACAAAGAAGGCTGCCACAGTTCTTCTTCCTTACACACCTCTAGGGCTCCCACACCTCTAAGGCATAAATAGTAAATCTTCCCTCAAAGCTCTCTCCCTTAGGTCCCAACACCCAACTCAAACACAGAGTTGGTGTTCACCTTACACCTATGCTCCACGCACTCCACAAGTGCTCCACGCACTCCACAAGTACTCAACGTACTCCAAGTAGATCCAACCTGATTCTACTCCCTATTGTGTTGCTGTCTTCTCTGATCTTGCACACCTGCAAATCAATCTGGTTCTGCACACCTGCGAACCTTGACCTTGCACACACATACATCTGCAAATCAATGATCTTACTTACCATGTAGATCTCTTATAGAAGCCATGCTCACCTGATGACCAAGATCATACATACATGAAGAACCCTGCTGATTCTCCAATCCAGCACCCACACTTGGTACTGTGGCACTAGGAGGAACACACCATTGCTCACCTCACACACATAAGGAGCTTATAATATTGCTCTCTTACTCTCTAGTACAAGTTTACAATACAATCCATGAGTCTATTATATAGATCTCATGCAAACAATAATTAGACACCTAATTACAATAATTAGATCCGCAGCTCTTAGTCTAAAATTGGCTCTCAACATGCAAACACTTGGTTCGTTAGCTAACTGCCCGTAAAACACTCGTAGTTGAACCACATAGGTGACCGACGTCGGTCCTTGTCTACCTGGGGGGTGCCGACACCGGCCGACTACTGACCGACGTCGGTTGCCTTCTTGTCTTCTCCCTGCCAACGTCGGTTGGCTTGACCGACGCCGGCGACAGTAACACTCTGCAACCCTTCGCAACCTCCTTCCCTGCTTGCATCAGTGAAGCTTTTAGCTCCACAACCTAACAATCCACTTGGCTACTTTCCAATGCAACTCATGTGGTGTCTGCATAAATCTAGAGACCATGCCCACTGCATATGAAATATAAGGTGTAGTGTGAGTCAGATTGATGAGGTTGATAACTAGTTGTCAATACAACGTAGCATCAACCAATGGAGAAGAACACTGAGCCTCAAGTTTGACTCTAGAAAGAAAGGGAGTTGGAGCTAGCTTACAAGTACCCATGTGAAATTATGTAAGTAAATCAAGAGGATACCAAAATTTTGCCTGTGGGCAAAATTGGTAAACAACTACCCTAAGATATTTAATGTCTGAGGGCTCTTTCTTGGGCCCATATTAAGAGCCCCACCTATGGTGGTGCGACATATCTCTCCTCCCTCACTCACCACTACATATATGCCACATGTATGAGTGGGTGAACATGGATTTTTTATTAGAAATTTATATGTTAACCATACTTATTGGAATAAATAAAAAATTAAAGGTACATAAAACACATACAATAATACACAAATGTACTGATAATGAGAAAATGTATTTATATCATCTTGATATAATGTATGTTTCATCTAGGTACACCACTAACTTCATGTGAGCCTATGCATGTAGGCATGAAAATTTCACCACACACATGGATGGATACATAAAAATATAGATTAATGTGACATGGTCATCTATCTAGTCATCTCCAAAGAATTAGGCAACCCCTTGAGGGGATAACCTCAATCTCTCTCTGTGCAACACTAACTATTGCCTTTTCTCTAAGGCATCAAGTCTCACCCTTACAGTCAATAAGTCATCCAATACAACTAAATAACACCTTCTCTTTTCCCTAAATTGGTGTGTCTCCTCTTCCAATGATGTTACTCTCAATTTTATCCACCCAATCTTCTGCACTACTCTCATAACTATTGCCTAGTATTGAGTATGTGGGCACATAAAGATGGGTATGTTGAGGAGATAATCCATGGGATGGTTGATTAGAACTCATAAATAGCTCCTGTAATATATGATCCATCTAAGGTCCAATATAATGTGGTATTATATATATACATACCTAATGACAAATGTTAGGCTAACTTATAAACTCTAAGCATCACTAATAAGAATGTATAATGCTAACTAGTTTTTAAATTTATAACTTGCTCTAAGTGGATGGATCACTCATGTTGGTCCTGTTATAGATAGTGATGTGCCAAAATATATGTATACTTGACCTATCAAATAATTTTTTAGATTTCCTATGACTATCTTGACATCCCCTCCTATTTCCAATACAACAACTTGGTATTGACACTCCTCTAAGCTAGCTCTGACTACCTCACTATGTTATGGTATGTTACCACATATGTACATATAGACCCTTGAGACCATATAACTCTATATATTTGATCTATGTATCCACCTACCTATCCTATACCTAGATTATGGTGACATAAGTGACATATATGTATTCCCTTTGTATCTTGTCTCTAGATCAGTTCTATGGGCCTAACCTCTACCATGGAACCTTTATGCCTAAGTGACATCTACATGTAGGTCTAGATAGTCCCATGTGTTAGAAATTTCTCTAAGGTATAACAAGATTATCCTTTCATAGACCTAGGCTAGTAAGAGTGTAGTGCATGTGATTCATTTACTGCCCTTTCGAAAGACATGATCTAGATGCTATTATGCTCTTCTAAGGATGTACAAACCCCATGCATAACTCTCTCCTTGGTGCTTTGTATCATTTTGGTCAAGTATTATAAGAGGGTCACTATGTTATGTATATAGTACACCCCTACCTAGAACATAACCTATTATGACTGATCTTAGTCATAGTTACCTCTAGTGCTTGTCTTGATGGCCATTATATGTGTGGCAGTCCTTGCTTTTGGCACTCCCAGGGATACACATGAATCTATAATGTCTTGGACTACCTATGTTCATATTGATTGTCAGTACCACTCTGTAAAACAACATGCTCTATGTTGAGGATGACCTTAAGATTAGATTTTAGTTATAATTTGTCTCTATCTAGATCCCATGCTAGGACTCATATGTTTAACAAGTTTCTTACATGGCTGACCACTATGAGTGTGGCCTAGTCTAATGGTGTTAAGCTATCTACCTCGTTTACTAGATATTTAGGAAACATCTTATGATTATGACCTCACATAAGTTTGGAATATCTCTTTATGCACTAAGATTGGTTTATGGTTGATGCTTCCCCTCACCTCCTATTTAACCTCACGTTCCTTGAGTTTGCATCAAAATAACACAAGAACAATTTGGTCAGCTCTAGAAGAAGACTAAGAAATGAAAAAACTAAATTGTTGGCCTACATTTTTTATTAAGTATAAAAGTACACATCTATTTTTTTTATTATTCTAAGAGCAAAAATGTGCATGAATTTTGGATCAGTAACATATGAAAGTAAAGGGCACAAGAAATAGGTAGATCAGTTGGGACTTTGATTTTGATAAAATATAGTAGAGTTTCATGAGGATTAGTGATGCATGAGAAAGTACTTGTGTAGTTGTATTGATAAACCTAAGAGAGGTTATATTATAAGGACCTACCAAGTCCTGACAGATGTTGATGGTGAAAATTTTGTTAGTGTGAAACATGGAACATAATGAATGGGAAAGAGGTTGTGTGAACCAAAAACCACAAATTGAAGAGCACCATAGGGAGCTAGCAAAAGGAATGAGACTTTGGGTAGAACAAAATTAAGGAAATTCATTGCTTGAAAAGGTTTTAAAAATATATAGTGTAGTATGCCATGAATATAGGTTTCAATTAGTTAAGGAAATTTATTGTAAAGTTGTTATACCCTTTTATATTTAGAAAATATTCTATATTCTGAGAAACACATAATTAACATAATCACAAGGTGGTGGATTATATCTAGAAAATCCCACCTTGCCTCTATGTTAAGGTAGTTGTTATTATTATAATTGACATTATTGTTGTGTAGTTTTTGATATTATTATTAACATTATTGATATTTTTAAGTCTCTAAACATTTATGTAAAACTCTATATTAATACCGAGAAGTTGAAAGCTTTCATTAATGGTTGATGGTGTTATTCAAGTTTAATTACTAAACTTATGATGTTTATGGTGGTGTATACCTCTTGAATTCTTGCATAAACCTTATTTTATTTATAATATAAATAAGTGCTAATCCAAAATAATGTCATTATAAAACCTAATAAGGTTAAATGGTCTAAGTCTGATTTTGTGACTAACCCAACATACTCTAATAGTCTCTCTCTTATGCCAGGTGAGCACGCAAGTCCATTTGCATGATATGCTAGTGTGGTGAGTTTGATTTTTATATGGAAAGAATAGTGGTGCAGACATAATTACTGGTGCATAGGAAAATATCCCAAAACTTTGGTATCATTTGTAGAAGATGATGTTATTCATCGATGATTCACTATATTTTCTTGGAAAACATTGAGAGATGCTAGACATCTAGAGCACACATTTTCAAGGAATCATCCCATCTTAGGAAAGTTGAATCCTAATAAATGGATGGAGGAGTATTTTTATGATCCCCTCTATTAATTATTCTTCTACAAGTTATTTAGGCATCGTCACACATGGTTTTTTAGAAATATAAAACACAGAGTAATATTAATGAATTAAAGACGGAAATAAAATTTAGAAAACACAACATAATAGAGACATAAATTTAACATGGTTCACTTAATATGGACTACATCCCCACATAAACAACCAGTTTTTATTATTATTCAATCCAACAAATGAAGGAAAAAACCTACAATACAACCACTATAATATCCTCTTCACTCACACACTACATGCCACCATGATTACAATGCCTTTATATCAAACATGATTTTTACCATTAGATATATGACCTAATAGTGAATATTTCAAATTTACTATGAAATTACAATATTTTATAATGCATTTTTAACAAAATTTTTCTTCGGTCCCCTCTGGACCCCCACGATGACCATTGTTGGGAACTAGGCATTATAATAAGATTAGACTCCACCATCCAATAATCTCCCACTTGGAGACTGACTGTTGCAACTCCACCACTACAACTCTTCCTTAGAATTTTCTTTGAACTTTGACCTTGGCATGTTTCTCATCTTCTTTGTTATCCTTGAAGACCTATTGAAGTTGAACAACTTTTCATCTTATCTTTAGTGACTACCTTTGTTAGTATATCTATATGATTATAACTCATATGGATCTTTTCGAACTTTAGTTGACCATCTTCCAAAATTGAACGAATGAAGTGATACCTAAGTTGTATATGTTTGGTTCTTGAGTGGAATGTTGAGTTCTTTACTAAATGAATCACACTTTGGATATCATTGTACAACCTATAATCTTCCTGCTTATGCCTCAACTCTTCTATGAATCATTGCATCCATATCATCTCCTTGCTAGTTTCTGTAGTTGTAACATACTTTGCCTTTGTAGTTGACAAAACAACTATCTTCTACAATTTTTAAATCCAACTAACTATTGTGTCACCAACAGTGAATACATAACCTGTGGTGCTCCTCCTACCATCTAAATCTCTAGCCATGTTTGCATCCACATATCCTTGTAAGGTAACATATGAACCTTCATAACACAACTATTTATTAGTGGTCCCTCTCAAGTACCTAAAAATCCACTTGACTACATCCTAGTGCTCTTTTCCTAGATTATTCATAACATTGCTAACAACTCCCACTGCATGTACAATGTCTAGTCTAGTACACACCATTTCATACATTAAAATTCCAATTGTTGAAGAATACGAAACTTTAGACATGTAATTGATTTATTCCTACATTTTAGGACATTGTTCCTTGCTTAATTTGAAGTGCCCTCCCAAAGGTGTACTTATAGGTTTTACATCTTGCATATTGAACCTGACGAACATCTTCTTGATGTACTCTTTTTGAGACAATTTCAATTTTCTATTTTTTCTGTCTCTTGTTATTCTCATACCAAGGATATGCTTTGCAGCACCCAAATCCTTAATTGAAAATGAATTTCCTAATTTTCTTTTGAGATCATTTATATTGTACATGTTAGACCCTATAACAAGCATGCTATCTACATATAATAACAAGATAATATAGCTGCCATTATCTAATCCCTTAAAATAAACACAATGGTCAGAATGACATCTACTATAACCTTGTTGTTTTACATCTTGCATATTGAACCTGACGAACATCTTCTTGATGTACTCTTTTTGAGACAATTTCAATTTTCTATTTTTTCTGTCTCTTTTTATTCTCATACCAAGGATATGCTTTGCAGCACCCAAATCCTTAATTGAAAATGAATTTCCTAATTTTCTTTTGAGATCATTTATATTGTACATGTTAGACCCTATAACAAGCATGCTATCTACATATAATAACAAGATAATATAGCTGCCATTATCTAATCCCTTAAAATAAACACAATGGTCAGAATGACATCTACTATAACCTTGTTCTATCATGAACATGTCAAATTTCAAATACCACTGCCTTAGAGCTTGCTTTAGAGCATACAAACTCTTCTTCAACTTGCACACCATTTTATTCTTACCTTTTACTTCGTATCCCTATGGCTGCTCCATATATATTTCCTCCTCTAAATCACCATGAAGGAAATCAATCTTCACATCTAACTATTCAAGGTGCAAATCCTCTACTACTACCAAACTTAAAACAATTCTTATGGAAGTCATTTTAACAACTGGAGAAAATATTCCATCAAAATTAATATGTTTCTTTTGTGTAAACCCTTTTACAACAAGTCTAACCTTGTTCCTTTGTTTTGCCTCCATCTTCTGTCAACCTATAAACCCATTTATTCTAAAATACTCTTTTACCTACAGACAACTAAACCAAATCCAAATTTTGGTTATGTATTGAGGAGTTCATATGCTCTTTCATGCCTTGCTCCCACTTATTTTTGGTTTCTACCTACATTGCTTCTTCATAGCTTTCTGGATCACCACCATCAGTCAATAATACATAATAAAGTGAAGGAGAGTATCGTTGAGGGAGTCCACTTACTCTGGTAGATATTCTAACTATACTTTCAAGAGTTTGAGGTACTTTTTATTATTATTGTAGTTATTGCACATTTTGATTTTTTGGCACTTTTGGAATTTCATTTCCCATGATTTCATCAAGTACTAGATATTCTGTATTTGAATTTTCTTGTTTATTTTCCTGCAACTTATCTCTATACATGACCTTATCATTAACGATCACACTTCTACTCCTAATGATTTTGTGATTTTTAAAATCTCATAATGGTAAACAAAATCATTAACTCCATATCCAATCAAAATACATTTCTTGGATTTTGATTCAAGCTTGGTTATATTTTATTTATCAATATAGACAAATGCTTCATAACTGAAAGTCTTTAAAAATACTTTTTTACCTATCCATGTTTCCTCTAGAATGCCACCGTCCAAAGGATTTGAAGGCCCTTTATTTATTAAGTTAAATAATAGTATCCACAACATCTATCCAAAACTATAAGGGCAACCCTACATGTAATCTCATACTCCTTGCACGCTATTTTTGACACACTATTTTTTTGTAGTGTTCTTGAAACCATATTCTCTCTATGAATCCCATGGGATGAACAATAATTATCAAATTCTTTATTGTAGTATTCACCTCCATTGTCTGATCTTACACACTTTATTATTTCCTGTCTCATTCTCAACCAAAGCTTTCAATTTCTTAAAAGTATCCAAAACATTAGATTTTTTTTATATGCAATAAACCCAAGTTTTTATAATTACATCATCAATAAAAGTAATATAATAATAAGAGACACCAAGAGATGATACCTGAGTTGGTCTCCATACATCTGTATGCATAAGCTCTAACTTTTCATGCTTCTTTATCTTCCCCAACTCTGATAAATCTAACTCTCTTTTGTTTTCCATACACACAATGATCATAGAATGCCAAATCCACCTTCTTCAAATATGGAAATAAATTCTGAGTGGAGAACTTGCATCTCCTTCTCACTCATGTGCCCAAGTCTATGGTGCCATAATTTTGCAACCACTTCTGTAGAAGCTAAAAAAATAGAAGAGTCAACATTACCATTAGATAAATATAATGTACCTACCTTCTCTCCTTTTTTTATTACTAGTGATCCTTTAGTGACCTTCCATAATTTTTTTTACAAATGTAACTATGTAGCCCTCACTTCCCAACTGTCCTGATAAAATTAGATTTCTTCTCAACTTAGGAACATGCCTCACCTCTTTTAAAAGTCATTTGTTTCTATTATATAATTTTATTTTTATCTTACCATTTCTTATAATTTTATAGGGTTCACTATCACCCAAATAAACTTGTCCAAAATCACCTTGAACATAGTCTTAAAAATATTTCTTATGAGGGGTAGCATAAAATGAAGCCCCTAAATTTAACACCCAAGAATCATTAATGTTATCTAAAAAAAGATTAAATAATATTGTAACACATCACCTACTATATTTGATTCCTAATTTTTATCTTCTTTTTCATCTCCTTGTTTTCATTTTTGAAACCAACAATCTTTCTTCAGTTGTCCTTTCTTCCCACAAATCCAACACACCAACATTCCTCTAGATCTAGATCTACCCTTCCTAGACTTACCATGATTCCCTGGGCCCTTTCTTCTATCATTTATCTTCCCCTATTATCCATAGTCAAAGCATTACCTGATTTCTCACCTATGTTTTTTCATCACTTTTCCTCACTAAGAATAACACCAATAACATCATCAAACTTTAAAATGTTTGAACCAAAGATAGAATTACTTGCAACCATGAGCAAACCATTCCAACTTTTTGGCAATGAACATAGAATCAAAAGAGCCCTAACCTCCTCGTCAAAATTTACTCTTACAAAGCTTGATTGATTTGTGACCATGTTAAATTCATTTAAATGATTAGTAATAGACCCACCTTCTAACATTTTTAGATTAAATAAACACTTCATAAGAAATACCTTGTTGGAGGCTAAGGGTTTTTTATACACTCTATGTAATGCCTTTATCACATCTTCTATTGTCTTTTCTTTTGAAATATTGAAGGTCACTAATGCTGACAGGCACAACCATATTGTTCCTAGTGCATTTCTACCAAGAACCTCTCAATATTCATCCTTCATAGTTGCAAAATTTCTTACTATTCTATCTAATGTTAGGAAAATATCTTTCTGATATAGATAGTCCTCCATTTACATCTTCCATAGCTGGTAGTTTTGGCCACTAAACTTTTTGACCTTAAACTTGCCTTCTCTTACCCTTGCTCATACTCAAGCCAGGAACCCTATTTTCTTGTAAGTTTATTTACCAAATAAACCTTCAACTCTGATACTAGTTGTTAGGAATATAAAACACAGAGCAATATTGATGATTTAAAGGTGGAAATAAAATTCAAAAAACATAACATAATAGAGACACAAATTTAATGTGGTTTAATCAATATGGGATACGTCCACACCGAAACAACCAATATTCTTATTATTAAGTCCAAAAAATGAAGGAAAAAACCTACAATACAACCACTGCAATAGCCTCTTCACTCACACATTGTATGCCACCATGATTACAATGCCCCGATATCAAAAGAGGGTAACATATTAGGGCAAAAATGCATAAACATAATTTATACCATTATATCTATAACCTAATAGTGAATGGTCCTAATTTACTATGAAATTATAATATGTTATAATGCATTTATAACAAGTGACCATAGTGGGGGTGCATTGCCCTCCCATACCCCCTGTCGGGAACTAGACATTATAATAAGATCAAGATCCACCATCCAACATGGTTGACCATGTATATTATGGGACATAGTAAAATATTTGTTGAAAAAAAACCCTAGACAAAGGCATAGATTAGATGATGATGATGCACTGATGAATTTTGGACCTAAGTACCAAACATGTGGTGGAAGGGCACATTTAAAAGTTATCTCTTGGAGTTCTCAGTTTCTATGTGCCCTTATGTAAAAACAAGATAATATTAATTCTTGTATAAGATAAGGTCTTATATTGCATAGATACCTTTAGAGATTAAGAATATTATGGTATATTGTAATATTTAGAATCTTCCTAAGAGGGGATAAAACTCTCCCACACATAGGCTAAGTGGGTGATAAAAGGATAAGAGTGGGCAAGGTTCGTATGATGTATTTTTGAGGGGTGGAGAGCTGAATATATTTAACATGGAGAGATTAGATGCTCATGACCTTAGGTGACATAGATATGATGAAGGTTGAGAAAAAGTGATAGTTTCCATGGAAGATAAAAAGGGGGAGGTAAATTAGGGAGATACTGCAAGGACCCACACAAGATGGGAAGGGCATGGGGACTACTCTTGTACTAAGGAACATGCTTGGATGAGGGAGAGGCATATTGAGTAGGGCATTAACATTATTTAAAAGTAAACTAAAGTTAATTTGGACACTATGAGAATGGAAATCTACATGGTAGTTGAGGAAGTGCCCATGCATCCACCCAAAATCTAATTGAAGTTACAAGACATGTGTTTCTTAGTAAGACATAATGAAGTAAAGGAAATCATTTATAATGGTCTCAAATAGTATATTTTATGAGGATTGAGGTCATAAAGAGTGTTTTAATAATTTTGGATTCATGTTATCATGTGTATCAAAATCCAAAATCTCAACAATGTTAAACACATGACCAACTGGAGGTAGTAATCCAACTGCATAAGCTAGTGACACAATATGAAGGATAATGGTTGTAAACATAGTTGTAGTTAATAATATACTAATTCAACCTCAACACAACCCAATGTAAATGTTTCAAGAGCTATGAAACCACCTAGATAAATATAGTGGTATGAGTGGAAGCAACCTTGGGGGTAGAAAAATTTCAAGTGCTAAAGTAACATGTAGTGTGTCAACTGCACAAGTGTCTACCCTACACCATTTCATTTATGAATTGTCCTTAAGCATAATTGAGTATTGAGAAGTGGATAATATTGTTGAGCATGCCTAGAAATATGAACTTATATGATGCATTAAGGGCATCACTACACCAAAACAAAAATCAATCTAATTTGATATTATAGTCGTAGATCACGTATATACATGGTGTATACACATAATATTTTTATGATTTATCAATTACTAATGCTTTCTCTCTTGTAAGAACCCATCAAGCCTCAATATATATGAGTGCATTCCTTAAAGGGTGTACTGGGAAAGGGGTGGGTAGACCATTGGTACTTCACAATATTATTTTCCCCTATACCACCACTTGCTATCTACACAACCATCTCTTATACACTTCCCTAAGATTTTCCACCTCCCTTAAACACTCTTCTAAGCAATTAACTGCCTTAATTATCCCCTACCTAAGCCTAAAACCCTTTTTGACATCTACTGAATAATGTCAGGCTAAGATGACCCTATATTCTAATTCATATTTGCACATTACGGGTCTAGGTTAGCCTTGGCCAACCTAGACCAGGACCTAACTTAATTTTATTAATTAATGATACAAGGTTGAATTGGGCCGATCCTATTGACTAAACTTTTAGAAAGGTTTAGGGTTAGATTCAACTATATATACATACCATTTCCATCATTTATGAGGAAAGAGAAGAATAAGAATATTATATTGTCCATTTGCTTATCCACCATTCTACTTGAAGAACATTGTTAGGGTACCAATACTACACTTGGAGATATGGATCTTATCTTGTGAAATATTTTGGATACATAGAGAAGTTTGTAGCTTAGGTCTTACACATCTTTGCTATCCTTACATACCACAATAACCTCTTGCAAATCACCTTGGCCAAGGTATAAATTTAGGCTCGACAAGTTCATCTTCAAAGGTAAGTATTATTAACTTTATTCCTCCTTTGTTAAAGTAGATAGATCAATATTTATACATCTCTTAAATGCATTAGGATTTCAAATACATTAACTTGAGTATAGATATTCTATGCATGTTTAATTTTTATATTTATTACCCCCACTTTGTGCCATAAGCATTGTTGATTACTAAATTATATTTTACTTACTTTGCATGTACTTAGTAAATATGAAAACATAGGACCTAGCTAGGGTTATTGCATTGTGTTTCTTGACTAGAGGTTTTGGAACCCTCTCTAGTGATGTTATTATGATAAGGGACCCTTGGTTATGTCTATTAGATTCATCTTAATCATGACCATAAATGTATAAATATATCAACAAATGAAAGTGTAAGTAGGTTTTATCTTCTCTGAGCTAGGATTGATTAATAGGTTAGTTGCATTTTCCTTTATATACATTCTAGGGAACCTGACGTTAATCAAAACCTTGTAGGTTTTATTTCATGCATTATTTTTATCATCATATCATATATTTTTATTTTTTTAGTAATAAATTAAACCTATCGATATAGTCTAACATTTTGTGTGTAGGTTTAACACATAGTCACTCCAAAATGACTATGTTATTTTTATGTAGGTCTTCTCCAAATACAGGTGACTAGATCAATTAGCTTGACATAGTCTTCTTCTTTAGTTATATAATTTCATGTTAGAGAGTTGTAAATTATGTCATGATGATGTCATTAAAATTTACAGGTGAGTGGATAAAGTGACTTGATAGTCTATGTGATCATGTGAAAGGGGTCATATAAGTGGTCAAGGATGATTGGATAAATTGTGTGAATGAGTGGAATTCACCTAGTTCATCATTGTTCTCATCTAGACATTTTGGGTCCAATGGTAGAAAATTTGAGTAGGCAGTTTGATAATGTCATAATTATCATGTGTGGATGAGTCAAGGGAACTTGGTCATCTAGTTGTGATAATATTAGTCCATAGTTTGTATGCACAAAGTCTCAATTCTAGTGATAAAGTGAGATATAAGATATGCAAGTACAAAGTTGGGCTCTCGGGCATTTTGACAATATTTTCCCATACTTGGCCAAATTTGTAATGTGGAAAGAAAAGTTTAGTAGAATTTTTAATGGTGGTATATCTAAAACATGTGGACATTTCAGGAGAAGGTGATCATATGGGTTTGTTTAGTTTTTTACCTAGTTTATTTATGCTAACTTTCAGGTCAAGCATTGAATCATGCCAAAATATATGCATGTTCTAAGTTGGCCTTCCAGATAAGTTTTTGACATAGTTGGCTTTGTGGCAGAAAAATTTGAGTGAAAATTTTAATGTCATTATGTATTACGTGTGTGAGGGTTACAGGAGAAGATTAAACACATGGTTGGATTATCCTATGTGAGGAGATCATATGGTCCAAATTTTAGAACATGCACTTGAGTGAAGTAAAAGATATGGAGGTGAAAATTTGGCCTTCCAAGCAGATAACAATGGTCCCTATACTTAAAATATTTTGCATGATGCTAAATATCATGAGAAAATGGAGACGTAAGGGATCATGATAAATCATACAATGAATATATATGGTGTTTATCTAGTCAAAGAGTTAAAAGTGTTTATTGGTTAATAAAGACAAAGATTGAGTGAGATGGTAAGAAGTGCATGATGTTTAATAGTATAAATGATTTTAAGGCATGAGAGGGTTCCAAGTGTCATGATCATAGGGGTTATGAGTAATTTTTAATGGTGAGCTCTACAAGATAAATACCTAACTCATCTGCAAAGATCAATGGTGCACTTTGAGTCAATATTGGAAGAGTGTATGAGATGAGGTCGACATGTTCAAGGTTTAAAATATATCATTGGTGCACTATGTGTTAAAGATAGAGATTATTATAATAATATTAATGGTTCATGTTTAATATAAGTAGCGAGGATGTGAGATGATAGCATGGTGACGGAGGTTTAACTGTGACCATTTGCTTTTGAATATTTGAATTTAACAAAAGAAAAACCAATGCTCTTTAATTTGGCTATAAATTTTGATCTAGGATGAATTTGCTCATGGTGTAAAAAGAGAAATATTAGAGGATGCCAAGGTTCATCTATAAATATAAGTTTTAATATCTGAAAATGTGTACAAACAAGGATATTGAGCTCTAAAGTTGATTATGTGTTTGACTATGTTCTGCAAGTAACCCAAGAAGGGTATTTGAGTTTATTTTGATTTTGTTTCGATGTCTCATGATGAATTATATATTATATCAAATTTTATACTCTATTAGGATCATATTTGTGAATTATGAAGGTCTTAACAATCATATGTAGTATGAACAAAGTTTAATAAGTTAACTGTGTATTCATTCATGGTGACTATGTCCACATAATGTTGTTTGAGCAAATTGTGCTTAAGTAAAAGGCTAATATCTTGGTTATTATAAATTTAAGGGGACATATAGATCATATGAAATGGGTCCATCCATTTAGAATTAGTACTATGTTCTTGATTTGTTTGATGAAGTGTTAAATGAGTGAATAGGTCTCCATGAGACTTATAAGAGCTACAAGGGCCTAATTGAAAGGTGTAACTACTTAACGATGACCCATAGATGCTATGGATGACCTATGAATATTGTATTGATATGTGTATTCATATGATATATGATTTAAGGGTTAAGGCATGCCTAATGGCTGACCAAGATGTTGATAATCATGATAGCTCTATAAATGGTGAAACCAAATGTGTTGGTTTCTAGACTTTAAGAGAGATTTGGGTGTGGAATTTGCATTTGAGAGTATAGTGTTGTGAATTAAAGAAAAGGGTGGGTGCCTAGTGGATGATTTGAAGAGAATAACATATTGAGAACTATTTGTATGACTTGTAGGTCATAATTTTTTTAGCAAAATAATGCTCTTGCTATTTGAGTATGAGTGAAGGTGAAAAGTGATAATCAAAGGTCCATCATCAGGTGTTGAAGACATCAGTTCAAAGGTGGATGTGCTCATAGGTTTTTTATGAAAACTCATCATCTAAGGGGGTTACATCCTCCTTATAAGGTGAAACTTGCTAAAAGTCTAGTTGTTATGGCAGCTCAGCTAGATAGGTATAATAACTCCTTATGGGATTACAGTCTCACTAAATTAAGGGATGGTAGTTACTTGATAAATTATAGATGGTAAAGATTAGTTCTTATTATATTAGGATAATAGTCCAATTATAGGTTCTAATGGGTTTTCTCTACCAAGAGGGTTTCTCACATATGTCATGTGTTATGTGATTGATCTTGCATTATCTCTCTTGCTCATTGATATGAATGATGTGTATGCTTCATGAATGCTTATGGTAATTTATTAATAACTTGAAAGGAATGCAATTTAATTTATATTTTATTGTCTCAGTGATTCACCCCACTTTTTAGTGATTATACCTTTAAAAATTGGTATCATAGCAAGTCCTTTGGTAAAGGCTTGACAACTTGAAGGTGATCAAAGGTACAATATGTGTAGTCATCAAGAAGGGTTCTCTACTAAGAAAGCATCAATGTTCAATGGATCTAATTATGATTTTTAGAGTGCAAGGATGAGGATATAGACTATGTCCCTAGGGTTTTATGTATGGCAATTTGTTGTGGATGGTTATGTTTCTCCTACTACCGCTCCATATAGTGCTATAGACAAGAAGCTATTTGAGAATAATTCTAAGGTAATGAATGCCATCACTTGTAGGCTTATAGAGATTGAGTTCACCAAAGTAATCCATTGTATATACTAAAGAGATATGGGACAAAATTTAGATCATTTATAAAGGAGATTCAAAGGTCAAGCTTTCTAAGTTGTAGAATCATAGAAGGCAATTTGAAAATCTCAAGATGAAGGAAGAGGATTATGTGGCATATTTTTTATAGAGAGTTGATGATACTATGAAAATCATCAGAGGCATTATAGAGAATCTTGAAGAGGTTGACATAGTACAAAAGGTATTAAGATCTCTATCCCTCAAGTTTGATCCAAAAGTATCTACTATAGAATAAATTCATGATCTTACTCAATTGAAGATGGATCAATTGCATGGCACCCTTATTGCCTATGAGATGAGAGTAAATGATGATATACCACCAAAAAAGGAAACAAAATTCAAGATACATATGAAACCTAAAAATAAGTTCCAAGTTAAGAAACCCAAAGAGGATGACATATCTGACATTGATGAGGATGAAATAATTACTTTAATTACTAGGAAATTGAACACAGGCTCAGAGAATTATAAGGGTAAACTACCCTTAAAATGTTTCAACTATGGAGAGATAGGACATTTTGATCATAAATACCTTCATAAGCATGAGAAGAATGGTGATAAAGAGAATGGTAAAATCCAAGATGAAGACAAGAAAAAATACATGAATAAAGGATTCAAAAAGTATAACAACAAGAATAAGCCCTTCAAAAACAAGAAGAGTCTCTACACCAAAGTAGATTGTAGATCATTAGATGAGAGTGAAGATAGTGACTCAGAATATGACCATGAAGATGTTGTTTGTATTGAAGATGAAGCTCTATTCATGGCTAAGGAAGGAAGTTAATCACATAAAGCTGAGTCTACTTGGAGTGATACAAATGATGATGAAGATGAGGTGGACTATGAGATTGCTTTGAAAAATACTCTTGAAGAACTAAATATTAAGAAGAAGATAAATAAGAAGATGAAGGCTCAAATCATAGACTATGAGGAGCAATTAATGTATGAGGTAAGAATGAATGAAGACACCAAGGATCATGAAGATATAGTCAAACATCTTATTTGTCAATTGGAAATTCTATCTACAAGCGTAAAAGCTAAGGAAGATGAATGTTCAAGGTATGTTTCTAAAAATAAATCTTTGAAAGATGAGTTAGAGAAGTCTACAATCAAGGTGAATTAATTTATGATATTTGAAAAGAGATCAAGTGATCTAGATAATATTCTAAGTGGTCAAAAGTATGTTATTGATAAAATTGGTCTTGGATATGAAGAAGAACAAAAAAATGTAACTCAAGACAAGATGAAGACTAATGTGAACAAGGAAAATCATTAGACAAAGAATGAAGGTGCTAGAATAATGAAGACAAATCGAATCAAATAGATAAATGCCATGAGGTATGCAAGTTTCAATGGTTACTATTTCACATGTAATAAATTTGGGTATAGAGCTAGAGAATGTAAGAGACCTATTACAAATGAATTTGCATGGAACTATGATAGGGGTCTTAAGTCAAAAGGTGTGAACAAAGTTAAGTGCTTTAACTATCTTGGTGTGGGACACTTTGCAATCCATTGTCCACATAAGATTAGACAAAGTGAATCCTCTTTAAAAAGGAGAGGTTTTTTGTGTCATGACAAAGGACATATTGCAAGTTTCTATCCAAACATGGTAAGGCAAACTATGTTTCCATCAAGGAGTATGGTGTGCTAAAATTGTGAATAGAGAGGTCACATTGCTAGGTTTTGCAAGCAAAGGTATACAAGTCATAATATGTTTAATAAGGATCCTAGAGTGCAAGGAATAAGGCAAGTCAAATAATGGAATCCAAAGGTGACAAGTATAAGTCATGATGAGTCTGCGGGTCTAAGTAATTTGTTTGCTATGGTGGAGAAAACTACAAAAGTTGAAAAGTGCCAAGAGTTCTCATTGTTTGCTTATGTTGAGAATGAAGAGATCAAGCTCAAAGAGAAGACCAAGATAATGATTGAGTCTAGTTCTAAGGTGTGTATGGATCCAAGTGAACATACTCCTGTTACTAAGTATATATCATGAAAAAACATCAATTGTCTATGCCTAGTGATAAGGTTTCAAACTGTAAGGTGGATTATTCAAATGAAAGGTATGTCATAAATCTTTGTTATCTCCATGTATTGTCAATCCAATCCTAGAATAAAAGGAGAATGTTGTAGTGGTTGATCATGTTGCTTCTCTGAATCCTAAGAAGAATAACTATAAGTATTAGATGACCAAGGAGGAGAAGGAATATGAGGAGTTGTGGGTAACTCCTGGTTTCATATTATTCTAGGACATTATGAAGTAGGATGTCTCTGCCTATGCTTCTTAGGAGACATTTTTATTGTGGAGGATAAAGTTTGAGTATACAATATTATATTTCCAATCTAAACATATACTTGTGTTGATCTTAGGTCTTTGGTTAAGGGGGATCAACACGTTCATGAGCTTGCTCTAAAAGTTTGTGAAGGAGTTACTGTGCATGGTCAGAATGGGTGTTTCTAGATGGAATTATGAGTTTGATGTAATTTCAAATAGAGTTTGATGCTAAAAAAGGTTTGTACACTTCTTTGTGTTGTTCTAGGTAGTTTTGTGTCTTGATGATCATGTTTGTGCCAATTGAAGTTTTTTGAGTGCTCTCAGTTTTCTCAATTTTTCGCTTAAGGACAAGCAAGCCTAAAACATGTTATATAAAGTCACGGATCACAAAGGTGTGAAGGCTCAAATATTTGTCTAGAAGTGTGTGATGGGTGTCTCTAGGTGTGTAAGAATTTTCATAGGTGTATGTTGATCAGAAGGAGGTTTGTTGACCTTGTTTGTTTTGAGTTTCTAGGGTTTTGGGCTATGATAAAAAAATGGTCTACCTTATGAGTTGAGGTATGAGGATTATTAATTTATTTAATGGGCCAAATGGGTTGTCAAAAAAATATTCATAGAGATATAAAGGTTTGTGAATTAAAAATTATTCATATTTTTGTCAAGATGGAGGCCTAATTATCTAATACGTTTATGAAGTATGTTGTATAAAATGAGCTAGGTAATGAACTTTGGTGTGATTAAGGGGAATATAAGAGTGATTTAGATATGAATTTTTAGGTTTTGATAGTGTTTCTAATAAAATTTTTGGGATCTGTAAGTTCTAGGTAGGGTTACAAGGAGACTATATAGGCCTAGTCTGAAAAAGAGTGCTTTTTGCTCAGTTTCTCCAAAATATCAAGGTATGTTTGTTTCATGGAGAGATATAAAGTTGGTTGAAATAATTTTACTATTTGGTGAGTGGCATGAAGTTATATTTATGGTCTTTGTGGTATCTTGAGAGAGAAGGCTAGTAAGTATGTGTGGTGGTTCTTCATGGTGTGTGGAGATCTGAAGATGCTCAAAGATGTTAAATAACTTAGAAATATTATGTATAGTCCCTCTCATATGTCTCTTGGTGACTTACATCAAATTTTAGTATTTTTGTGTGTTCTATATTCATTGGTTAGAGTGCTTGGTTAAATATAATATTGTCATGGAGCAAGAGGAAGTTGTTAAGGAAAGAAAAGGTAGGCTCAAGATTTAGGGGGTGTTTGAATCATCTTTATAAGGTGGTCCTTTCCTATTGATGGTATTTTTAGGTCCTTAGGATTAGTTGTATATTGTTATATGATGGTTATTGACATCAATGACTAAGGGGAAGATTTCTGGAGAGTTTTAAATGATGTCATGAAGGTGTCCAGGTGAGTGTATGAAGTGCCTTGATGGTCTATGGGACAAGGACAAAGTGTGCAATGTGTTTGTTTAGTATGCTTGAAAGATGCTTGGTTGATCTTTAGTTCTGGAATGGTTTGAGATGTTTAGGGATGAGTATGAATTATTTATCATGTGAAATTGATCCGATCAATGGTCAAAGATGATTGGAGAGCTTGTGTTCTTGATTGGAATTCACCCATTTCATTATTGTTATCATCTAGACATTTTGGGTCCAATGACAGAAAATATGAGTAGGCAGTTTGATGACATAATAATTTCCATATGTGGATGAGTCAAGGGGAGTTGGTCATATGATTATGATAAAATTGGTCCTTAGTTTCTATGTGTATAGTCTCAAGTTTATCAATAAAGTGTGACAAAAGATATTAAAGTTCAAAGTTGGGCTCTCAAGCATTTTGACAGTATTTTCCCATAGCCAAATTTGTAATGTGGCAAGAAAAATTGAGTAATATTTTTGATGGTGGTATATCTCACACATGTAGATGTTTCAAGAGAAGGTGATCATATCGGTTTGTTCAATTTTTTACCTATTTTATTTGTGATAACTTTTAGGTCAAGATCTAAAGCATGATAAAATATATGCATGTTCAAAGTTGGCCTTCCAAATAAGTTTTTGACATAGTTGGCTCTATGATAGAAAAATATGAGCGAGCATTTTAATACCATTATATCTCACACATATGAGGGTTATATGAGTATATTGACACATGGTTGGATTCTCATATGTGAGGATATCGTGTGGTCCAAATTTAAAAACATACGCTTGATCGAAGCAAAAGATGTAGAGGTACAAATTTTGCCTTCTAGGTAGATAACAATGGTCCCTATACTTAGTCTATTTTGCATGATGTTAAAGATTAGGACCAAATTAAGATCTAATGGCTTGTAGTTGATCATAAAATGAAGATATAAGATTTACATATATTCAAATATGTCAAAGTGTTCATTGGTTAACAGAGATAAAGATCAAGCTTCTTCTAATATCCAACAGTGCACATGCGATTGTACAATTTTGATGTAATGGTGCATGTTGAGCAGGATGGTAAGAAGTGCACAATGTTTAATAGTAAAAGTGATCACAAGGCATGTGAGGGTTAAAAATTTCATGATAATAGGGGTTATGATCAAGATATAATGGTGAGAACTATAAGATAAAGCCTTGACTAATCCATAAAGATTGACGGTGCACATTGAGTCGATATTACAAGAGTGCATGAGATGAGGTCAAGATGTTCAAGGTTTAACATTTTTCATTGGTGAATTATGTGTTAAAGGTTGATATTCATACAATAAGATTAATGGTGCATGTTTTATATGAGTATCAAGGACTCAAGATGATATCATGGTGATCAAGGTTTAATTGTGACTGTTTGCTTTTGAATATTTGAATTTAACAAAGGAAAAACTAGTGCTCTATATTTTGCTAGAACTTTTGATCCAAGATGAATTTGCTCATGGTATAAAAATAGAAATCTTAGATTAATCCAAGTATCATCTAGATATATAATTTTTAATATTTTTTTAAGTGTGTATAGACAAAGGTATTGAGCTCTAAAGTTGACTATGTGTTTGACTGTGTTTTGCAACTAACCTGAGAAGGGTATTTGAGCTTGTTTTGATGCTTTTTTGATATATCATGATGAACTATATATTGTATAATGTAATAAAATACATGAAGATAAAATGTGTGCATTATAAATGTTTTTCCAATCATATTTAGTATGAACAAAGGTTTAAAATTTGATTATGTATTCGTTCATGGTGATTGTGTGCACAAAATATTATTTGAGCAAATTGTGCTTAAGCAGAAGGGTACTATGTTGGTTATTGGAAATTAAGGGGGATATATAGATCATATTAAATTATTCCATGCATTTATAAGTTGTCCTATGTTCTTGTTTTGTTTGATTAAGTGCTAAATTGTTGAATAGGTCTCTATGAGACCTATAAGAGCTACAAGGGCCTAATTAAAAGGTGTAGCTGATTAAGAGTGACCCATAGATGCTATGGATGACATATGAATATTTTATTGAGTTATGTATTCATATGATAGATTAATTAAGGGTTAAGGGATGCCTAATGGCTGACCAATATGTTGATAATCATGATAGCTCTATAACTGGTCAAACCAAATGTGTTGGTTTCTAGACTTTGAAAGAGACTTAGGCATGGAATTTGAATTTGAGAGTATAGTGTTATGAAAAGAAGGAACGTGTGGGTGCCTAGTAGATGAATTGAAGATAATAAAAAATTGAGAACTATTTATATGACTTGTAGGTCATAATTCTATTGGCAGAATAGTGCTCTTGCTGTTTAAGTATGAGTGAAGGTGAAAAATGATAATCAGACGTCCATAATCAAGTATTGAAGACATCAGTTCAAAGGTAGATGTGTTCATAGGTGTTGTTGTGGCATCTCAACATCTAAGGGGGTTTCAACCTCCTTTCAAGGTGAAGCTTGGTAAAGGTATAGTTGTTGTGACAACTCAACTAGATAGGTGTAGTAGATTACAGTCTCACTAAAATAAGGGATGATATTTCTTTGATCAGTTGTAGTTGGTGTAAATTGGTTCTTGTTATATTATGATAGTAGTCTAATTATAGGTTCTAATGGGTTTTCTCCCCCAATAGGGTTTCCCACATATGTCATGTGTTATGTGATTGATCTTACATTGTCTCTCTTACTCATTTCTATGAATGATGTGTATGCTTCATGAATGCTTATGGTAATTGATAAGAACTTGAAAGGACTGAAATTAAAGTTGGATTTTCTAGGCTCATTGATTCACCCCCCTCTCAGTGATTGTACCATTAACATTACATATAGAGTAGATCTAGTTGAATCTATTCATAGTTATTCCTTTTTAGCATGTAGGTTTGTAGACATAATTGGTTTATTCAACTCTATTTGTATTCTTTTTTTTAACACATAAGTTTCAAAAAATTCATCAACTCTATTCATAAAATATTAAAAACAACACTTGAGCAATACAACATAAAATTTGAAAACTAATCATCTTCAAAACCACCAAGGTTCATTCTTACATTCTCTGTCATTTCTATTTTTCATTTACAATATTTTTTTCACAAGTTTGCAGTCTATAAAAATACAACCTTACAATGAACTGGGTCGATTAGCTCGACACATTTTTATAGCCTATGTTCTCTCTAGAAGACATAGTCGACATGTTCAATAATGTTCTTTTATATCTTGCTTCTGTAGAATAATAGTGACCCTATCAACTCTATTTTGTATTATTTACATATAGTGTCACCTGAAATGACTCTTTATTCTTCACATTCAAAGGAATTAACCCATTTTACTATTAATTAATTCACTTTTCATTTTATTTACTTTCATGCTTATAGTAGCAAACATAAACTAATTAGGTGGTTTTTCAATTTATTGATTTAGTCACACTATTTTTATCTTTTGCACACACTTCCAAATCCATTTAAATTAAAAAGCATTAAACATTTTTCTCCCAAGGTCTACATACTTGAATTTCATCACCAAGGGGGAAGCCGACTTGGTTTTATAGACAAGTATAAATATGTTGTTGGTGGTAAATATTATCAAAGCACTCAACACTCTTATCACTTCAAAATTATGAAGTAAGGGGAAGCCCCCAATACCAAGCCAATACCATCACTAATATAGACCCTTTTAGCCTAAAATACTTGAAACTATCTATAGATTGCTTTCTAGTTCATTATAATAGCCAACTCCCCATCACATTAATTTCAAAATTTATAATAACTTAACAACATTTAGGAATGACCAATTAGTTAACATTTACATTCAAGTTTTATTACTTGCTCTTTGATCATTGTATTTTGTATTGTAAAACTTACACTAGCCTGTGTTAGTGCAAGGTTTGTGCTACACATTCCAATTAGATGAACTAAATTGATCTGTGATTTTGTGCTTCATTTTATTTGAATAAATATTACTTTGAAATGTTTTTTCCTATGTTCAGAACACTGTCATTCCTATCGATACAATCTTTTATAGACTGCCAGTCGTGATTACCTTCAGTTAACAGTCACCTTGTATGATTGTGTATCTCTTCAGCCTAGTTAGTTTCTCCCTTTTGGAGTACATAGTTGACTTGTATGACTATGTAAATTTTCATCCTATTCTATTTCTTATCTTATAGTACAAATTTGACTTGTATGACTATGTCCTTTATTCTTGTTCTATTTTCTATTTTATAGTTTATTATCAATTGGTTTGATTTTATATCTTATCAATTGATCCTTCTTTTTGTCTAGTTTTTTGGCTCTTTTCTTCATCATGAATTTCCTATTTGAGGATAATACAGATTAAAATCAGACAAATATGATGATTTTTACCAATCCTAATAGGTTTCCTAAGACACAAGTTATGTCACCCAACTTAGATGAAAGCAATGTCCATGTTACCACTCGCACTACCAATTATGGGAATCATCCTCATTCATCCTCCGTTTGTAATCCTTTGTTATCCATAGAGTATGAACATGATTTAGAGTACATAACTGAAATTATCTTATTTGTTAATAAATGTACTCAACATAGAGGAAAAGAAACTTCAATCATTTATAATCTTATAATAGGTCCTCAAGTAGAAGATCCTCCTTCACCCTCCCCTACCTTCTCTCATAGATTTGGGGGAACCACTTTCTTTGCTTCTCAACCTTTTCCTTCTATTATGTAACCTTCACACACCATGACATATTATTCTATGACTTCTTTAACCTCCATGCCAAGTATATCTACTAACATGGTAGGCTCAACTTCTAGTGGGCCTCTTCAAAAGACCTTTCCCCTTAACTATGTTATTAGTGCATATTTTTATACCAATTCTTATCATCCCAGTAGTGATTTTTTTCTACCAATGCTTATCACAACACTAGTGTGACACATGCTAATACTCATAGTGCAATTCAAACCATTAATAATAATACTAATGCATCACATGCTACACACACTAGTCAACATGCTTCCCAAACTAACCAAATCTCATTACAAACACTTAATAAAATGCATAATTTTCAAACAATAACATAAATTAGATGATGTAGATGTAAAACCATCTTATTAATCTTATAAACCAAACTCAACAGGTATCATAGGGAGTGCAAAATTTGAATACCCCTCGACCCCCCTTAGGGATTCCCATGGTAACCTTATCCCTCAACCACCTCTCATTAATAAAATAATAAAAAATATATAAAATGAAACTCTTGTACCTTAAATTGATAATATTGACATAAGAGGTATCACACCCACCATCACCTATAATGGGTCCATTGATTTCACATTGCACTTAAAGACATTTGTTAACCTTTATAAAGATTGGGTCAAACTTAACACCTATGCCACTATTAAATTATTAACTAATTTTTTTAATAAGATACATTATATTGGTACAATAAATTAAATACCCATTCTATCACTAGCCTTGAAGACTTGGTTAACTCACTAGTCCAATAATTTTAAATTATTTATCTTCTTGAGAATAACTTAGCCCACTTAATAAATTGTAAACAACTTGAAACTAAAATGACACAAGACTTCATCAAATGATGAAATTGTCAGGGGATCTCTAGCTCTACCAATTAGAGCACAATTGATTACTTCTCGTATTAGCAATTAAACACGGAATTATACCAGAATGATAAAGTAGCTAGAAACTTGAGACCTCAAAGAATTTGAGAGACAATACACACTCTTGTATTAAATACTACTAAAAGAAAATACAATAAGGAAGATGCCACTTCTTCCTCCACCTCAAAGGCTTGCCACACCTCAAGACCTTCTTCCCTCTCTCTCTTGCTCAACACAACAACTCTAAAGCCTAAGTTGCTATCCCTCCTTGAATGCTTCAGCTGATCTCCTTGACCTTACACCTGTAGATCTCCTTGACCTTGCTTGCTTCAATGCTTTTACTTGCTTTAGAATAATTACAATACATGCCTTATGGGTCTTTAAATAAGATCCCATGCTTACAAAAATAGAACTCTAACTACTAAAATTAGACACACAGCCCGCGACTTAAATTAGCCCCTTAGCATGCAAACACTCGGTTTAACTAACTAACTGTTCGTGCAACGAACAGTTCTAGACCGCACAGGCGACCGACGCCGGTCCCTGCTTGTCTAGTGCTGCCGACGTCAGCCGACTCCCTGCCATCGCCAGTCTCCTTCTCCACTGCATCTGACCGACGTCGGTCATACTGCCGATGCCGGTGGCTCTGGTTCTTCAACATCCTTCCTTGTGTCTACAAACAGTTGAAGCTTTTAGATCCACACCTTGACAATCTCCCACTTGGAGATAAACAGCTGCAACTTGTACCTGTACCTGTATACCATCTATTTTGTTCCTTAGGCTCTGTATCCCTCTTCAATTTCACTCTTGAAGACCAACCACCACGTAAACCTGTGATGCAATACCTGTATCTTATGCCACAACAATTTTACTGCTCCCAAATTTTCCATGATATACTTCTGAACCAACTCTACCCTTAGCTCAGAAAACTCCCTGTATATGAAACCCTGCAACAAGTAACACAATACAGTAACAGGATAATGTAGCTAATATTATCCAACCTGGTAAAGATAAAATACAATGGTCAAACCTCCATTGTTCTGCAGCATAATCAAGACCATATACCATAGCCTTCTGTCTCATGTGTCCATCCACTCTCTCTTCTCTAAAACGGGAATCCATCCCTCTATCCAGTACTTCCTTCCAGCTGACAACACTACCAACAAATACCTGTTTGGTTCTCCAAGGACTCACACTCCTCATCCATGCCAAGCTCCCACTGTTTCTGGATTCTACCTGCATTGCTTCTTCCGTCTTCCTAGTTCATGACTATCAGTAAGCAATATAAAGAAGGTGAACAATGAATATGAGGTTCACATACCTTTCCTGACCTCCACATGGGTGTTTGAGACCTATTAATTCACCCAACATCCGTTCCAGTGACCGATCTAGGCCATCTCCCAGTCTGCTCCCGACCGATGTCGATTCCCTGCACTGATCCTGACTACCGACATCATTTCCCTAGCCGACGCCGATGTCCCTCCTACCGACGTCGGTCCTTATGACCAACGTCAGACTTCTCCTGTCTGACCTACCGACCCTATTGGTCTGCACATGATTGATGTCGGTACCTGGATGACTGACGTCAGTGCCAAGCTATCAACATCAGTGTCTGTGTGTTCCTGTAAGTGATGAAATTTTCATCTGCGAGCTCTTCTTGGATCATACCTCTGTCCATGCTGCCCTGCTCAGATTTATTCAGCCCCTGTGACTGATCTTTGTCCTTCATCTCCTCCATAAACACCAAGGCTTCTTTGTTCCTATCAAAAGCATCAAATTTCCTCTTTCTGCAATGAACTGTATCTGTGCTTTCCAAATTTGAACACATACCTTTTGAATCAAGAACTTCCATTTCCTTCATGTTCTTGTGACCAAGCCTATTAGGCCACATCTTCGAATCTACACCAGAAGTAGAATCAGTAATACAAGTAGACAGATAAAGAGTATCTACTTTCTTACCTCTTGCTAGAACAAGTGCTCCCTTGGTAACCTTCCAAGAATCCACTGTGAGGGTTATTGTGCATCCCTCATCTCTCAACCTTCCTACAAAAATCAGACTCTACTTCAGAATTGGAACATGCATGACCTCTTTCAACACCCACGTGTTGTCAATCTGCAATCTCAGCTGCACTTTCCCTTTGCCAACTATCTGACAAGGCGTACCATCCCCTAAATAAAGAACTCCAAAGTCTCCCTGTTCATACTCGTAGAACAAATCTCTGTTTGGGGATGCATGGAAAGATGAACCAGAATCTAAAATCCATGATCCTACCTGACTATTCGAAGAAAGTATGAGAGCATCCTGCATCGCAATATTTGCATCCTTTGCTTCTTCCATACCTGCATGTTGATTCTCTTTATCTCTCAACCAACACTCCTTCTTCGTGTGTCCTTTCTTTCCACAAAACCAGCAGGTAATACCTTTGGACTCAGATCTCCTTCCCGACCTTGATTTCCCTTGCTCAACCTTCTCCCTTTGCCTTTCCCTACTTTCTGCACTTAGAGCATTCCCTGATGATTCACCTATGCTTCTCTTGCGTATTGCTTCATTCAAGATCACACTCACAACATCATCAAATTTTAAAATTTTAGAAGCAGATGCAGAATTACTTACTGCCATAACCAAACCATCCCAAATTTAAGGCAAAGAACATAAAATCAAGAGAGCCTTTACCTCATCATCAAAAATAATGTTGACTGAAGCTAGTTGGTTTACCAAACCATGGAAATCACTGAGATGAGTATGTACCGATCCACCTTCCTGCATTTGCAAAGTAAATAGCTGCTTCATAAGATATACCTTATTAGAAGCCGAGGGCTTTTCGTATAAATTTGCCAAGGACTTTAGCAACTCTTCCGTTGTCTTGCACTGTGATAAGCTGGAAATCACAGATGATGCAAGGCTCAACCTTATGGAACCGAGAGCCTTCCGATCAAGAACATTCCATTCTTCATCCTTCATATCTGTGGGCTTGCATGCAACCCCACCCAACGGTAAGTACAAATCCTTCTGATACAGATAGTCCTCAATCTGCATCCTCCAATGTTGATAATTCTTGCCGTTAAACTTCTCCATTCGTAGCCTGCTTTCTTCTGCCATTGCTGAACTCCCACTCAATCAGAAAACCCTGTGAATGACCTGTAATCAAAAACAATACCCTGCTTCTTGCAAACCGTAGCTCTGATACCACTTGTCAGGGGATCTCTAGCTCTACCAATTAGAGCACAATTGATTACTTCTCATATTAGCAATTAAACATGGAATTATACCAGAATGATAAAGTAGCTAGAAACTTGAGACAACAAAGAATTTGAGAGACAACACACACTCTTGTATTAAATACTACTAGAAGAAACTACAATAAGGAATATGCCACTTCTTCCTCCACCTCAAAGGCTTGCCACACCTCAAGACCTTCTTCCCTCTCTCTCTTGCTCAACACAACAACTCTAAAGCCTGAGTTGCTATCCCTCCTTGAATGCTTCAGCTGATCTCCTTGACCTTACACCTGTAGATCTCCTTGACCTTGCTTGTTTCAATGCTTTTACTTGCCTTAGAATAATTACAATACATGCCTTATGGGTCTTTAAATAGGATCCCATGCTTACAAAAATAGAACTCTAACTCCTAAAATTAGACACATAGCCCGCGACTTAAATTAGCCCCTTAGCATGCAAACACTCGGTTCAACTAACTAACTGTTCGTGCAACGAACAGTTTTGGACCGCACAGGCGACCGATGCCGGTCCCTACTTTTCTGGTGCTACCGATGTTGGCCGACTCCCTGCCGTCGCTGATCTCCTTCTCCACTGCATCTGACCGACGTCAGTCATACTGCCGACGTCGGTGGCTCTGGTTCTTCAGCATCCTTCCTTGTGTCTGCAAACAGTTGAAGCTTTTAGCTCCACACCTTGACAGAAATAACCTGTTTAACAAATATGAGCATAATATGGTGGATGATAACCTCTTCCACTTATTCACTAATTCTATCTACCCCAAATTACAATATCGAGTTAAGACTCTTTCTCCAAGAACTTTAGAATAAGCCCTCGACCAAGCTAAGAGACAAGTCTTCCTTATGCATCAATTCAAACCATTTCAACCTACAATGGGCACTCATATGCTCATTAAAAATAAAAATTATCATGAAATTATGATGGAATTATTGATACCTATGACACTATTCATAACATTCAAGTAATCGCTTCAAACAACACTATGGAGCATGCTCCCCCTCCAAACAAAACTCTTACTCCTACATTTTCTCAAACCAACCACACCAATGCATACAAACCATTCTCCCTATCTGAGCTTCAAAAGTGTCTTCCAAGACCTCTAACATGAGATATTGACCCCTCTCATCCAATGAAATCATGTTATGATCCAAACAAATTTTGTTGGTTTCATGCAAGTTGGGGCCACTCTCATGAGACTAGTGGACAATTATATTATCTATCTATGGATTTTATTATTGATTAAAACTTTGATCATGAAACACTTATTCAAAAGAATCAACAAACATATGCCATAGATTTGAAATCCCATGAAACATAGAAGTAAAAGCCAAGCTTTAGATCAAGCTAATGCTCATCTTTCTATATAAAAAGATCCTCTTATCAACCATCAATATAGCACTAACAAGCCTACTCCTACAAATAATGTTGAAAGTATTATATACCTCACTATTATTGAATAAAATGTGGTTAATATTACCAATATGCAAAGAGTAGTTACCTTTATCAACTCAAAGCCAACATCTACACATCATACCCTTCAACCATTATATATCATTTAAGACACTTACACATCCCATTTATTGAAAATAGGACAAGAAAACATTATAACCTTCTATTCACCACTCTAAACAACTCAACTTGATTATACCTCTCACAAAATTTATAATCTTCCCACAACATCCACACACCAAGACAACATTCCCGACCTTCTAATACTATTTATTCAAACCAATCACAAGAAATACCTCCACCAACCATTCAAACACCTAAAGTTAATCAAACCATTTATAATCAACACAAGCCAACTACACCTTATCAATACAAGTTTAATTTCACTTTCAACTATTGTTCTCAAGAGCTCTTGCAATATTACATGCTTATATATAGAAATCCTCCTATGGGTTATGATGAATGGGATCCCATAGCAAAACATTCTCATCTCCCATCTTAAATACATTTCCTTTAATTAATGCAAACTTCCCGCTATAATCAAAACCATCTAATGTAATTATTATTTGAAATAAACATCCCTCATCCTCTTCTAGTAGGTTGAGAATATACCTTGTATGGATATAAAGATACTATCATTTAACAATGCAAAGAGATGTCTATACATGTTGATGAAATAGTGGATATCTCTCTCTTTCACTTAAGTTTCCTATCGCTTTCATGATTCTCAAAAAGATTCTACTTTGTGCGGATGATCCCCCTCTATTCATCAACATAAAATTTGGTGATATCCAAGTTAAGTGTGCCTCAATTGATGAAGGTTTAGGTACTTATATTACCTCCCTTGATTTCATTAAGACACTTGGATATTCTAAATGTAACATCAAATCCACATGTATAACATGTCAAAGATAGGATATAAGGAAAATGCCTCCTCTAGGTTACGTTTGGCTTCCCATTACCATCCCTCCTATCATTATTTGCGTGAAAATAATGATCTTTAACTTTAACCTCTCTTATAACATCTTGTTTGGTCGACCTTGGACTCATCGTATGAGAGAAATTGCCTCATCCATGTTCCAATGCATCAAATTCCCCCATAATGAAGCTATTTATAAGATTCAAGGAGATACAAACCCTCAAAATTTTGAAAAATTATAAGAATGTGGTGTATTTAAAATTCCTACCCTTGAACCTTTTCTTGATATCCCATTTAGGGAATCTTAACTCTTCAATTATCCCATCAATTCCACTTGAGGTTATAATGGTCACCCTGAATTAATTTGGAACATTCCACCTAACCTCCTATATTTTGATGATGATGATCTAGATGAGATTATACTCAAGATCAAAACTTCCAATGTATCCCCTTATATTATCATCCAACTTCCTCCCTCTTTGAAACCTCAATCCCGTCAACCACCCATTGATGATATACCCATTATCTTAACCAAGACTAGACATTCTATCCATCACGTGTCCTCTGATGATAAAGTCATACTTACATGTACCATCAACTTGCATAAACTCAACTATGATGATGGCTATGTTTTAGATGACCCATTTTTAGATAGACTCATCCAAGATAGAAATGCTAAAATTCTTTGATATCACACTCCTTTATTTTAGTAATTTCATTTGTCTTTTAGAGTTCCTTCCTTTATAGTACCTAATACTAGTCTTATTCATATTTATCATAGTGTGGAGATGAAGTGATCACATGGTACACCTATAGTTACAACAGAGCCCCTTAAGAGCATGCTCATGGATCATGCCATGAAAGGTCCTTAATACTTTTCCAGATACCAAGATTTTATAGTTTGCTTCTCCTAGAGATGCTAACTACTATTCTTAAGCCTTTTACATAACTAACCTCACCTTTAAATGGGCTTAATTCAATTTATACTTCTAATTTACCTTCAAATGAGCCTATTTTGGTTTTTTTACTAGCCTCACCTTTCCTTGGTGATGGAATTCTTCTTTTTTTCTAGCTTGATCCCATGCCCACCTAATGGGCCGATCAACCTTATTATGATATCCATAAAGTTATTAGTCATTGGACCAAAAGATTGTCAGTTATATCAGTTGCCCCTAGCTTATCCTTCTACCTCTTCAATTAGTAGGCCCCCAAAACCTACTAACAAATGTATCTATTAGTTCAATGGGATAAATAACCACTCTTGTACTTATTTCCAAAAACTTATGTAATATATTGACACATTATATCTAGCCACTGCTTAGCCCAAAGATAAGGCTATGCCTACTCTAAATCTATTACCATAGTATATCCATAAATATGGGGAGGTATAATATATTTGGAACCAACATGGTACACATCATACCAATTGATTCCATAGTCTCCAATAACACCTTCATGATCACCCAAAGTTGACACCCACACTAGCTATTCCTCCTGATATAGGTCACCCATGCAAGAAGGCTCCTCCTTCTCCATCAGTGACACCTCATTCTTGTCCCACATATACTATTCCAATTCAAACATATGTTCCTCTAATTGTGTATCCTATGCATGAGATCTCTCATAAGCATGATCCTTTATCATCTACTCCTACATTTTCGGTTGAAGAGATTTAGAAGGATGTCTTTGCACAAAATTCCATGAGGATTGATGAGACTCTAGATACCATTAGGATCCAACTTCATAGAGATGTTTCTAATGTCATAGATAATATTTGTGGTCAAATTTATTAGTATCCATGAACATAATATGATTTTCTTTCACAATGTTATTCATTATGATTTTGGATTGGATTTGTGATCCATTTTTTAATATCTTATACACTTGACTATGTGTCAAATTTGATTTCACTTATCTATTTTACATGGATCATTATATTATGATTTATGTGTTTTATATGATTTAATTTACTTTCCTCTTTTTTATGGATTATTATCATTCTTTTCATGATTTCATACTTATATTTCTTAGTTCACTTCTTTCATGGATTCTTTTTCTTTTACAATGATTGTTTGTTATCTTATCTTACTCAAAAATTAAAAAAATGTTATTGTGACTTGGTTATACAAATATTGATTCCATTAGTAATATTTATCTAGGTACATATGATTATTTAGAAAACAAGATATCTCAGTAATCCTATATACTGATCTAATTTGATTTCCCTTTATTCCCTTATCTTCATTTCATATAATAAGCATACATATGGTTGAAACTTGAGATTACATATTGGTTCATAGGTAAACCTAAGTGTTTAGTTAGTCATATCCTTAGATACTTACCCTTATTTAACCAAAGTCTAAATCTCATTCATATATATCAATTCTATCACTCATATTGGTTATTCAAAATTTGTATAGAGGAGGAATCATAAAAATGTTAAAAGCCAAATCATTTAAACAAAATTCAATGATCAAAAGGAAACATACAAATTAAAAAATTTAATCACACTAAAAGATGTGATTCATATCACATCTCCTATTTATAACGGAAGTTCAAACACCACAGTTTGCCTCATGATAGATTCAAGGTCCATTGGGGTGTGGTAGGCTAGTGGATTGGGATAGGAGAATTAAAAAAATCTTTAATTGCTACGTACTTTCTCACGCAAGTACCCAATCTTCGTAGTATATTGATGACTCTATAAGAGGTCTTAAGGAATGGGGAACATGTTGTGGGAAGGTAGGTCCATTTTATTTTTATTTTTCATATAACCAATAGGAGTTGATCTCATTATCTTGCCTATTTGAGTATACAACTTTGTGCTTATTGTGAGTAAGTATCCTTTGTATTTTGACAGTCACTAGACTCTTAGTGTCTTTCATTTGAACCTAGTATGCCTCATGTTTTCTAAGGTATTCTCATAGATTCCTATGCCATGCTTTTTATATTCCTTCTTTCATTAAAACATTTATAATATTTCTCTTTTAGAAATATTATTTTGTTAACTGATCATTCCCCCTAGGGTTTCCCTTTGTGAGTTGTAGTGTAAGACCATGGATAGACCAAGATCTCATAAATTAACATAATAAAACATTTCCTTATTACCATTCACCTCATTCATGTTCCCCTTGTGAGTTGCAGTGTAAGACCATAGATAAGACCAGACCCTCCTCATAAATTACCACATTACAAGCATATTTTTAATTTTTATAGTTGTTTCCACCTCATTGGTGTTTCCTTTATGAGTTTCAGTGTAAGACCATGGATAAGACTGGACCCTCCTAAAAAAATATTCCAATACCCAATTCATACTATAACCAAGTCACAATAAAATTACATACTTCAAATTTGAGATAAGTTGTGTTCGATTATGAGTTCCATGTCATTGGCATGCTTCCCATCTTGATTTAGTATGTTTTATGATTACTTTATAAGTCTTCCACTCTTATCTTCTTATTTTCTAATTGCGTGTATATTTACAACAATTTTATTAAATTTTTCTTACTTCCCAACTTGAATTAGTGTGATTAATTTGATTTCCACTTACATTTTGTTTTACTTTTCATACTTCCCAACTTGATTTAGTATGATTGATTGACTTAATTATTTACTTGTTTTTATACCATTGGTTTTTCATGTGTCTTCCATTTTATTACAAATTTTCATACTTCTCAATGTGATATAGTATGATTTTTATCTATTTTAATTTGGTGCAAATATTTTACATGGTTTGAAAACATTTATTATCCTTTTTACCACTTTGGTTTATTATATTTATTCATATTTTGTTTTTACACATTTCTCATCATATATAATGTGTATTACATTTGTTTTGATTAATTATACTTTTCCAAGCCATTTTTATGATGTTATTTTTAACCATGCATGTGTATCACATAATGCTAGAAAAGAAAAAAAACATCACATAATTCCCATAGAATATACAACAAAATCAAAATACATGTGATAAAAAGGAAATAGATCCATGCATCCACATCCAAATCCAAGTACATCTTGTAATATAAAGGAACTATCAACATCAATATATATATATATATATATATATATATATATATATATATATATATATATATATAATGTGTTTTATACATTACAAGTAAAAAATACAATAACTATAGTTCTAAGGCTATGTTCCATCCTATCTATCCTATGGCCTAGCCACACTACCCATGGATGATTATGACTGACCCATCTGAATAGTGTGCCGTAAATAGGTAGTCTAGGATCTCCAGCCAAAAACCTATCCTTTTAGGTTGGACACTTGGGCATGTACATATCTAAGCTAGATAATAGTCACCATGTACATGGATTGGTCCTATTCTAAGGCCTGACAGGCATGAGCCTACTAGATCCTACACCTATCGATATCTATAATCCATCACCTTGCATTTATAATTATTGTGCAACCTCTCCTACTAATCTAAGCTAACTTGCATGATCTGGGGGTGTAAAGAACCATAGGATCATCCAAAGTGGTAGGGTCATATTATGACAACACCATGTCTAAAATGTCATGATGTGTAACCATCACCAGGGCTCCCCATCTAAACTCATCTATAACAAGATCTAAAAAAACTAAATATACACTAGCTTACATGTATATATATCTCAAATCATCTATCTATCATAATTAATGATGCAAATAGTGTTATATATCAAAAACTTAAATCAAATTTAAAACATTTATCACTACTGCTAGCGTCATTGACCATGATCTCACTATTTACTCACCCACCAAGCACCTCTTCTATCAGCTACCTCCACACCAATGCAAATCTAGGAGTCATCACCTAAGTCCATCATGATCCTATCCCCAGTGGCATTTATATCAATCAACTATGTCTTAATTATTTTTTAAGATCCCCTTATGTGACAACTAGCACCTGTGTCTCCTCACATTGATGATGGATTTATCTCTAATGAGCTCATGGTAGCCACTATCACCTATGCTATGGTCCCTACTATGCATCCACATCCAAGATATCATCTCCTCATGACCTTGTTGCCTCCTACTGTCATTCCTGACCAACACATGGTCTAGCTCACTGAGGCCTAATCAATGGTATCTTGATAGGTACTCATTTTCCTCTTCTTCCTCTCAAATCTCTAGCATGCCATGCCCAATAATCAAGCACTACTAGAGGGGCCAATGAATGGGGAATTCTTAGCAATCCAAGTACATGAGCCACTAGATGAGGCTCCACCCATGAATTATAGTGGACCATGATCAACACATGTGCTAAACCTATAGTAAAAGTAGCCCAACTTGGCCACATGACAACTATGTGAGTGTATAACTACCACACTATCTACCCTCATGTGACAATATGTAATTTTGGCACAAGGGGGAATGATCTATGCTACATGGTCCTGCCTCTATCAAATGACTTAAGGTAACCTATCATTGATCATATGGGGTAACCTAATGAATTGATACATAGGGAATCTCTCATATATCCATCTGCTCAACAGAATAACATGCCCATCATATTTTATCACTAGGACAACATCCCATACATATCATACATGAGATGGAGCTAGATGATATAATTGAGATCATATAACCTTACTTGATCTAAAATCAATTGGTACAAGGCTATCACATACACCAGTACCTTTCCATCCCATTTATGACATAACACGCATACTATCACAAGCCCTATCATGGCCATGAGATAAACATTTAAAAAACTCATACGTAAGCCAAGATAGATACTATCCAAGCTTCTATCCCAATGATTTAAGGCTCATCTCTCATCCTCTAACTCTGGTGTACCATAAATCACTAGTGTCCCATATATAAAAAGTCTAAGCAATGCATGGACATCCTCTAAGGTAATCACCACCTCTATGGTATCCCATTCTACCTCCCATCGAAAAGTATTGGTCAATCATCATTATGATCATAGGAACATGAAAATGAGATCAAAACTTAGAGGGATTTGTTTCATCTCCATAATACCTCTAAAACCCAAGGCAACTAGTCAAGATCCATCCACATCTACCAACTGTTCTAATAGATGTGGTAGCTAGGATGATCTAATAGGCACCAAAATATCCAACATATCTATAAAATATCAAATAATATAGGATGTATTAGATCTTGATGTCATAATATTAAAATACATTCTTAAACATTCTACAAAAAAATTACTACAAATTAACTACTTCATCATCTTGTTATATATAGTTTTCTTATTTTATACACAATCAACCTATTTGATACTAAATCAGCCCTATCATAGTCTTATCATACTACATCAACCCACTAGTATGTAGTTAACCCTTTTATTTTAGATGTTATCAATGTATTTGATACTAAATCAACCCCTTCTCATCTTTAAAATATTATATCGGCCCTCTGGTATGCAGTGGAACTTATTTAACAAACTGTATTGGCCATATAGTATAAATTGCATTGGCTAGAGGGCACTATATAAAAAATCTTCCTATTTTCAAATTATATCAGCCCACTTCAATGCAGTCAACCATATTGAATGATACTATATCATCTCACTGCTACACAGTCAACCCCTATTTTTCTCTTGCCTTGTAAATTGACTCGATAGGGCCAACTCTATTTTTAGTTTGTGGTGACTTTTTGAGCATTTAACATAAATTCTTTAGGCATATATTGGTTTTATATTTTCCTACCCAGTACCATATTCTACCCCTAATTTACCTAAAAAGTTATTAGGGTTAGTTTCAGTGTCTATATTTTGCCTACCATCCAATTTTATATATTTAGCTTAATTTCAATTAAAATTTATCAAACATTTTAAATTAATGCTTTCTTACTTACACTGCACCTGCTACAGTTGCTATGCATCCTCCACATCATAATTTTTATCTCTTTACCATGGTCACTCTCTATGCTCAAACGAGGTCTCTTAGAGAAATATTTTCTCAGAATAGTAAAATAAAAAATGAATTGATTTCTATCCTCTTTATATTTACTATTCAAAATTATATACATTTACATCGAATTCTATTTTTCAAACATATCTTTATTTATACTAGCTCTTTTTCTGAACTGTGAGATGTTCTAGAATTTTGACATTGTAGAGAATCTTTTCACATATTACATGTATATTTTGCATTTTTTTTAATTTTTTGCTAATTTTTACAGGTTCACTTAATATTACCTATATTGGACACCTTCACATTTATTTCACTTCATTCCTTATCTACATCACTAAGGTAAGTAAAGATATGTATTTTTCAATTATGTCATTTCATTTATCTTATTTTCTTCTTATTGCAATTTATTTAGCTTCAGCATTGTGCACTGCTATGTTATTTTACTGAAGCACCATCCCATGTTACACCTATGTGACACATGATGAGATTCAGTTGGGGCATACGTATATACATAATATTTTCAAACTTTATCAATTATTGATGCTTTCTCTCTTGCAAGAACCCATCGAGTCTCAATCTCTCTGATTGTATGCCTTAAAGGGTGTACTTAGAAAGGGGTCGGTAGAACATTGGTGCTTTGTAATATTGTTATTTCATATACCACCACTTAATATATACACAACCATCTCCTATATAATTCCCTAAGTTTTTCCATCTCCCTTACACACTCCTCCAAGCAATTCACCATCTTACTTATCCCCTACCTAAGCCTAAAACCCTTTTGACATTTACCATATAATGTCAGCCTAGGTCAATCCTATATTCTAATTAATATTTTCACATTATAGATCTAGGTCTGCCTTGGATGACCTAGATTAGGACCTAACTTACTTTTATTAATTAATGATACAAGGTTTAGTTGGGCCAACCCTATCGGCTAAACTTTTGAAAAGGTTTAGGGTTAGATTCAACTATATATACACATCCATTTCTATCATTTATTAGGAAATAAAAGAATAAAAATATTATATTACACATTTGCTTATCCACCATTTTACTTAAGGAGCATTGCTTAGGGTTCTAATACTACACTTAGAGATATGAATCTTATCTTATGGAAAAGTGTTTTGGATACATAGAGGAGTTGTGTAACTTAGGTCTAACTTATCTTTGCTATCCTTACATACCAAAAAAACCTCTTACAAAACACCTTGAATAAGGGAGAGATTGAGGCTCAATGGGTTCATCTTCAAAGGTAAGTATTCCTAACTTTGTTCCTCCTTTGTTAAAGTAGATAGATTAGCATTTTCACTTCTCTCCCATGCATTAGGATTTTATATACATTTAATTGAGTATAGATCTTCTATGCATGCTTATTTTTTATGTTTATTACCCCCACTTTATTCCATAAGCTTTGGTGATCACTAGATTAGATTTTAATTTACTTTGCATATACTTAGTGAATATGAAAACATAGGACCTAGCTAGGTTTATTGCATTGTGTTGATTGAATAGATGATTTGGAACCCTCTCTAATGATGTTATTGTGATAAGGGACCCCTTTTTTAGGTCTAGTATATCCATCTTGGTCATGACCTTGAATGTCTAAATGTATCAACAAATGAAAGTGCAAGTAGAATTTATCTTCTCTGAGCTAGGATTGATTAATAGGTCAGATGTATTTTCCTTTGTATACAAATGGTATCATAAGTTTGATCCACTAAAAGATATTGTGGATTATGAACTTCCTAAAAAAGTGTTCCTAAAATATTTTTATATTCTTAAATTTGAGCTACAAATCATTTCAACACTCATTGAAATCAAACAAGATGTTATCAAAAGTGTTCAAATATTTGTTGTAAGGTTCAAAACTTTGATCTAAAAAAACTCATATGATATCCATCCTCTTCAACATGCACAATGGTTTTTTGGGGTTTTTATCTTACCATTCAATCATGTTTTTTCCATGAAGACTTTTACCAAGCCACAATAAGTTGTGGAGGAAGATTTGAGACTTAAAGCAGTTGCAAACTTATACATGGGAATCATTCCATTTATGGATGTAAAAACTATAAAAATGGCCTCAAAACATAAAAAATTAGCTGCTAATATCATGCATGACACCTAAAACACCTTTTGGTGTGCCAAATATGATGTTAAGGGTCCTAAAAATAATAATTATCTAAGGCACAATGTTATAGTGCTTATAAAATCATGTGAGGTTTGTCTAGAGGACCACAATGTGTATTCTTATTCATTATTGTAGATGGTAATACAGGGAAAATTTTCAATATATTTTAAAATATGTGAATCATCTACACACAAAACTAAACATTGTTGTTTAATTGATGAAATACATGAACCACAAGGACGGGGGACATGGAAAGTGACTATGACACCTGCAAACCAAGATATAGGTAGGTATGGTTGTCAATGATCCCATAGAATAAGATATGGCATAGGGTGAGGTGAAAAATTATTTCCCCCATGCTACTACTATAAATATGAATCACTAGATAATTAGTAAAGGGATTGCATGAAGTTTCCCACTTATGAATATTGTTAGGGGGGAGCATAATATTGAATAATGCCCTAACCTTTATACAAATATTACTCAAAATGAAAAATAAAAAAAGGTACGGGGATGATCAAGATAAATGAACATGATAATAATGGATATCTAATGAAGGATACATACATATCGATAAGGTTCTAAGGTTAAAATAATAATTCACATGATGCTACAACTCAGCCACAAATAAGAGAAGTGCCAAAGAAGAAATTATAACATACACAACCCTCTCTGATTAGGGATTATCCTAGTGGTCTCAAATATAAGTTAATATTGTATAAGGTGATGGATGTAATATAAAATTTACATGGTAATATCCAACATGCATGAGACATGGAATCCCAGATAAAGGAATATCTCTAGAAGGAACCTAGTGCAACATACGTTGAAAAATTATATGAGACATTTAATATATTACACTTAGAAGGAGTTGTCCTATTTTTAAGAATTTGTTAATGCATAATGTTGAAAGAATTGTTGAAGAATTTCCAATAGTGGGGTGTGATGTTAGAACCATGTAAAACACCAATTATGATCAATAATTGTTAATTAATTCTACTATTGATGGGTGGGCCATATGAAACATTTTAATTGATACTAGAGTAGAGGTAAATATTATCACCAAGGAGGAATGGAAAAAACATGTATTCCAACATTGAAACCTTCTCCTCATGTATTATTCACGTGATATAGAAGGATCTGGGTCACTAGATCAAATAGAGCATCACTGTAGTTGCACATCTAGTCTTGAAATAACATCAACTAGTCATGTAGTAGGTTCTACACCTACGTGCCAATTTTTTCTTTAAAATTACACTCTTACATTACCACATAATTGTAGTGTCAGTATTATAGGTGATAGCTCATCAATAATGACAATCAATGATGTCACCACACTTTATGGTTATGAATAGGTTGTTACCAACTATTGTAATTGTTTGATCGATGATTCATAACCCTGAATTATGTAATAATGTACATTTTCATTCTTTATAGGCTAGAATTGTAATGAGAATAACCATATAATATTAGAGTTAATATTTCATTGACACTAAATATATGATCTTTCATATATTGTATAGGACTTAGTATAATACAATTTTTCTATTACATTTTTGCATAAGTTGTCATATGTTTCTTGTTTTCCTTTATATTTAACACATTAAATTTTTACATTATCTATCATACTTAATTCACTTCCGTATATATGCTTCTTAATCAATTTAAGTAGGTTGTCCATTGGGTCTCCTCCTAGGCCCAAAATTAGTGGTATCAGAGCATGTACACTTTATATCATATATGAATGGTATTGTGGTGTTTTTGAGTTTTGTCATTGTTTGTATGTTCACTCATACAAGGTCTAATTATAATAAGATATGGATAGAGAATCATGATCCTTCATTATACCTTCCTTCACATCCTCAAATGGGAGATAAATATTCAATAACACAAAATTTATAAATGTTCCATAAAATGATAGAGGATGCATTATAAAGATAATGGGAAGATTTGAAATAATGTCACACACATGAACAAATAAGTATCATTGATCACCTCTCACTACTTCTCAAGCATCAAAATCCTCCATCCACCTCTCATTCTCATCAACTATTTAGATAAACACTATACAAATTACAAGATTTTTGAAGGTAAAATAGATGTAGATGCACTAGATATCTGACTTAACATCATTTATTCACATTAAGTAATTAATTAATTCTCTATCCAAGAAAAGATTTCATTTTCTCTTATGAAAGTTTTTTTATCAGTTAAGAAATGGTGGGAAAATTATTTCACTTCACATGGAGATGAAGTCAATTTAGAGACATCTATAAAAACATGGAATAGTTTCATATAAGAACTCAAAGGAACCTATTATCTTATTGGAAATTGTGATCGCTATTGTTGTAGTGAAATTTGGCCATCCAAATTTCACTACTCCATTTTTAAAATTTCTTGTTATTTTGCCTTTTTTAATGTTTTTTGTAATATTTCATAGGAACCCATAGCCCAATGGACAAGGTAATGTGTTTGATTAGTCCACCTAGAGTGTATTTTAGATTTGGTGTCATGGGCTTGATGGGAGAATTTTATTGACTTAATTACTTTATTAATTAATTAATGTTAATTAAAGTCCTTAAATGACTATACATTTTTAGTAATTTGATAGATTAATTCCTTTTAGAATTAATATTTTTTTGGTAAATGAAAATTGAAAAGTCTATTTGAATATTGTAAATTTACCTAAATTAGAAAAAAGAAAAATAGAAGCAAATAAATGAATTTTCATATTCCAAAGGGAAGGGATTTATACAAAAGAGAAAAATCCAGATTTTGTACAGGTTGTTCTTTTTTTTCATAAGCTCTTGGAGAGAGATAGCTATAGCTTTATGTGGAGCCATGTTATTTATAGATTGGAGCAATGAAATGCAAGCAAGCGGGTGAGACTCTTTTAGGGTGTTTGTAGATTTTAATATCTTTTATTTACAAATTCTGAATCTCTATTTATAGATGAATACTCTATTAAATTTTTATAAATTATTAAATTGTATGCAATCAATGGTATTTCCCAAATTTTGTGTTGAGAGATACCATTTATAAACGTCCTTATTATCCTTGAGTTTATACGTGTTTGATATTGATGAAACTTAGTACCAAGTGTGTAAAATTGGGTTTGTGAGGAGAATTTATGTTTCTAGGCATGCCTTTTGTTCTCAAAATCCTTGCTACTTCTATGTTCATTCTTATGTGAGAGGAAGGAATTCCATTTTTGTTTTTTAATCTTGAGTTATCCTAGTGGTTCTCCACTTTTATACCTCTGTGGGTTTTTCCCCTTCTATATTTCATTTATTTTTGTGCTTTCAATTAAAAATTACACAAAAACCCCCAAAATATTCCTAGAGGGCCAAACTACCATCTTCAAGTAGCATGAACCACAGTCCTGACTTATCTCCCTAGAAACATCAAACTGAGCACCAATTGCTGCTAGCCTATCTGCTTGTTTGTTCTGCTCTCTGGGAATGGAGGCGATATTGAAAGTGAGGAAATCTTTCACCAAGTCCCAGACCCTATGCTTGTAAGACTTCAGCAAGGAATTTTCAATCAGATTTTGGCCTTTCACCTGATTTACAGTTAGCTCACTGTCTCCCAAAACTTGCAACTCCTTGATCCCTCTTTTTCTTGCCCATTCCAGACCATGGATATGGGACTCGTATTCTACAACATTGCTTGTGCAAGAAAATTGGAAACAAAAAGTTGAAAAGTATCTCTCCTTTGAAGGGGAGACCAACATCTCTCCACCACCAGCTCCCATCCTATTATTGGAACCGTCAAAGTACAGTTGCCATAGATCTAGGTCTCATTGGGTTGCCTTCATTACATTTGGTATGAAGGTACCCTCTTCGTGCATGCAGTAGACTCCAAGCCCTACCTCCTCTATGAACTTGTAAGGGTCATGCTCAAAATTATCACTTTCCCACTTATCCAAGAGTAGGTCTGCAACTCCTTCAAGAGTAAAGGATGGAGATTGGTCTGTCTGGGACTCTTCTGGGTCGATAATAGTGTAGTTGACATTCACTGCTTTGAGCGAATATGGTTTTAGATGGTCCTTGCTGAGTGGCTCAGATTCAATCTTTACCTTGGTCCCATACTTGGTTTTAAATACCAAATAGGACCAATTCGCTGCTAGATAGTCACTTATCTTTGATGTGAAGTCCCTGGATAAGCAAATTGCAAAATAAAGAGGAACATCTGCCACTACTATATCATGGGGAATTGAGAAGGTTAGGCAAGCATGTAATGTCAAGCTTAAACCCTTCATTATCCCAATTATTTTTGTAGGTTTCCCATCTAGTTGCAGGACTCCCTTATTCATCTCTTCATATTTTAGTCCCATCTTGTCAGCTATGCACTTGGGCATCACCGAGGTACTAGCCCCACTATCAATGATGCAGTTGTGCACCAAGAAATCTCCTATAATCAAGGACACATAGAAAGGGGTAATTTTTTCTTTTTTCTTAACCTGGCCTAAGGTGGAAGGTTGCCCATTCATCATCAAGACATTATCGATCATTGCTGGGATAGCTTGTCGGTCCAGCTCATGCAATTCTCTTTGTAGTATGTCCTTCTGCCCTGGTAGAGACAATGAATCCCATAAAGAGATGTTCATATGCAGCTTCTTCATCTGGTCCACTATATTGACTTGAGGACTGCCTCCCTTCAAGCTTTCTTTGGGGCTAATTCCAACTTGAGATGTAGGCTGAGGGGCTGAAGGTACAAACAGTGGTCTGAAGTTTGAGGCTTTTTGATTTGAGTGTGATGGAGAAGGTGCAGCTATCGATTGGGTAGTTGCCTAGGCTTCTCCCATTACTCTCCTTTTGAATCTTGTGTTGGCTACAACACAGTCAACCTGATTATCTACAGTACCCACATAATTGATTGCAAAAAACTCACCCTCTAGGTGGTTCATAAGAGTAGAGTTAGACTGACTTTGATTATTGCTTGTGGTGGGTTGCATATGAGCTTCAAAGACCTAGGGGTGAGCGGCTGATTGATTATCTACATTTTGGTAGTAACCCATCATCTCATTTACATAAATGGCTTGCTTCTGACCATATCCCATGGTTAAACAACTTGGTTGCTCCTGCACCAAGTTGTTCTGAATGGGCACCATGACCTTAGATGATGAAGGGGGTCTAGGTTGTAGCCTTGAAATAGTCTGGTCTGAGTAAGCTGACCCTGTCCTTGATTATAATTTTGGAAAGGGGGTCTAGGAGCTTGACCATAATAATGGTATCCCTGATTTAGTTTGTTGCTTTGAGCTTGTTGCCTTTTTGTCAGGATCTTGCTCCACCAATTAGAGCATATATGATTACCTCTTGTATTAGCAACTAAACACGGAATTTAACCAGAATGATAAGTAACTAGAAATATGAAATAACACAGGAATATGAGAGACAATACACAATTGTATTAATAATCACTCAAAAGAAAATACAATAAAAAAGATGCCACTTCTTCTTCCACCTCAAAGGCTCGCCACACCTCAAGACCTTCTTCCCTCTCTCTCTCGGTCCCAACACACAACTCAAATACAGAATTGGTGTTCACCTCCACCAGTCAGTAACATGCTGCCAGTACACCAAGTACACAACCATACTCCAAGTGGATCTCCCGCTCTCTACTGCTACCTGCAAATCACCAGACCTTGCTCACCATTGTAGATCTCCAAAAGAAGCCATGTACACCTGCTGACCAAAATCATACAAACACAAAGAACCCTTCTGATTCTCCAAACCAGCACCCACACTTGGTATTGTGGCACTAGGAGGAACACACCATTGCTCTCCTCTCTTTGAAGGAGCTTATTTGCTCTCTTACTCTCTAGCACTAGTTTACAATACAGCCCATGAGTTTATATATAGATCTCATGCTTACAATAATTAGACATTATTAATTATAATAATTAAACACGCAACTCAAGACTATAATTAGCCTTTAACATGCAAACTAACAGTCCAAAAATAGACTCTCTGAAATCAACATGCAAACTGCATGTTCACGCATAGGCTGTCGATGTCGGCTCCTCCCTGACCGATGTCAGCCGACTGGTAACCGACGTCGGTTGCTTCTTCACTGCTATCTGATTAACGTCGGTTGATCAGATCGACGTCAGTTTCCTTGCAACTCTCTGCAACCCCCGTAACCTCCATAACTCCTCTTGTTTGCAACTTGGTGAAGCTTTTAGCTCCACACCCTAACAATCTCCCACTTAGAGATAAATAGTTGTACCTGTACCTATACCTGTACACAGTCTAAATTATTCCCTGGCTTGTATCCCTCTTCAAGATCAATCCTGAAGACCAACCACCACACAACCTATGATGTTACACCTGTCATCTAAGTAACCTGCCACATTTGAACCTACAAACCCATGTAGTGAAGACCTTGACCCTGCATAACATGTTAACCTACTGCTAGTCCCTCTCAAATACTTGAGAATCCACTGAACTACCCTCCAGTACTCCTCCAAATTGGCTCCATACTTTCGGACAACTCCCACTACTTGGGAAAACTCAGGTCTACACTAGACCTTATGTGATTTCAAACACTGTTCTAAGCTCAGCTTGAATTGTCCAGCCCTTGGTGTGCTTTTCGATTCTGCATCCTGCATCTTGAACCCCACCAACACTGTCTTCACATCAGATCCCACTGGAGATCAACCTGTGATCTTCCATGTCTCTTTTGCCAAAGAATTTCACTGCTCCAAATTCCTCATGACATGCCACTGAACTAACCTTACCCTTAGCTTAGCAAAACCCTGTATGTACGAACCTGCTCCAAGCTCATCCTCCACATACAGTAACAGGATAATGTTGCGACCATCATCCACCTGGTAAGATAAACACAATGGTTATACTGACATTGACAAAAGCTCTGCTTTGTCATCCACTTGGTACCACCTGTCAGCCCTATACCACTATTCTACAGCTTTCTCAAGACCTTATACCTTGGCCTTCCGTCTCACGTATCCATCCACTCTCTTCTTCAACTTTGAAATCCATCCGTCTTTCAGTGCTTTTTTCCAGCTGACAACTCCACAAACAAATTCCTATTTAGTTTTTCTCCAAGGACTCACACTCCTCATCCATGCCAAGCTCCCACTATTTTTGGATTCTACCTGCATTGCCTCTTCACATCTTCCTAGTTCTTGACCATCGGTAAGCATTATAAAGAAGGTGAAAAATGAATATGAGGTTCACTTACCCTTTCTAACCTCCATATGGGCATTTGAGACTTGTTGACAGCTTGTTGTCCGCCCACCATCCATTCCAGTGACCGATCTCAGCCATCTCCCAGTCTGCATCCGATCGATGTCAGTTCCCTGCACTGACCCTGACTACCGATGTCATTTCCCTGGCTGACGCCGGTATCCCTTCAGCCGATGTCAGTTCCTATCTGACCAATGTTGATCTTTTTGTTACCAATGTTGGTTACTGTATGACCGATGCCGGTACCTGTGTTCACCTGTGAGTGATAACTTTTTACCTGTGAGCTCTCAATGGATCAAAACCCTATTCAAATCAACACAACCCTGCTCAGAATAATTTAGTCCCCTCAGCTGATCTCTATCTGTCATCTCCTCCATGAACACCAAGGCTTTCTAGTTCTTAAGTTTGTCAAAAAACATCTGTCTTCCGCTTAAGAACAAGCATTCCCCTCCTACATATGTGACCAAGCCTACAAAGCCACATCTCTGCAATAGAAGGTGAATCAGTAATATAAGTAGATAGATAAAGGATACCTACTTTCTTACCACCATCTAATTCAAGTGCATCCGCTGTGAGAGTTACTATGCATCTCCCATCACCCAATTTTTTTAAAGAAATTAGACCCATCTCCAAGATTGGTACTTGTATGACCTTCAACACCTGTGTGATATATGTCTATAATTTCAGCTTCACTTCCCCTTCGTCAATAATTTGACAAGGCTCACCAACCCCTAAATAAATCTCTCCAAAGTCTCCAAAGACGTACCCATGAAAAGATGCTCTATTTTGGGCTGCATGGAAAGAGGCAAAATAATCTATAAACAAAGATTCTACTTTATCCAGAGCAACCTGTGCAACATCCCCTACAACATCTGCTTTTACACGTTGATCTTCTACCGACCAACAATCTCCCTTTACCTGCTCTTTCTTTCCATCAATCAGACCATTCGTGCTATTTAATTTCTCCATTCGTAGCTTACTTTCTTCTGCCATTGCTATACTCCCACTCAATCAAAAAACCCTGTGAGTACCCTATAATCAACAAACACTAACCAGATCTGAAACCACCTATGAGTAACTCAACCAAAAGCTCTGATACCAACTGTCAAGATCTTGCTCTACCAATTAGAGCATATATGATTACCTCTTGTATTAGCAACTAAACATGGAATTTAACCAGAATGATAAGTAACTAAAAATATGAAACAACACAGGAATATGAGAGACAATAGACAATTGTATTAATAATCACACAGAAGAAAATACAATAAAGAAGATGCCACTTCTTCTTTTACCTCAAAGGCTCACCACACCTCAAGACCTTCTTCCCTCTCTCTCTCGGTCCCAACACACAACTCAAATACAAAATTGTTGTTCACCTCCACCAATCAGTAACACGCTGCCAGTACACCAAGTACACAACTATACTCCAAGTAGATCTCCCGCTCTCTGTTGCTACCTGCAAATCACCAGACCTTACTCACCATTGTAGATCTCTAAAAGAAGCCATGCACACCTGCTGACCAAGATCATATAAACACAAAGAACCCTTCTGATTCTCCAAACCAACACCCACACTTGGTACTGTGGCACTAGGAGGAACACACCATTGCTCTCCTCTCTCTGAAGGAGCTTATTTGCTCTCTTACTCTCTAGCACTAGTTTACAATACAACCCATGAGTCTATATATAGATCTCATGCTTACAATAATTAGACATTCTTAATTACAATAATTAGACATGCAACTCAAGACTATAATTATCCTTTAACATGCAAACTAATAGTCCAAAAATAGACTCTCCAAAATCAACATGCAAACTACATGTTCACGCACAGGCTGCCGACGTCGGCTCCTCCGTAACCGATGTCGGCCGACTAGTAATCGATGTCAGTTGCTTCTTCACTGCTATCTGACCGATGTCAGTTGATCAGACCGATGTCAATTTCTCTGCAACTCATTCTGTAACTCTCTGCAACCCCCGCAACCTTTGTAACTCCTCCTGTTTGCAACCTGGTGAAGCTTTTAGCTCCACACCCTAACACTTTTAAGGGCTACAAGTTTGTTTGACATACTATACAATAGAGTCTTAACTTCATGAAGCTCGTTGGATGGAGTAGCAGTTGGTTTCTCTATTTTAGGTAGAGGAGCTAATGTGGGAGCAATGACTTGAATTGGAGGTGGCATTTCTAGGAAAAGTGGCATGTGGGGTCTAGGGGCTATTTTCTTAGCCTGTATTAAGCAATTTTTAGCTGCTATGGCTATGTCATAAGTAATAGGAAGCACATGCCCTCCCATGAATTGTATCATCACTATTCAATGCCTTTAAATAATACAAAAAAGCATAGCTGGGAGTCAGTCTTACCAGAATGGAGATTCTATCCCAAGTCTTCTGAAACTGCATGTTGAAATCTTGCATATATTCATGTGGGGCTCTCTTTATGGTCATCAACTGCTCAACAAGTGAGAGGTCATCACTCTTTTCCCTAAAACAGTCTGTCAACTGAATACCTAATTCATTCTAGGAATGGATTGAATTTACAGGCAAAGTCCCATACCAGTCAAGACCTTTGCCCTTGAGAGACAATGCCATCAATCTGATTGTGACATTTTTCTCTATGACAATATGAATATTACAGAGGTTAGAAATGTTCCTAATGTGCTTGACAACTGTAATGGGCCCCTCTCCATTGAAGGAAGGCACATTTTTGAGGGCTGCTCCTAGGATTGGGTCATAAAGTGGGAGATTCAAGGGGCTTCCACCACGAAAAGCTGTGAAGGGTAATGTCATAGCTGGGATGGGATGTAACTGCGGCTTTGTTGTGTATGCACCCCTTACAATAGGTCTAAGAGGGTGGTTTGTTGAATAAGGATGGGTCTTCTCAAACCTCAGTCTTTTTGTTGAGTTCAAAGGCAACTCAACAAAATCAAAAGGAACACCCTTAAAAGCAGACCATGTGGTGACTTTAGGCATAGGAAGTCAAAACTGGTCTTTGATTGAAAATTTGAAGCTCTGCCAGTGGAGTCGCCAGATGCTGGAAATATTTGATTTGTTGTAATAGGACCAACATCAATCCTGAAACCTTACTGAGTTGTAAAACTAGGTCCCACCAGGCGTGCCAAAAATTGTTGACGTAGTGGATTGCACCCGGGGCAAGAGGCTGAGCTCCTGCCTTCCACACGCAATAATGGAAACTCCCCTCTCACCTGTGGAACCAACGAAGCTGGAGGGGAGAGTCTCTAGGTAAGGGCTAGCTCCCTTTGATGGATCATATTCATTCCAGTAAGTGCTAACACACACACACACACACACAGATATATATAATGGGGGGGATGAAAAGGGAGAAAGATTAGAGGAAAACAAACTACTCTAAGGAGGTGATGCACCAAAATAAATCAACCTTCTTACATTCACACTTAAAATCAAATAAACACATACATACACGTCAAACTTGGCAGAAGAACCAGGCTGCAAGAAACTTGGCAGGGAGGCTTCAATGGAAAATACAAAAAATAGAGATTCGCCAAAGGTGCTATGAAATGCACACTATATAGTGATTTCTTCTATTTTTGCACTTCCAAATACAACTCTCCTTGTTAATTACAAAAATGGCACCTTGTAGACAATAGATATGTTGGTGTTGAACCTGTGAAAGCATCAAGAAACAATGACTAAACACAAACTAACACTCAAGACATACACAAAGATATCTAACCAAGATAGAGGTAAAAAATGCGTTTATTGATTCAGGTGAAATTTTTCCAGGGCTACGCCTTACAAATGTAGAAGATGATTTCTTAAATGACAAGTCCTCAATATATAGGAGAAGAAAGGAGGCCTTTTGGCACCCTTTTTACAAGTGACCCATGTGCCTTACGAGCATTGGGAAGAGCAGGTTGCTTAAACATAAATGTTGTGTCGGCCTTAGATTTGACTTTAGGGATTTTTTTGACATGGTTGTGTTATTTCCTCATTAATCGAGACTGCTCTTTGAAGGCACCTATGCAATTCGTTTGCTCATAAATATGAAATGAAGAAAAAGGGTCACATGATTGGCCATTCATGCCTTTTAATGGTCACTTCATAGGCACTATGTCATCTACTGGAGTAATTTATTGAATCGACACCTCCCTTTGCCACTTAGACTATCTATCTACTCCTACACTTGACACTTTGTCTTTTCCCTATCTTGTCTCTTCTGGCTCCTTCGGCCCTCAGGGCTATCTCTGGGTGGGTCGCTGCATTGCTTGGGCTCCTTTCATGGTTGGCGCTTGGGCATTTAAAAAAAATAATGGCCCTTTTGCTGGCTTAAACTTGACGTTCATGTACCCGTCATTGCTTGAAAACCAACGGCTAGTTCACCTTCTTAAGGTTGACGGCTTTCGGGACATCACCGTTCTTGGCAATTTCCTTTGGGCTTTTCCTTTTTTGCTCTTTTCACGGGTCTTTCCTTTGTGTTGTCCACTTTTTCCCTATGGACAAAAGTCCATGAGAATTGGTGCTTTGACTTTCCCTAGGTCTTTGTTTTGGCCCTTTTTCCTACCCTCTACAAGGGCACTTCCCCTTTATCTTTGGGGCACCTCGTTGAACCAACCAATTGAACCGAAATTGGTTCAACCATTCAATGGTTCAACGCTGCATGTCGAGCTGATTGAACTAGAATGTTGAACCACTCGCTTTGAACCAAGTGTTGAACTAGTGGCCTTGAACCAGACTCCTTAAACTAAGCCATTAAAATGAAATTGGTTCAACGATTCAATGGTTCAAATGATTTATTGAATCGAGGTATTTTGAATTGAGCGATGAACTCTTTGTTGAACTAAAAGCTGCTGAACCATTTGAACTTTGTCGAAGTGCTAAAACTAGGCCTTTGAACTGAAGCCTTTGAACCAAAACATTAAACTGGTTTAACGATTCAACGTTGTGTGCCGATGAACCTGCCGATTGAGCCAGGGCTCAGAAATTGAAGCGATGAACTTGATGATTAAACCAGAGCTTGAAATTGAAGTGATGGTTCAGTGCTGCCAACCTCCCTTATGAATCTTCTTCATACAAATGTCCCAAAAGTCTTGTAAACCCCATCACTCTCTGAACTGATTTCTCATCTGCCAAGGATTTCACCTATTGAGTCTGTAGAAAACCAAGCTCTGCAGTGTCTGTAGAAACTCCTGGACTTGTGTAAAATAAAAAAAATGAATTGGCCTTAAACAGCAAGGGAAGAAGGGGACCGATTTTTTGCCCTGTTGGGCAAAAGGTAGTCAACAGGAAGCATGATTTATATTTGCATGACTTGTGAAAATAGAACTTGGAATTGTATGGAAAAGAGAAAATTAAAAAGATTTTGCAATTTACATGAAGTTTTAAAATGGTTTTTCAATTTGCACAAAAATTGAAAATAAAATTGTAATTTGCATGGGAGTGGAAAAAGTTTTTGCAAATTGCACGAAAGCTGAATTTTTTTTCTAAATTCTAGGAAACCTTAAAAAAGTTTTTACAAATTGCACAGAAGCTGAAAAAGTTTTTGCAAATTACATGAAAGCTAAAAACGTTTTTACAAATTACATGGAAGTTGAAAAAGTTTTTGCAAATTGCACGGAAGCTGGTTTTTCTTATAAATTGCACGGAAACTAAAAAAGTTTTTGAAAATTGCATGAAAGTTAAAAAAGTTTTTATAAATTGCATGAATATTGAAAACAAAATTATAATTTGCATGGAAGCTTAAAAAGTTTTTTCAATTTTTACAATTTATGAAAAAACAATGTGTGTTTGCACAACTCATGAAAAACTAAATGATTTTTGCAAATTACAAGGAATGCTAATGGATTTTTGCATGAGAGACTCAAATGCATTTTTAAACAATTCAGGGTAAAAATCAACTTGGCCATAAGTTTTTAATTAATTAATTAATTTTTTTGAAATTTTCAAAAAATTTGTGGTTTCAGGCTCAGTTCATTTTTTTTAGCCATTTAGCAAAAATCAAAATTTTACCAATTTTTACTTATTTTCAAAAATAATGACAACATCTAACTCTGACTGAGATTTCTAACTGCAAGAAATGAAAATAACATAGATTCTCTAGTTTTACAGGCCAACGTTTTAGCCATTAGGAAATGGAGTCTTTAGCAGCAACTTTGACAGATTTAAAAAACTCTTTGATCTTCAATAAAAAGGGAGTCCTCAAGCTATCGAAGAGATGTCACATGTTAAAAGATAGTGTATGTGAGGGTTAGGTACTCAGCCTAACATATGCTTTCACATATCTAAAATAGATAGTGTATGCAAGCGCATTTTAGTTATATGTTTTTACACAAACTAAAATGCGAAGTTAGAAGTGTTTTTCTTACACTTGTATATCTTAATCCGACCAACTAACAACCAGTTCACCCATCTCAATCATATGATAAATAAACATGCACTATCATATTAGATCCTCTAATTTAAAGATTTGTATGTCCTGATCTAACCAACTGATAACCAGTTCACCCATCTCAATTGTATGAAAAATAAGCATGCACTGTTAGGCCAGATCCTCTATTTTCTTTGAACCATGAAAAACCTATCTAATATCTCATTCTTGAAAATTTTGTGATCGCCCATGACGTTCCTAGATAGAGACCATGACAACAAAAATATGCAAGCAAAAAGATGAAAATGTGGAGAAGGATGAGCAACAGACAAACTATTACATTTATTGATAATCAACACTTGCACACCAAAACAAAATGGGAAAAAGAAACAAGCCAAAATTGGGAAAGAAGAACTATTTATAGGGAGTAGAGGAGAATGAGAATATTATAAAAAAACTATTCATTAGATGGGATAAGTACCTATCATTTTGAAAAAATAGATTTGACTTATGAACTCTAAACACATTTAGCAACAGTGACCAAGCATGTGGGAAGAGGAACTTACAGTTATCATTCACACAGGGATGATCATGAATGAACAAATCAATAATATTTTCCTATTGTAAAATTAAATTATTATGAATTATCTGATATTTTGTGAGTACTTCTAAGCCATACTAAACTTTTTTAATGTCTTCTTGGATGAATTCAAATGCATCTGCAACAAATATAGTATCTGAATTAAAGAGAAGTGTGTCACATATATATTTTTGGGCTGGAACCACAATATGATTATTTTGTGTAATGAATAAGGTGTTGATATTCTTTTCTAAATTGCTTCCCATGGTAGAAATGAATTCATCACTAAGTGATTCATTGTCATCATCTTCATCAATCTCCTTTTTCTTGACAATTTTCATTTTACTTGTAATGATTATTGGGCACCATTCATTTTCTTCCACATTGGTATCTTGTTTGACCTCAACCTTGGCATGGTTATGATTTTCAATTTGCATAGGCTTGACTACTTTGAATTCATATCCTATAGATAGTTCTTCTATGGTAGACCCTAAAAATGAAATATATGAGGAAACTTTATTTTTTACCATTGAGTCATGCATTCTAATAAAGAAGAGATCGTCTATTTTGCTAAAAATTAGTTCCACAATATCTTCTCTTTTAGAAACTATAACATCACACTCTGCATTATTACTCCTTTTTGTTTTTGGTTTTATCAATTATTTTTTAGATAACTCATTTTCTCCTAGGACCATGCGAAATAAGCAATTTGGTGAAATAGGTAAATCTTTCTCTTTTTTGCCAAGCAGGAAGTCAAATTCATCATCCATTCTCTGATCAATCTTTAGTTTTTCTAACTGTTCATCTTTTTCCACAATTTTTAAACTGAAACAATCATATGTGATAGGAATCACTTTCTATTTCTCCCTATTAGATTCCAACATGTTTGATCAAGAACTTGCTTTTGAAGTCTCTTTTCTAGATATTATAGACTCTTGATTGTATCAGGTTTCACTATTTCTTCGTCACCATTTGTAATAGTTGTAGTACCTTTTGAAACCTATTTCTTCAACATTTCATACATGATCAAATCATCTTCAATCTCGATGGTGTCTTATTGTGCAGCTGCCAAGTCATTTACCTTGTTCCTCATAAAGATGAACTTGATCTCTAGGTGAAGAGAACTAATGAAAATATAGATTTGATTGTTGAGACTTGATTGATTTGCCTAAGGGATCAGTCTCAACAATTTGTTAAAATGTGTTATGAACTCTCTCATCTTCTCATCATCTCACTTTTAAATCTAGAACATGTCTTACAAAAGTGTACACACATTCACATTTGATTTGAATCTATCTATAACCCTATTTTTAAAAGAGTTCTAATCTGTAACACATCCATCTTCTAAGTGCCAGAACCACTCAGTAGTAGATCAAATAAAAGTTTCAACAAAAATTCTCATAGTAACATCCTCATACATAACTCCCAAAATATTATAGGACAATTTGAAGGCCTAGATATGTTTATATACGTCTTGAAAATTTTATCCAAAGAACTTTGGGAATCTCTTCCTTGAGTTTGATGGGAACTCTTTGTATTGGGTCAAAGCCAATGACCCAAAATGTTTTCTCCATGAGACATAGGGAACATTAGGGTTGGGGTGAATCAATGCCATTTCTTAAATCAAGAAGGTGTAGGCACTAGGTACTTATTTTTAGTGGATTCACCAACCTCCATTTCAGGGGAGGTTCCTTGAAATTTCTAAAAATTGTGTGCATAAAGCATCTCAATCCCTAGCAGAGTTGCCAGAAATTATTGGCTCAAAAAAAATTTAGGGGGACAAATTGTTGACTTTGAGTCAGTAGTGTGGGAACTGAGTTCTTAAATTAGTCAGCAATGTAGGACAAAATTCCTCTCTTATTAACAGGTAGAGCTACCTTTATTGTAATCCAAAAATGGAAAATCTATTCATAGCTATTTACAGCAAAAATGTTTTATATTGAGGGTTTCATACTTTTAACCTAAAATTACATAAAGGAGATAGAGAGGAAATGAGGGGAAAGAAGGAATAATAAAAAAAAGGGAAGAATAGATAAATAAAATAAATAAGGGAGGACAAGGTTGTTATAGTCAGTTAAACACATAAAATACTATGATAACCCTAAGAAAAATGAAAGACAACTCTGGGTAGCTAAATGCAAAAACTTACTAGAATAGTCCAATAAGGAGAAAACATCTTGTACATGTAAACCTCTCTCATTCAATGGGTGGTAAAGACATATTTACACCCTTAGGAGTGCAAAATATCCATTGAGACAATTTTTTAATAGTGATAGCAGACCAAAGACAATTATCCCATATTTACCCATAAAAGATAATTAAAATATTTCTTAAACCTCACTAAGATTTCACATTCATAGAAACAACACAAGAAGATTCTAAAAGAAATACTTGTGAAATTCCCATTTTTTGACAGTTTGGTAGTGATTATCAAAATAATTTGAAAGTAAAGATATAGAGACAGATGAATCATACGTAAATTTATAACTCACAAATAAATCATAAACACAAAGTCTATAAAATCTCCCTATTCTAATCTTTATTGAGTTGAAAATACAATCTCATCCTTAAAATTTTTCTATAGAGTTTCACTACCAAACGTCCCTTTACATTAAGCCTTACACTCATATTTATAGTGTGGGGAGGTGGTTATAATGCATAACCATCTTTATTTTCATTTTAGAAGATGCAAAAATGAGTTTACAAAAATGCACCACTTATGTGCTGCAAAAGTGCATTGGTGCAATTGCACCATGTGCAAAAGTGAAATTACAAAATTACACCACTTGCATGATGCAAAAATGCTTTGGTGTTTTTACACTATTTGAAATGTGTAAATCAAAATTACAAAATTCAAGACTTACAAAGTGACATTGTGCATTTACACAAATTGCATTTGTGTGTTTGTGCTTACAAAATTTTACAACTAGAAATTGCAAAATAAGATTCAACATTTTTATGAAAAGACCAAAAGTATTTGATAGAACCTATTCACTTTCACTTTCAGCATGTGAGAATGTCCACCCAAAGTGATCTTCAATGTCTTTCATTTTTTTAGATTTTGATTGCTAAGATGAGATACTAATATCATCATCCATTCTATATTATTTTAAGATTGTATAACACCTAGATGCCCAAAAACATGAAGATGGTATGTAGAGGTGGTCGTAGATTCAAGACAAAATAAAACTGCTTGTTTCTAGTCTTCAAATTTACCTTTTTATTCCTATTTCATTGAATGCACTTGTACAATCTCTTCTTGGTTAAAAATAAATAAATACTTAGTCAAAAATTTCTCTCTTTTTCTTGGGCACTCTTGCATGGCCTTTTTTATCGATGAAGAAAAAATTAAAATAACTTATTTTCCATTCACTTGCTTCCCTTTTGTGATCTTGAATATATTTCTTCTCGTGAATGACGGCTAAAACATAAATGAAAATTCAATTTTTATTTTGCTGAAATTACTAGAGTTAAACATGCAGGTTGAAAAGATTTTAATTTGTAACGGTAATTTACATCGTTGAAAAATGCAATTGTAACACAGAATTTTACATTTACACGGCTCTTGGAAATATAATTTACATTTGCATGATTTGGGGAGGCATGATTTACATTTGCATGACTCACATTTGCAAGAATTGCATGGAAAAAGGAAACGTGAAAAGATTTTGTAATTTACATGAAGTTTTAAAATGGTTTTACAATTTGCATAAAAACCAAAAACAAAATTACAATTTACACAAAAATTGAAAACAAAATTGCAATTTGCACAAAAATCAAAAACAAAATTATAATTTGCACGGAAGTTGAAAAAGTTTTTGCAAATTGCACAGAACTTGAAAAAAAATTTGTAAATTGCATGGAAGTTGAAAAAGTTGATACAAATTGCACGGAAGTTGAAAAAGTTTTTGCAAATTTCACGGAAGCTGAAAAAGTTTTTGTAAATTACACAGAAGCTAAAAAAGGTTTTACAAATTCCATGAATATCGAAAACAAAATTACAATTTGTATGAAAGCTTAAAAAGATTTTGCAACTTGCACAATTTATGAAAAATTAATGTGTGTTTGCATAACTCATGAAAAGCTAAATGATTTTTGCAAATTACAAGGAATGTTAATAGTTTTTTGCATGAGAGGCTCAAATGCATTTTTAAATAATTCAGGGTAAAAAGCAACTAGATCATAATTTTTTAATTAATTAATTAAAATTTTATAATTTTTTAAAATTTTGGCAGTTTTGGGCTCAGTTCTTTTTAGCCATTTAGCAAAAATTGAATTTCCACCAATTTTTACCCATTTTAAAAAAATGTGACAACATATATATAATTAGAAAACTATATGAGACCCCTTAAAATAATCTTTCATTGTTTTACATGTTAGATAGTTCCTCGTGACACCTTATTGTAACTTAACCATTACAATCCACTTCACAACCTTCCATAGTGAAATGAATCTATAAAAAGTGTCATGCATAACTCTACCATCAGTATCTCAAGCTGATAACCTTATGAAACTATCATAGGTAGTCTCCACACAATTTTTCACAACCATCCTTACTTGCATAATCAACATGCATAACATCCCACATATTCATTGTCTACAGAAAACACTTTACACAACACATACCTTGCACATAATTACCATTGCTCAAATACATGCAAAGTTGAGACATTTCCATCAATCTCCCACTTGAGAAACACTTTGTATGAGGTAGCACACATTTATCCTTCACTAGCTTCGAGAAACTAGGCCCATCTATTTCCTACACCAAGAGAGCTTATAAGACTTATTATGTTGGTCAATAGATCTACAATGTTTTCATTTATGTATAACTTCTCCAAATATATATTTATCTCTTCAACCATTTCACTTAAAAAATGGTATTGTACATCAAGGTGCTTCATCTAAGAATCATACTCAGGGATCTTTGATAGACATATTGTGCTTTGACTGTTACAATTTATCTATATAAAAAAAATTCTAAACCCGATCGTAGAACATAAAATTTGAAGCCACATCACTTCCTTGTTTGCATTAGTAGCTACAATATATTTAGCTTTGGTGGTGCAACACTAGCCTATTATTTTCTCATCCAACTTATAATTTCAGTAAACAAGTTGAACACATGCATTGGTATACTAATGACAATCAAGATCTATATCCCAATCAGAATCCATAAATCCCTAAAGATTTAAAGCCTTGATTTCACTAGGTGTGCCTTAATATAAAATTACATAGTCAAAATAATTGCACCAATACTTGAAGATCCTTTTCACCACTACCCAATTTTTATTACTCAAATTGAACACAAATCTAATAACCACTTCCACTATTTACACAATGTCAAGTCTTGTATAGACCATTGAGGGCACTAGACTCCCCACCACACTTGCATATGAAACCTAACTCATGTCCTCTAACTCCTTGTATGTCTTTGGACATTGCACACTTGATAGATTATGACCAAGTGGAAAATGTTTGTGTATTTAGGTCATGCATCCTAAAACTTTCTAATATTATTCCCACATACTTTCTTTATTCTAGTTAGAGCTTCTTGTTATCATGATCTCAATTCATTTCCAAATTAATCTTGAAGTGCCAAGATCTTTCAATTTGAACTACATAGACAATTGAGACTTCACTTTCTTGATCATGCACTTGTCCTTCATGATCAACAACATGTCATCCACATTGAGGATTATGATGAAAAATTTATCACCCTCTTCCTTTTAGTAAACACAAGGATTGACATTATTCTGTGCAATCCCATGTCTAACTACATAATTATTAAACTTATGATTCCACATTTTAGGTGATTGCTTCAATCCATACAAGGATGTTTAACCGTACAAGGACTTCTTCAGCATTTAGACTAAGTCCTCTTTCCATTTTACCTTTAAGCATTATGGTTGCAACATATAGATTTCTTATTTAAGCTCTCCATATAGAAACATTACCTTAACATCCATCTAGCCTATATTAAGATCAAACACAGTAACAACAACTAGAATAAACCTAATTGAAGTAAATTTCACAACAAAGGAGAGGGTCTCACCAAAGTTAATTTCTTTTGCCTATAATAATGATAAGAATCAGAGGAGAGTCGAACATAGTACACAGAGAATCAATGCATGCAAAGCCAAATAAAGAAATATTTCAACAAATATATTCTACACACTCTTATTAATTTGAATTCTCTAATTAATTATACATCCAAAAATAATACAAATATATAAGAAATGTATTTCCTATAACTTCTCTCCAATATTCTCTCCCGAAATCCCTCTAATTAAGCACATGATATATTGTTATAACAATATAAATAATATATCTCAATATATATATTCTAACATAATATTTTTATATATAACAATATTCTAATTTATTAATTACTAATCTGTTACTTATTTACCTCTCAGTAAATATTAACTTTTCTATTTTCTTTTTACCTTCCCATAAATACTTATTTTCACTTAATATAAAAACTATTCCCAACATTCCCTTCCATAGTTTTTACATGGTACAATATATCTTTGTTTCTGATTGTAGCGTGTTCCACCTCCACGTGCTCATGATCTTCTCTACATACATGTGCCATAGCACATTTCTTCGCACTCATCTGCAATTGGTTTTAACAGGTTCACCAATAACCTTACAAAATGGTTTTCTCAAGTTCACCAATAACCTTAAAAAATAGTTTTCTCAGGTTCACCACTAACCTTACAGAATGGTTTTCACAGAGTCACCACTAACCTTACAGAATGGTTTTCACAGGTTTACCACTAACCTTACAACATAGTTTTACCAGGTTTACCACTAATCTTTCATCATGATTGCTGCAATGATTTTTAGATCAATATTCTCCAATGTAAATATACAAAAGGGTTACATGGGAATATAATTTGTAAGTGAATAGGTAAAATTCTTCTTATTTTTCACACATACTAAAAAATAAATGTAACTACCACACAGACTAAAAAAATTAAATCTAAAAATAACACACCACACACGTCACCAAAGCATTAATGCGGCCCCATCGTTGGTGACTGATGAGAGGTCGCTAAAAGACCTCCATCCTCTATGTATCCTCCAACCTCTAGTTTATGATACTACTTACTCAGGTGATATCTCGATGAAGCTCAGGGACATGATTTTCTATGGAAAATCTCCCCCACAATGTGGACATCATGTACAAGTGAAAATGCATCCAGTGATTTTATTTTTTACATTTTTACTTTTAATATACAAAATGACTTTTACAAACAAATAACTCAACTCCAGACTTTTTACAAATGATGACATACTCGATACATTTTTAAAATGACTCTTTTGATATTTTTGAATAAATGTCATTTTTTACAAGACTCTTTAACTTAGACACTTTCAACATATACTAATTGGAAAATCCCTAACTAAAGAACCTAGATAAATAATGTACATATATGGACCTAATTATTCTTAATGAATTTTTGTTTTTAAACAAACAAAAATTAAATACCCTAACCAAACTAAAATCCATCCCAACAACTATATTCTAAACTATACTGTCATCCCAAACAAAAATGTTAATAAGTAACAAAAGACTTTGACTGACTTATTTCATTTATCAACAGTTATTGTTATGATTGACTTGCAGACTAAAACTTAACAATACAAAACATTTAAATTCACCTATATACAAACTCAGAGAAATTTATATCCTAAAATCTATAAATTTAAGACTCAACGATGATTTTTACACTTCAACGTGCTTGGGAAAGTAGACTTGCATGGAAAGAAGTACAATAAGCAAGTCTGAGCATTGGATGACGAGTCAAGGTGGAGAAGATTCCATATAGTTTGGCAGGTGTATGATGCACAAAAGGATTTGTGAGCTTACATGGATATCATGGGTCAAATGACATGTTGAACTGAGTTGAATTTATTGAAATTTGAATGAAAATTGAACATGCACAATTCTAAATGGCATGAAACTCGACATGTAAACTATTCATTAAAAATACCAAATGTCATTTTAGATAGATTAGACCTAGAGGAACATCACTAAATTTTATATCAAATACCATTTAAGAGGATGACACCAAGTGTGAAATTGATCTATTGAGTTTGGATTAGATGCATCGAAGTGGATCGATGTGAAGGCAACTAATGCCTTGACAAGTTTGTGAATAATCTCTCAGTGTAATACCAGACTCAAACTTCAATAGAATCTCATGAAGCAGGTCAATCAGAATAATAGGTGACGGAAACATTACACCAATAAAAAATCTAAATTCAAAGATTGATTCAAATATTTATGCTCTTGATGCACATGTGAATAGGACACTAAATAAAATGTAGGCAAGATGTCAATAGAAGGGTAATCATGATTAGGAAAGTACGCAGAGTCTAAGGATGACACAACTGAAGACTTGGACTGAATGAGAATAACACATGAAAGACTGTTATGATTGCTCTATGTGAAACATAACCATATGAAGATAGACATATTAATATAAGTTTTATGAGGATAGATATCGACAGGCCTTATTAATAATGTTCACAGAACTTAATTTGTGCAACATTGCTTCCATAAGAGCATACAAATTCCTTTAAAGACTCTCATAATGGACTCAATCTACTCTGATACCACTAATAATAATCGAAGGAGAGCTAAACATAGTGCATAGAGAATTAATGCAATCAAATCCAAATAAAGAAATATTTCAATAAATATATTCTGCATACTCTTATTGATCTTAACTCTCTAATTAATTATACATCCAAGAATAATACAAATATATAGTAATTGTATTTCCTATAACTTCTCCCCAATATTCTCTCCCAAAATCCTTCTAATTAAGCACATGACATATTTGTATAACAATATAAACAATATATATATTCTAACATAATATTGTTATATATAACAATATTTTGAGTTACTAATTACTATCCTGTTACTTATTTGCCTCTCGATATATATTAACTTTACTATTTTCTTTTTACCTACCTATAAATACCTATTTTCACCTAATGTAAAAACTATTCCCAACAAATAATCCATTTACCACCAAATGATCCTTGTACTTCTCTAGTTTCCCTTGTACATTTTGATTCTTCTTGAAAACCCACTTGCAACTCATGGGTTTTCATTCAGGAAGTAACTTTACCAAGTTTTAAGCCTCATTTTTGTCTAGATAATCCATTTCCTCCTTCATAACCTTATTCCAGGACTTACTCTCTATGCAACCAAGATATTATTTCATTCTATTGGGGTTGTTAAGGTGTGGAGCCTAAAAGCTTCACATATGAGCGCATTACCAAAGTTGCAGGTTTACACAGTCACCGGCGTCGGTCAGAAGCGACCGACGTCGGTCCGGTGCAGTTGAAGAGATGCCGGCGTCGGCAGATGATCGGCCGACGTCGGTCACAGGCAAGCAGGCAGGAATCGACGTCGATTACCTGTGCGTCCGAAATGCTATTTCCGAGGACAAAACCGATTGTTTACATGATGAGTTTAAGTCTTAGTCTTAAGTTCGCATTTCTATTATTAGTAAGATTGTTTTTAGAGCCCTTGTTCAAGAGGCTTAACTGTTGGTTGTAAGTGCATGCTCAAGTTTCCTAATTCTATATGTAGAATTAGATCTTCTTAGCTTAGTGTGATTATTGTAGTAGTTCATTGTATGTGAATGTTGAAGAACAGTACAGAGTTGTATCAATCCAGGTTGTTGGAGTTGATTGTACTTGAGAGAGAGAGCTCTTAAGGGATAGAGATCTAGAGAGAGATCTTGTGCATCTGAGAGAGGTGTGGAAGAAAGAAGTTTCTTCAATTGTATTCCTTTTGTAAAGAGTTTAATACAAGTTTTCAGGGTGGTTTCTTGTATCTCTTGTTCTTTGCTATTATCTGATTCTAGTTACTTATCTATCTGATTTAATTCCACGGTTTATTGCTTTCATAAGTGTAATCATATTGTTGGTTGATCCCTAACAAGTGGTATCAGAGCCTTGGTTGTAGGTTTAGAGTTTGATATCTAATAATTGGTATCAAAGCTCAGATTCACTAACATGTGGTTCAGATCTGTGTAGTGTGTATTGATTACAGGTTGCTCACAGAAATTTCTGCAGGGATTTCTATTTGAGTGGGAGAAGCAATGGCAGATGAAAGTAAACTGAGAATGGAGAAGTTCAATGGCAAAAACTATCAACATTGGAGAATGCAGATAGAGGACTATTTGTATCAGAAGGATCTATACTTACCGTTAGGTGGGATTGCAAAGAAGCCCACAGACATGGAGGATGAAGAATGGGAAGTTCTTGACAGAAAGGCTCTGGGGTCTATAAGACTGAGTCTAGCATCCACTGTGATATATAATTTATCACAGGCAAAAACAACGGTAGAGTTGATGACTACTCTAGCAAATTTGTATGAAAAAACCTCAGCTTCTAATAAGGTATATCTTATGAAGCAGCTATTTAATTTGCATATGCAAGAAGGTGGATCTGTATCTAATCACCTGAATGATTTCCATGGTATTGTAAATCAATTAAGTTCAGTCAAAATTGTATTTGATGATGAAATAAAAGCTCTTTTAATATTATGTTCTTTGCCTAAAAGCTAGCATAGCTTAGTAATGGCAGTTAGCAATACTGCATCTGCATCAAATATTTTAAAAGTAGAGGATGTTGTTAGTGTTATCTTGAATGAGGAAATTCGCAGGAAAAGCACATAAGAGACATCTGGAAATGCTTTAAGTTTTGAGAGCAAGGGAAGGCAAAAAGAGAAGAGCAAGAAAGGGAGATCAAGATCCAAGTCTAAGGGGAAAGGCAGATCCAAATCTAAAAATGGCAGAAGGCCACAATGCTGGAATTGTGGAAAGATGGGGCACATAAGCAGAGATTGCTGGTCAAAGCTTAAGGAGGACAATCAGCACGAAGGAAAAGAAGAAGCAAAGGTTGCAGGTATTACACAAGATGCTTTAATATTCTCTTTGCATAATAATATATAATCTTGGGTGTTAGATTCTGGTGCATCTTTTTATGCTACCCCTAATAGGGAATATTTCTGTGACTATATCCATGGAGATTTTGGAATAGTATATCTAGGGGATGATGAACCCTGTAAAATTATTGGCAAAGGTAAAGTGCAGCTGAAAATGTAGAATGGCAACACATGGGTGTTGAGAGAAGTTATGCATGTTCCTAGCTTGAAGAGAAATTTGATTTCTGCAGGAAAGTTAGGGGATGAGGGTTGTATAGTAACTCTCATAGCAGAATCTTGGAAGGTGACCAAGGGTGCACTTGTTATGGCCAGAGGTAAGAGAGTAGGTACTCTATATTTGTGTAATTGTGTTACTAATAATTCTCCTTCTGTATTATCTACTTTAGATGTGGATGCAAAATTGTGGCACTCAAGGCTTGGCCACATGAGTGAGAAGGAGATGTCAATTCTTAAGTCTAAAGGTAAGCTTTCAGATTTGAAAAGCATGGATCTAGAATTTTGTGAGCACTGTGTATTTGGAAAACAAAAAAAGGTTAGTTTTCTCAAGACTGGGTCTACAAAGAAGAAGCATAAGTTACAGCTTGTTCACACAGACGTGTGGGGACCAGCTCAGGTAGCTTCTATTGGAGGATCACAGTACTATGTTTCATTCATAGATGATGCTACAAGAAAGGTATGGATCTAATGTATTAAGAAGAAATCTGATGTATTTGAGACTTTTAAGATTTGGAAAGCTATGGTTGAGAATGAAACAGGCAAAAGATTAAAGTGCCTGAGATCTGACAATGGTGGAGAGTTTTGCAGTTATAAGTTCAACTGGTATTGTTACATGCATGGAATTCGTAGGCAAAGGATGGTTCCAAGGACACCTCAGCAGAATGGTATTGTTGAAAGGATGAACAGAATAATCATGGAGTGTGCAAGATGTATGAGATTGCATGTTGGTTTGCCTTTAGAGTTTTGGGCAGAAGCTGTTGACACTACAGTGTACCTGATTAACAGAGGACCCTCTACAGCTCTGGATGGTGGAATTTCAGAAGAGGCTTGGATAGGTAAAAAGGTAGATCTCTCTTTTCTCAAAGTTTTTGGTTGTGAAGCCTTTGTGCACGTAGATAAGGAAAATAGAAAGAAGTTGGATGCTAAGTCTATGAGGTGCACATTTATTTGCTATGGCTCAGATGATTTTGGTTTCAGATTTTGGAATCTAAGAACTAACAAGATAATTAGGAGCCGTGACGTTGTTTTCAATGAAAAAGTGATGTATAGTGATCAGCTGAAGAAGCTGAATCAATCTGGGCAGAGCAATAGTGAATTGGATGAGGTGACGGTCCAAAATGAGCTCGCAAGAAAAAGAAATAATCACTTACAAAAAAACATAGAGATCGACGTCGACAGGATAGGAACCGGCGTCGGTAGAACAGAAACTGATGTCGGTCATACAAAGACCGATGTCGGCAGGACAGGCACCGGCGTCGGTCAGGCAGAACCAGCGTCAGCCAGTAACAGGTCTGGAGGTGACCGAGGTCGGTCACTGTCAAAGAATTTGGGTGGACAGCGTGTTGTGAACGAGTCTCAGACACCCATCAGGAGGTCTGAAAGGGTAAGTAAGCCTCTAATTAGATATTCTCCTTCATTATACTATTTATTGCTAACTGATGGTGGAGAACTAGAGAGTTTTGAAGAAGCAATACAGGTGGAGTCCAAGAGTCAGTGGGAGCGCGGCATGGTTGAGGAGATGGAGTCCTTAAGAGAGAACCAAACATGGGATTTGGTTGAATTGCCAATTGGTAAGAGAACACTGAAGAACAGATGGACCTACAGGTTGAAAGAAGGTGAGAATGGACAAATGAGATATAAGGCCAGATTCGTAGTGAAAGGATTTGCACAAAATCCAGGTATTGATTTTGGTGATATTTTTTCTCCTGTTGTTAAAATAACTTTTATACGGATTGTATTGTCTTTGGTTGCTGTTGAGGATTTGCATCTTGAGCAGCTAGAGGTTAAGACAACATTTCTTCATGGAGATTTAGATGAGGAAATTTATATGGAACAACCGGAAGGATTTGAGGTCAAAGGTAAGGAGAAGTTAGTGTGCAGATTGAAGAAAAGCTTGTATGGCCTCAAGTAAGCTCCTAGACAGTGGTATTTGAAATTTGACAGGTTTATGACTGAGCATGGCTACAATAAGTGTCAATCTGACCATTGTGTGTATTTTAAGAGATTGGATAATGGTAGATATATTATTCTATTGTTGTATGTAGATGATATGCTGGTTTCAGGATCACACATACAGGATATCTTTGAGCTTAAGGTGAAATTAGCTCAAACATTTGCTATGAAGGATTTGGGAGCAGCAAAGAAAATCCTTGGCATGAGCATTAAGAGAGACAAGAAAAATCACAGGTTGATATTGTCTCAAGAGGATTATGTGGACAACGTGTTGAAACGGTTCAATATGTAGGATGCTAAACTGGTAAGCACACCTTTGGCTGGACATTTTAAGTTGAGTAAAGAACAATGTCCTAATTCACATGATGAGGTAGAGTACATGAGTAAGGTTCCATATTCTTTCGTAGTAGGGAGTTTGATGTATGCAATGGTGTGTACTAGACCGGATATTGCCCAAGCAGTGGGAGTTGTAAGTATATGGCCAATCCAGGTAAGGAACATTGGAAAGCAGTTCATTGGATCCTTAGATATCTGAGAGGAACCAGCAGTAGGCACTTGTGCTATGGAGGTTTAGATACTTCTCTACATGGTTATGTAGATTCAGATATGGCAGGTGATTTGGATGGCAGGAGGAGCACTACAGGTTATGTTTTCACTGTAGGTGGAACGGCGGTTAGCTGGATATCTAAGTTGCATAAGGTTGTTGCCTTGTCAACTACAGAAGCAGAGTATATTACAGCCACAGAAGCTAGCAAATAGATGATATGGATGATACGTTTCATGGAAGAGCTTGGAAGGGAGCATGGAAGTTGCAGATTGTATAGTGATAGTCAGAGTGCAATCCATTTGGCTAAGAACTCAGCCTTTCATTCTAGAACAAAGCACATACAGCTAAGGTACCATTTCATACGACAGGTATTGGAAGATGGTGATTTGAAGCTGGATAAGATCCATATAGATAGGAATCCTGCTGATATGTTAACCAAGCTGGTTACAAAGGAGAAGTTGAATCTTCATTCAACTTCTGTTGGTCTTCATGATTGAGTTGAAGATGGAGGAGCTAGAAGATGTTGTTGTACAGGTACTGGTGCAGTTGTTTATCTCCAAGTGGGAGATTGTTAAGGTGTGGAGCCTAAAAGCTTCACATATGAGTGCATTACCAAAGTTGCAGGTTTACACAGTCACCGGCGTCGGTCAGAAGCGATCGACGTCAGTCTGGTGCAGTTGAAGAGACGCCAACGTCGGTAGATGATCAGCCGACGTCAATCACAGGCAAGCAGGCAGGAACCGGTGTCGGTTACCTGTGTGTCCAAAATGCTACTTCCGAGGATAGAACTGAGTGTTTGCATGATGAGTTTAAGTCTTAGTCTTAAGTTCGCGTTTCTATTATTAGTAAGATTGTTTTTAGAGCCCTTGTTCAAGAGGCTTAACTGTTGGTTGTAAGTGCATGCTCAAGTTTCCTAATTCTATATGTAGAATTAGATCTTCTTAGCTTAGTGTGATTATTGTAGTAGTTCATTGTATGTGAATGTTGAAGAACAGTACAGAGTTGTATCAATCCAAGTTGTTGGAGTTGATTGTACTTGAGAGAGAGAGCTCTTAAGGGATAGAGATCTAGAGAGAGATTTTGTGCATCTGAGAGAGGTGTGGAAGAAAGAAGTTTCTTCAATTGTATTCCTTTTGTAAAGAGTTTAATACAAGTTTTCAGGGTGGTTTCTTGTATCTCTTGTTCTTTGCTATTATCTGATTCTAGTTACTTATATATCTGATTTAATTTCGTGGTTTATTGCTTTCATAAGTGTAATCATATTGTTGGTTGATCCCCAACAGGGGTCTTCACTATTAGTCATTGATAACAAGAACACAATGAAAATTTGGTGGATATAGACACTAAAATAACATTTAATGTTAAAATAATGCGGTTGTGACCACCCCTTATGCACACTAACCTATGCTCAATTTAATGGTTTTAAACTGCTATTCATCTAATTTTATACTAATGATACTCTATTTTAAAGAAACTCTAATACTAAATTTTTGTATTCCTCATTCCTCATTTCTTAACTAATTCATATTTCCAGTCTAACTGTTTCTACTCCTCAGACGAGGTTGCTCCTTCAAGACAATCTCATGGGTTGATTATGTCTCAATCTATCAAAGTTATCCTCTCACCAATTAACAACTAATTGCCCAGATTTAAATTCATTTCAATGGGTCAGTCTACACATTTTAGAAGCCTAATTTGAGAAAATCCCAAAAGTTTCCCTATATAAGCACATTTTTACCTATTTATTCACTATAAAGGAGATGACAAGATGCTTATATCATTGCAATCACTAGAATAACTAACTACACAATGAGAGGAAAGTACCTATTATTCCCAATCCTAAGTTCCTACATCTAAAGAAACCTTGAGTTAGGCATGAATATAACAATAAGGTCACAAGTCATTTGTTCAAGCATGTTATCATACTAGGATTACATCAATAGATAACATTTCGCCAGTATTATACACACACCACATAACACATGAGAACTACGAGGAGTTTGATCCATCTTCAAAGTATTGGTATGTAGGCAATGCTCAACACATGAGGTATTGAGATTAAGCACAACCCAAGCCCTTTGCCAATTTCCCCCATTTTATAGTATTTTTTCTTCTTGTCATTAAGCTAGGGTTCGAGTGAAGAATAAGGCACATAGTGGATCCTGTAACAAAGTGAAGGCGTATGAATAAACACATAGGACTTACATGTAAAGGTGCATTTGACAGAATTTACATAGGGTTAAAAAACCATAAAGGATGAAGTTTCACCCTAGAGGCATCATGCAAGTTCACAAAGTATAAATAACACAACCTTGTCTTAGAATTACACAGAGCCCTATTTTAGATTCATAACAACCTCACCTTGTAGACTCGAGTTCCAACTCAGTCATTTATTTCTTAGTATTTAACACATTTCCAAAAATAGTAAGTTGTAATTAGTTTATGTGTGATTGTTATATACATTATGTTTTTTGATTTACTCATGAATTTGTCTTAATTAAATTAATCCCTAATCTATATTTTAATTAAACATTTTGGTGAACCCATTTATTGTTGAATATTGTAAAACCTTAACTACTCATATTGTTAGGTTTCTTTCCATCTTATTATTTCCAATTGTTGTATTAATTTTTTCAGTTTTAGTAAATTCTTTGATAAAAACAATATTTCAATTTTATATTTCACATTTATGTACTCTAAAAAAATTGTTTCTACCTCTCTTATAAGAAGTGCTAGACTAAGTTGTACTTAAGTTGAGCATACTCAGATTTATTTTGGTAAGGCACATAATATGGATGAGAAAAAGGGTATATTAGAACCTTTGGATAATAATGAACAAGTTGAATATGTATCATTACATGACAATACTTTTGAACATGGATAATATAATCAGGGAAAACTAACTCTTAGTATGAGCATCAAGATGTAGTTTCACCTTAAAATGATGAATTGCCAGAGCCTTATAAAGTGTAAGTTATTAATAATCTTTGACAAATAATTTATGAATAATCTCAGTATTATCATAATATTTTTAAAACTCTTTTGTAAATTAAATATGCGAGCTTATCTAATATATCTAAGATTCTACTTTTATGGGTTCCTTTCCTTTCTCTGCATCACTAGATACAACTTTTATACCAACATCTACTGGGGGAACCTAAGGGTTTCAACACATAATTATGCCAATCCCTACTCAATCATTTTTTACAATGCACTTAGTTAACATACATTTTATTCCTGATGCACAATCTAATGTGCAGATTGTTTTATCTTTACAAACTAAGGTGTTGTAACTAGAACAAGGTGATTTGAGACATAATCAAGCACTTGATTCACAAACTTTACTACATACTCCACTGGCTCAATATGTTTTGTCTTATCCTTTACCAAATTTCTTTTGGAACCTAAGGTTACATTATATAATGAAAAGGTGAGCTTGAGCAACATTTGAGAGCTTTCAAGCAACATTTTTGGATTATGCATCCAATAGTAGGTTCTTGACCACGTTTTTTCCCATATGTTTAAAAGAGTATGCTCTAAGATGGTTTTATGGTTTAACATATTAGTCAGTTCATGCATTCAATCCTTTGGCATATGTGTTCCTTGCATATTTTTCCATTAGCATAAGTGAAAATATTTCATATGCTCAGATTGCTAGGCTCAAACAATAATTGAACAAGCCTATTGCAGATTGTGTAATATGGTATAAGACCATGTGTATATGAAAATTGAAATGTAAATTTATAAGCTTTGACCAATGGTATGCAACTCAAAATTCCTACCCTAAATCCAAGTACAAACACCTTAGATTAGAGCTAAAGGAACAAGTATCCAAAATGCAAACTAAATGAATCACAAATAATAGAGATTATACCTCAAATTTGTAAATGAATTCTCCCTCTCGATGCATGGATGGAATCCAAAAGACTTAAGGAATGCATTCTTGATTTGGAATTTTTGATTGCTCTTGTTGACTCAAGATTTGGATAACATTTTGATATGGATGATTGATTTCTTGGTGAGATGATGGAATGATGGCATTGGCTTCTTAGTTCATGGTTTGCATGGGGGTGTAGCTCAATATATAGAGTCACATGAGAAGGATCAATGGTTAGCCTTGGAAGATTGAAATCAATGGATTATTTTTTATGAGAGGATTAAGTAGTTAAATCATGGAATTAAAATTAAGTGGATGATTCTAGAGAAGGCGGTGAGGGACTCAAGGTGGATTAGAGGATTTTAGAGGAAGATCAAGATAATTAATGATGATGTATATGTATATTAGTGATGTGATTTATAGGAGTGTTAGTGGAGGTAGGTGGTGATAGTTGGAGAGGAATTTTAAGTTCCTAGATATTATGTGTTAATGCCTTCAGCAACATGCCCCATTTTCAAACTAAAAACATGGACCCTCTTTATTTTTAGTTTGAATATTTGGCTTGAATATTTGCATAACCTTTATTTAATCTTATCTTAAATATTTAATAATCATGATATTCTTTGCATATGAATAAAGTCTATTACCCCTTTGTTCTAATTTTTTTATCACATCTTGTTATATACTTTATTTTATGAGTGTCTGGGCTTTCTTTTTTTATTTTTATGTGAATGACTAGTTTCAATTCTTGTATTATTTGACCATTTCTCACATAAAATTTGCTTAATACAAGACTTGGTTTTTTCAAAATATTTTATTTAATCAATTTTAATATATTCTCTTAGGTCTTCAAAGACTTCCACACCCTCACAGTCAAAATCATTTTTTTGAAAAAATGATTAAGTCTTTTATAGTCCTAGGCTCTCAAAATTGTGCCATGTGGTGTGATCCCGATGACCCAGGCCAACAGAGAATCTATAAGTGATGCAAAGCTTTGTGCCCTCAAGGCCCTAAGATTGTACCACATGGCACCATCTCAAGAGATTAGGAGCCTAGAAGCTTTAAGGCATTATCCTGATATTCTGGTAGTGAATGAACAGAGGTAAAGCTCTGTGCCCCTGAGGCCCCAGGATTACACCACATGAGTGATTACATAAAGGCTAAATATTGGGAAGCTTGAGGGACTACCATGTAGTAGGAAACTAATTTAGATGACACACTACCCTGAATGACTATAGCTCAACATAGCCTTTAAGTTAGTATGATGATGCCACATGGCAACATCCTACTCTTACATGGCCAAGGCACACCAAAGCATTGTTGAGGCTCGAACAAAGCTATAGACTATCACATGGAAAGGAAATCAACCTTAGGGAGATGAATGAATCTCAATAGCCAAATAAGTAGACCTAGTCACCAAAGGATCCTAAGAACCAAGATTGATGGTTTTCTAGCCTGTCAAGGTCATCAAGTTCCTTGAATGGATTGTGTGTCAAGTCTACATAATAGTCAAAATAAAAATGGTTCCTCATCAATTTAAAGGCCCATAAATAATAGAATTCAAGATGAGTAATGGGTAAATAGACTCAAAGGTCCTAAAGTTAGGTTAGATCAACATATCCCTTTAATTAGTCTATGAATGAAATGCAAAATTCTTTGCAGGGCATGGTGGAATCGTAGTCTTGATAAAATACCAACGACAATCTACCACCAATATTTGAATTTGTTTGTAATTAGCCCTTAGAATTTAAATGTAAAACACTCATTATGTCATGTACATAATAAAGAGTTAGAAGAGATAAAGAACATAAAGGATAAATATTTGCATTAAAAGAAGCATGGATTCTAATTACAAATCATGCTCGGTTTAGAAAATCTACCAGAATCCCAACTACTTTCTTTAATCATCATTGAGTATTGTAACCACACCATTAGTAGGTTGAGTGAAATTCATGGATAAATATGTCTATGTAAGGGATGTTATTTCCATTTTAAAGGGTCAAAATTTTCATGTAAAGAAAGTCTATCAAAATTGTAATTGACCATTTACTTGTTTGATTATGTCTTCTACTCATTGAATGATGTTTATTATTTATAGTTTTAAGTCTATGTTTGTGTAAAAGTACTAATCTTATGCTTATATGTAGAGTTGGATGCAAATTTTAGATTGTTGTTGTTCTAATCTAAGTCCTTGGTATTTCCTTTAAATTTAATTTTGTATGATCTATGCTTTATGTGTTTTCAACTGTATAGTGTTTCCAAATCTTTGTGTGTAATCTATTGCAAATCTTTGAGTGTTCATAGTTAGTAAAGAACTTACAAGTCAAGCATCCAAATTTATGTCCATAGAAGTTTTCCATTATGTCTCTATAATTTTGTGCAAATTTTGAGCCAAGAACAGAGTGGTATAACTATGATTCAACATACTTTAGTTCTTGAAGCATTAACAACCACTTGACTGGAAATCCTACTTGTTTGCTCTCCCTCCCCCTCATTTTATGTTTGTTTTAGAATTGAACTACCTTTCCCCTATTTTATAAAGTTACAAAGTGAATCAAATCAACTTTAGCATCAAGATCTGAACATTAAATTATAAGTCTAAACAACTATTATTGAGCTTTTAGTGGTAACACTGCATTTCTTGGAAGCTATTCTATGCAGGTTATCTCATGAAGCCACATAGATGTAGCCATGCCATGGATTGATCAAGAATTAATCCTAAAATGGAGGATGAAAGTTCCTTATTATTCCCGCTTTTATCTCTATAACACTTAATCTCATAAATGCCTTTCTGGGTAGGATTTTGGAGTGAACAACATTATGTAAGCTTGATTAATGATTAGATGAGGTGGTAATAAAGATGATTAATTGATGTAAAGGATGATGGGATTAAATGCAATATTGATATGATGAAGAAATATGTAAGTGGGGATGCTAAGATGATGTTAGTATGATGTTAATGTGTGATATTGCTAATAATGATAGAATTAGTAGAAGCAAATGATTTTGGATGTATACATTTTACTCCTCTTTAAAAGGGCATTACGATTAGAAGAATTAATGGCATTTAAAAGAATTAAAAGGTCATGTGAGTTAGTAAGTTGATAAAAGTTATAAATTATGATTCTCCCTCAAGGTTCATATGGGGAGGAGAAAAAAAAATGGCCAGTCAAAAGAAAATGAGAGGTGGGATGTGCGGATAGAGAAAAGAGGGTTTGGGATGGAATGTGATAGATGTGATGGATATGATATGACGATGTCAATCCATGAGCTAAAATTTTATCAATATTTGGATTGATTTATGGTGCTTTAGATAATAATATATGTGAGGGATCAAGATGATAAATTTATGACCTTGGATGTGCCTCAATCAATGACATATGAAAGCGGGAAGCTATAAATTTTGGATAGATTGATTATCAAGGCTGTGAGATTTAGATGTATCCCAAACAACAACATATTCTAGGGATAACTAAGATATTTTATGGGATTGATTGATTATATGATTGACCAACTAGTTAATTTACTAATTGATGAATAAAATATGGATGTCTTGATTTGTTAGTCCTAATCAATAAGTGTAGGAGATTGACAAAAAGATCAGGTAAATGAGTGAGTGGATGGTTGATTGATTAATCAAATAATTGATTATTGATTAATTGACTCGTTGATTATAGCTCAAGGATTTTATTGATTAATGGATTAATGATGATGGATCATGTTTATGAAGGATTTGATAGTTTGAATGAGATTGGATAGTTTGCTAGAAGAAAATGATTAATGATTACAAATGATTGTAGATAATACAAAATGACTACGAGAGGGATGAATGATGAGGAATGAATAAGATTATGGCCAATCTGACCGCAGACACCCTATGCAATTGAGTGCTACCTACATAGTCTATATGGACCTCAGGCCAACATAGTTCTCCCTATAAGGGAGTATGGGATGAAAAAGGATACGATAGATCAAATGATAAAGGATGCCCACAAAGATGACCCAAGAAGACTAATTAAGACTAATGAGGATGATAGATGTTAGCAGAAATGTTAGATTAGTGATGATTGTGATAATTAGATATGATTAAAGGAAGAATAGATGATTGAATTGAGAAATGATTTGATTGGGTAGATGATTGACTTAGATATATGGCGTGATGTGTCTATTGATGTGATTTAGATATTTTGATAGATGTAAGTGATGATTTGTGTTGTCATGGTCTTGAGCAATATGTACAAGCAATCATGTTTAATGTAGCACTAGGTAGTATGCATCATGATATATATGACCATGATGACTTCTTGATGTAATGCGTATTGGATTGATGTGAAAGATATAAAGATTAAAAACAAAGTGTATAAATAACACATAACTTAATTCACTTTAGGTATAAGGAACAAAGATGGCATGTTTATTGTAATTTATTGCACGAATGATAAAAAGATAAAAGATGTACAAATATATTCATAGAATACCTAATCAAAGACACTTAAAATAATAGATGCAGTTAAGAAGATAAAAACATATGATTTGACAAATATATGTACAAGATAACAGACATTCAAACAATTCAAACAATAATAAATATCATACAAGTAAAATGAACATATAAGTATTTATGTGCATATTATGTGATCAGTGTCTTGTCAATTGTCCTATTGAAAATACTTGGGATGGGTGATCAATTCATGATTTAATGCATCTTATTTTACTTTTACCTCAGGTAATGATATATGTCATGAGGTTATATTTTAAATATGATTAGATAAAGGATAAATGCAATTATTTGTTGGATAATGGATATGGATTTGGATTTGCATAAGAAATGTGGATTTTGATGAGGACAATGATTTGGATTTTACACAAGGATTGTGATTAAGGATATGGATTTTTCTTAAGACGTAGGACAAGATGACTGGGATGTTTTGGATTTTTTTGGTTTTATGATTTTTAGATTTTTATGATTATGTATGTATAAAAAAGAAGGGTCACTCACAAAAGGAAAAGCCAAACCTAAAAACCAAGATGGGGAAAGGAAGTGGATGGAATGGTGACATTATTTTAAATGATGGATAAAGGGGATGAGGGATACTGAGGAATGGAATAAGGATTTCTAAGGACCATGTTGGATGGGAACCAAATGTCCAATTGACAAAGTGCACTTGGAGGATATGCCAAGATGATTCTTAAATAGGTCTCAAGACTTCTTCTAGTTACTTACTAAGGTTAAGATAGAAAGAAAGGATGGACACAATAAGATGGAAAACATTATGACATAGGATGTTTACAATGGATAAGGATGGTTTTCAGATGATGATTTTGATGAGATAGGGCTACCCCAAGTGTCAAGATACTTTTAGACATTGGATTGTTATGCATGATACCATGAACCAAATTTCATCATAGTACTTTTCCAAGGTGTCAAAAAACTTGTTTTCACCATTTGATGAATGATTTATTTTATTATTGATCTAATTTTTTTGATTAGTTCATGATATCTCAATTTATTGGAGGCATTTGAGATGTATGATGTTGACATGTTTTGATCTTCAGTCGATAACTACTCTAAATAACTTTTTTTCTAGGATCATACTATTGATATGGGCTCCATTGATGTCCTCATGATCTTCATTGATTATTGATTCAATTTCCTCTAGATATCTCAACTAGGTGTTTTATAACCCCTACAAAAGATAATGTCGACCAAGAGGGTAAGGTATGTATTAGATTAATGATTTGAGTTTTTGGTGGTGTATAGGATTTGGATTGATTATAAGATCATGATGGTACGCATAATTTTTAGGAGACTAAAAATTGGGACTAATAGTCACACACACCATTGGTGATTATGGGGGCCTATAATATGCTTTATGCAACATGATTTCAAATGTTGTGGGGTCAAAGACTCAAGACTCTTATGTTTTATGATTTTAATGAGCTGAGGATTATCATTCAATTTGATATATCGATCAAATGATGCAAATATGATGTGTCTGTCTATTGGTGCCTTGAAAAAGTTTTCAGCATCAAACTATTTTTAACTTGTTCGATCTACTTGACTTTGATTATCCCATAACACCTTAAAGAGATTTTTATTAAGGGACTTTGATTTTTGATTTTCTTGATTATTTTGATTTGGATTTCCTACTAGCACCTCAAGGAGGTTTTCACTAGGGGACATTGATTTTTATTTGGTTAATAATTTGATTTGCTATTGAATCAAAGCTAATTTATTTATTATGCTATGTTTATTGGATACTATCTTGAATCCCCATGTAAATTGTAACTGATGTGTTGTTATGGAAGGGTGTGTGATTTTGTTGATCCCAATCAATAGTTGTGGGAGGTTAATTATCAAGATGATGGAAATGATTAGAGCTATAAAAATGACAAGGAATATCAATTAAATTATTGGTGTTGTTGATGAAAGGATTGGTGATGTCTATGAAAGGATTGAGGGCAACATGATATTCATAAAGGATATTAAGATGACATGTTTCAATGATTGTGAAAACTTGCTCAAGAATCCTAGAAGGATCTTAGAGGTTATTGTAATGATTTGTAGGAGGATTGGATTAAGTGGATGAGTGGATTTTTAGATTAGATATTAGATTTGGATATTAATTTATGGTTGGATAGGTTGATGAGAAGATTCAAACTTGATTAGGATTTTAGCAAGCACATGATGTTGATTATAGTATGTGAAGGGGTTGTCTCGATATAGATTAAGGCAAGCTTATGTTTAGTTGGTTATGATATGTGATTGGGGATGACTGCAAACTTGGTGTGATTAGGGGTGATTGGTTTGATAAGTGTGGATATGGACAATCTTAGACTATAGTTTGGATTGTTTTGATTGGGTTAACATGGTAATGTCTAGATTGGACTCTCCTTAATATTTTTGACTCTTTGAGATTGGATAAAGATGTAGGTTAATGTATGTTTATATCAAAGGACGTTGATATGTGTTTGGATTAGGGAATGCCAATTAAGGATGTCTATGTATAGGTTGATGTTAGATGATGGATGTTGATGTTATTGTTGATTTAGGACTAGGATAGTTTATATATGTTGATATGGATCTTGTTTAGTGTGAGGGTTTACAAATAATATGGGTCTCAACAACACACAAACAAGGTCAAACAAGCCAAAAGCTTTTGCAATTAGATAAGGGTGTGTAACTCAACTAATAAGCCACTGATATACTCATGTTAAGTGGTGACTAAGTTAATCTCTCGACCATCACTATATGTTTTTATGTGGTGAGTAATCTTTGGTGATGATTTTTTCCCTACATTGATAATTTTTTGTAGTCGAAAGGTCTTAATATAGGTTGTATGAGGCTCTCTAGGTACGTCCCCTATATAACTCATAGTATGATGGGGCCTAAGTCCATGTAAGGATGTTGTCTAATGCCTGAGCATTAGAGTATGCAATCCTCATTTCACTAAATCCTTTATGGGGGATCTTTCTTAGATTTATGATAACTATCCTTGATATTTATACTTCATCAGAACACATAATATGGATTAGTGCAACCCCACACCCTGCCTAATGACTATGACAAGTGTGTGGGGATCAATTACATGTCGTGTTTCCCCTAGAAAAATAAAATAAGAGGTGTCAATTACTTTTGATCACCCAAGGTTTCCCTATAGGTATAAGGGGAAAGTATACATAATTTATTCCTCAGGTGAAAATAAACACATAAAAATGATGTTTATACATGATTTTAATCGTAAAATAAGTTAAATTCAATTATTTTTGATCCCCAAGGTCAACCTACGGTAGCAAGGTGAGAGCATGTATAATCATGTCATCCAAAGAAAATTAATTCATTAATTTTATTAAAAAAATATTATATTTTAAAAAATATTTATAAAAGAAGGATTGACTATTGATTCTTTGATGGTTGATCCTGCAAACAAAAGTTAGTAGTTTAATTGATGATCTTGAGAGGAAAAATACAAAACATGTTATAAAATCAAAACCATTATTCTAAATAAAATAGCCATCAAAATATGGTCAAAGTCACCACTACACAAGTCAAAGCCATTAAGATAGGTTAGTCCTTAGCAGAAAAAGTAAAACTGTCAAAGATTAATCAACACCATAAAAGTTTATGGCAAAGTTTCCACTCATTTCAAATGTCAATTATTTTTACATGGGTGGATGCATATTTTCAATACCTTCATTTACATAAATGGGAGGTCAATCAGACACCTGAGTAAAAAGTTATGGCCTTTGAAAAATGGGTTGCTTAGTATAAAATCACAATGCAAAGCCACCACTAAGGACGTCAAAGCTACCACTCATGATGACAAAGTCATCGTTCGATAGTGGTGGCTTTGAAAGTAGATAAAAATTAGGTTAATTACATTCAAAATCACTATCGATAAGGGCAAATCTGTTATTTACGACTATGAAGCTACTGATGAACAAATCAAAACCATTACTGAATAGAATAAGGCCACCATATAACATAAAACATGTAGGAAAAAAAGCAAAGTCACTAATAATTAATCAAAGCCACTAATGTTGATGTCAAATCTGTTGATTGATATTAGTGATTTTACAATGAACATAAATTATTAGTGAATAGAAAATAGTTATTCAAAAATCAAAGCCACTAATAGCTTAAACGAAGTCATTATTTTCATGATCAAATCCACTAATATGCAGTTATAATATTGATGTAAGTACATAAATAGGTTAAAAGGGTATAAAATTACTACGAATAAAGTTAATGTTGTTAATAAGTAAATAATGGTAGTTTTGGTACAGTTACACAAAATGGTCAAACCACAAGCAAAAAGTATCAAGGTTAGCCAAACGGTTGCGGCAAGTCAAATAGTATATTAAGAAAAGTATTTGTTATGTAGAGTGAAGTTGTTATTACATATGATGAATAATATGCTAACCTAGGTATGACATTTTCACACAAACTATATGATTTTTTGTGCCAATTCAACTTCTGATGATTGTACAAGATAGTCCAAACAACCTCAACGCCTGACAAGAAAATGTTAAGGGATTTTTACAATTGTGGTCATCAAAATGTATATGCAAATTAGAATGTAGAGTTATAAGCGAAGAATAATGGTATGCAACTCAAAATTCTTACCCTAAATCTAATTACAAACACCTCATATTAGAGCTAAAGGAACAAGTATCCAAAATGAAAACTAAATGAAATACAAACAATAAAGATTGTGCCTTAAATTTGTAAATTAACTCTTACTCGACGTATGGATGTGCTCCAAAATAATTGAGGGATGAATATTTGATTTGGAACGTTTGATTGTTCTTGATGAATTAAGATTTGGATAACATTTTGTTATGGATGATTGATTGCTTGGAAAGTTGATTGAATGATGGCATTTGCTTCTTAGTTCATGTTTTGCATGGGGGTATAGCTCAATATATAGATCCAAATGACAAGGATCAATGGATAGGATTAATTCATGCAGGGTTAAAATAAATGGCTTAGATTTGATGAGAGGACTGGGTGATTGGATTATGGAATTAAACAATTCATGGGGAATTATAGAGAATGTGGTGAGGGGCTCAAGGTGGCTTAGAGGATTCTATAGGAAGATTAGGATAATTAATGATGATTTAGATATAGATTAGTGATGTGATTTGTAGGCATGCTAGTGGAGGTAGGTGATGGTAGTTGGGGAGGAATTTTAAATTCCTAGATATTGTGTAAGCTTTATTAATGATTAGATGAGGTGATAATAAAGATGATTAATTAGTGTAAAAGATAATGGGATGAAATGTAAGGTTGGTATGATGAAGAAAGATGTAATGGGGGATGTTAGGATAATGTTAGTATGATTTTAATGTGTGGTGATGCTAATAATGATAGAATTAGTATAAGTGAATGATTGCAAATGTATACACCATGTTATCCAAGATGACAAATCCATTACTCATATAAGGAATTGAAAGACATATTCAAACAAAGTTTGCTTCCACCTCTACATGAATCTATCATTTTTTAAGAGGTTTCTATCATATGATGATTTATGTCATGCAATTAAGGAAAAAGAGGTTAACATATTGGTAATAAATAATCTAAAATATGTAAGCATCCCAGTTTATACTTATAATAAAAAGAATAAGAGTGAGCCACCATACAAGGTGAAGCCAAGTGAAAATAAGAGTGATCCAAAGATAACAGTGAATGCGGTTTCAGAATCTACTCAGCGTATTGTGTTATTAACTCCTCCAAGGAGACAATTTGCCCACCTCCCTATAAGGTGTTACAAAATATATTGAAGTGTCACCTCATATCTCTCCCTTATATTAAAGAGGTTGATGTGAATAAATCTATTCCAAACAGATTTTATCAACATGATTTTTGTGACTTTTATAGAGCATTAGAGCATATTACCAACATATGCATTAGTTTGAGACATAATATATGAGATTTGATAGATGAGAACATCATTGATATGGATGCATCTGCTGAAATTACATAGGCTCATCCAAGTGAGAGTAGAATAATGAAAATATTTACTGATCCTTTCCCTATGCACACATGTCAAGAAATAAAATATAAATTATAAGTACACTACACATATAAGGCACATCCCCAAGATTCTTCTTATCATCCTAAAATAAAGGCACAACATCCTTTGAATGGCATTATTGGTACATATCATGTTTTAGGGCCATCTAGACCACTTATCACATTTGTAGAACATTAGATAGTATATTATGATTTTGATTTGCACTATTGTTCATTCAAGTTACATTGATCATTATCCTATACAAAGTGTCATGGTTGATAATGGTTCAAGTGTGAATATGTGCACTATGACACTTATTTCACATTTTGGATACATAAATAACGATAGCCTTTACAACAATAATTAAGGTATTCAATGGACATGTTAAGAGTTCTATTCATGACAATACATTACCACTACAGGTTGGTCTGACATATAAGGCCACCAAGTTTTAGGAGAATTTGATATGTTATTGGGACTTCCTTATATTCAACAACTTCATCTAGTGCCTTTTATAATACATAGATGTTTGAAATACATTTTTGCTAATTAGGTTATCACATTTCATGGTATTCCATATGAATACCCCCTGCAACCAAAGGTTATTATTCCTACATAACATATATCAATTAAGCAAGCTAAAAATGTTAAACTTATTCAAAATTTCAATTTTTTTGATTTTTTGATGGCATTTCGATTTATTGGAGGCATTTGAGATGCATGATGCTGATAAGTTATGATCTGTAGCTGATACATGTACTAGATAACTTTTCCACTAGGATAATGATATGGATGCAAGATTCAATGATGTCCCCATGATCTTCATTGATTGTTGATTCATCTTCCTTTGGACATCTCAATTAGGTGTCTTCGTAGCCCCTATGAAAGACAACGTCACTTGAGAGGGTGAGGTATGTTATGGATTGGATTAATGATTTGATTTTTTGGTGGTGTATAGGATTTGGATGGATGATAGGATTCTGATGGTATGCATAATTTTTAGGAGACTAAACATTGGGATTAATAGTCATACATACCGTTGGTGATTTTGGGGGATTTGATTATGATTTATGTGACATGATTTCAAATATTATGGGATCAAAGACTCAAGACTATGCTATTTTATGATTTGAATGATTTGTGAATTATTAATCATTTCAATATCTTGATCAGATAATGTTTTTATGATGTGTTTGTCTATTGGAACATCGAAGAGGTTTTCACCAACAAACTCTTCTTGACTTATTGGATCTACTTGACTTTGATTGTCCCATAGCACCTCAAAGAGGTTTTTACTAAGGAACTTTGTTTTTTATTTTCTTGACTATTTTTATGTAGATTGCCCACTAGCACCTTAAGGAGGATATTGAGTTTTATTTGGTTGATTATTTGATTTTCTATTAAATTGAAGATGATTTATTTATTATGCTTTGCTAATTGGATACTATCTTATATCCCCATGGATTTTGTAACTAATGGGTTGCTATGGAAGGAGTTTGACAATGTGTGATGTTATCGATCCTAGTTAATGGTTGCAAGAGGTTAATTTTTGAGACGATGAAAAGGATTAGAGATGTAAAAATGATGGGGGATATCAATGAAAGGATTAGTGTTATGGATGAAAGGATTGGTGATGTTGATGAAAGGATTGAGGGTAACATGATATTCATAGGAGCTACTAGAAGGACATGTTTTAATGCGATTCAGAACTCACTCAAGAATTGTTGAAAGATCAATGAATTTATTGTATTGATCTATAGGAGGTACATAGCTAATGGCATGCACTCTTGATTCAGATAGATATACTGATGACAATTATAATGTTGATTATGATATTGATTTGAATGTTAATGTTGGATTTATAGATGATGTTGATGTTGTGATCCTAATAATATAGGATACTAAATTTGATCTTGATTATGATGGTGTTGTTGATGTTGATATTGATGTTGTTGATGACTAATGTTTGGATTTTGGCCACAAAAGGGGCTTGTTGAATAGTTTTATTTGTAAGTACCTTATTCACTTTTCACTTGGTGATGGAGGATTTAAGATGAAGGGATTTTTAGAAATGAGGTACTTTTTATGATAGATAATAGATGGAATATTGGACAATGATGGTTTCTTTAAATATGGGATCATTGAAGAGGGGTTCATCAAAGTAAGGCTCATCAAATTTGTGTTTGTCAAAGATGGATTCACCATTTCGATCTTGATTCAAAAATGGAAGAGTTTTATCATGGTATAAAAAATAAATCTTTGCATATCCCCTCTTGTTATTTATCAGATGTGGATTCATCTGATTTGATCTCGATTTTGATGTTACCATAGTCAATTAAGTTTTGGACATAGTTTTTGAATGTGAGACGTCTATTAAAAGCATACCCTTTGATTCTATGATATTGACTCTAGATCAGATGATTTTCCTTGGTGGAGCAATGAAATGACATAATTAGATGACTATGTTTGATGTGGCTCAGGGGCTGGACTGGTATTGGATAGCATTGCTAAGATAGGTTTCTATTTGCTAGTGTGATAAGGGATATCATGATCAAGGCTATAACTTGTGGATGGAAAGTTTGATTGTGACTAGTTGGCATAGGGGATAAGAGTAGGTTGAGTTAGATATGGAAGGACTTGATTATTTTTTCTCATGATGGAAGTTATATTTATGGGATCAAAGTCTGTAGGAATTCAAGCCCTAATTTTTTAGGATCCATATAAGGAGATGTCCTTATTTTCAAAAATGTATTATTTGATTTGGATATATCCAAATCTATTTTGGGTGCCATGTATCAAGATGGGGGAAAGGATGAATGATGTGATTCTTTGGCCCCAATTAATGGGTGCAGGGGATTGATTTGAAAGATTAAAAGAAGACTATTGGAGGATTTAATAAGGTGGACTAGATTTGGATTATGTGTATTGATATAAGTTTTCTTAGATTGATTTCAAGTCTTATTTATGATTTAATTATTCAAATATGATATGGATATTTTGATGATTGGATGTTATATTGTTGATGTTGATTATAAATGATAACTTGAGCAAGTTGATTGATTTGATGGTGAGCTACCTTTATTTAGTATTGATTAGGGTATGAATGACCATAGAATGTTAATAGGTGATAAGATTGGACAAGATTTGAGATTGATTTTTTATTGATTGGATTTAGTTGAACATAATCTCATATGATGATTTGTTGATAGATGTTGGTTGGGTTGTGACTAGCTCAAATGATTGAATTGTTTTACAACCTTGGGTTGGGATGGATTGATTGTTTAGGGTGAACATTACCCTTGATTACGATTCTTGGATTGATTGGTTGACCTTAGGATTTCAAGATATCTCAAGTGATAGATGACTCAAGTTCGATTGGATAAAATTGATGTTGGATTGGATTAAGTGGATGAATGGATTATATATTGGATTTGGATTTAAATGGATGTTTGGATAGGTTTATGAGGTGATTCAAACTTGATTAGGATTTTATTAAGTGCACAATGTTGATTATGGTATGTGAAGGGGTTTTCTTGATGTGGATTAAGGTAAGTTTATGTTTAATTGGTCATGATATGTGATTAGGGATGAATTTAGGCTTGGTTTGATTAGAGGTGATTGGTTTGATAAGTGTGGATATGAACAAACTTAGACTATACGTTGTATTGTTTGGATTAGGTTGATAAGGTAATGATTGGATTGGGATATGTTTAATATTTTAACTTGTCAGGATTGGATGAAAGATGGCGATTGATGTATGTTTGGATGAAAGGATGTTTATAAGTGTTTAGTTTAGGGGATGTCAATTAAGGATGTATATGAATAGGTTGATTTTAGATGACGGATGTCAATGTTATGGTTGATTTTGAACTAGCTTTGTTTATATATGTTGATGTGGATATTGTTTGGTATGGGGATTTAGAAACAGTATGGATCTTGACAACACACATATAAGGTAAAGTAAGCCACAAGCCTATGTTATTAGATAAGAGTGTGAAACTCAACTAAAAACCCACTGATATAATCCCATAAAGCGGTGACTAGGTTAGTCTCCCAACCCTCACTCTACGTCTGTATGTGGTGAGTAATCTTCAAGGATGTTGTTTCCCCTACACTGATAGTTTTTATAGCTGAAGGGTTTTAATCTACAGTGTACAAGGATCTCTAGGTGTGTCCCCTATGTACCTCATGGTATGGTGAGGCCCAATTCCATGTAATGATGTTGTATGACACCTTAGTTTAGATTGTGACCTCCTCACTTTATGAAAACATTTATGGGTAATCCTGTTTAGCTTTATGACAACTATCCTTGATATTTATACTCCACCAAAACATAATGTATGGATTAGTGAAACCCACCACAACTCACATAAAGACTATGAAAAGTGTGTGGGAATAAATTCCACATCATGTTACCGATAGAAAAATATAATAAGGAGGTGTTAATTATTTTGATCCACAAGGTCACCCTATAAGTGTGAAGGAAACACATACATAAACTATTCCTTGGGTGAAAACAAACACACAAAAAAGATGTATATACAAGATTTTAATCTCAAACAAAGGTAAATTAGATTGATTTTATCCCCAAGGTGATCCTATGGGTGTGATGGGAGATCATACATAATCGTGTCACCCAAACAAGATTAACTGATTAATTTTATTAAAAATTATTATTATTAAAAAACTATTTACAAAATAAGGTTTGACTATTGATTATTTGAAGGGCAGTCCTACAAATAAAAGTTAGTAGTTTGATTGATGATATTAAGGGGAAACATTCAAAACATTTTAGAAAATCAAAACTATTATTATACATATCAAAACCACCAAAATACAACCAAATCCACCACTACATAAGTCAAAATTGCTGCAAATAAGTTAGTCATTAGCAGAAAAAGCAAAACTACCAAAGTTTATATCAAATCCACCAATAATTTTAAATCCAAGTATTTTTACATTAAAGGATGCATATTTTTAACACCTTCATTTTTCCACAAATGAGAGGTCAAATGGACACCCAAGTCAAAATTTATGGTTTTCAAAAGATGGGCTACCTAGTGTAAAATCACAATATAAAGCCGCCACTAAGGATGTCAAAGCTACCACTCGTGATGGAAAGTTCATTATTTGATAGTGGAAGCTTTTATAATAGACAAAAATTAGGTAAATCACATTTAAAATTAATATAGATAATTGCAAAGCCATTTTTTGTGACTGTAAATTTGCTAATAAACAAATTAAAAGCCTCTGATGAACAGAACAAGGACACTAAAAATAGTAAAAAACAAAGCCACAAATTTTTAATCAAAGTTGCTAATGTCAATTTTAAATCCATTTATCGACATTAGGGGTTTTTTTATAAATAAAAATCATTAGTTGATAGAAAATAATTATTCAAATATCAAAGCCACTAACAAGTTAAATGAAGTCATCGTTTTCATGATCAAAGTCATAAATATACAGTAATGATATCAATACAAGTAAAAAAATAGGCTAAAAAGGTAAAAAAATCAATAAAAATAAAGTCAATGTTGCTAATAAGTAAATTAAGTTATTAACTATGAATGGCATCTTTATTACAATCACATAAAATAGTCAAACCATGAGCAAAATTTGTCAAGGTTAGTCAAATGGTTAAGGCAAGTCAAACAATATAGTGAGTGAAATCATTGATTCTATTGACAAAGCCATTATTATGTAGAGTGAAGTCACTATTACATAGAGTGAAGCTATTGCTAACATGGGAACAACATTTTCATGTAAAGTAGATGATTTTTAATGACAATTCAATTTATGATGATCTTGCAAGCTAGTCCAAACAACCTAAAGCCTTAACAAATAAATGTTAAGGGTTTTATCTCACCATGGTCACCAAAATGTATATGCATATTAGAATGTATAATTATAATCTAAGAACAATGGTTTGCAACTCAAAATTCCTACCCTAAATCCAATTACAAACACCTAATATTAGATATAAAGGAATGAGTATCTAAAATGCAAACTAAATGAAATACAAACAACAAAGATTATACCTCAAATTTTCAAATGAATTATTTCTCCTTGATGTGTGGATGTGTTCCAAAAGACTTGAGGGATGAATGCTTGATTTGGAATGTTTGATTGCTCTTGTTGACTCAAGATTTTGACAACCTTTTGTTATGGATGATTGATTGCTAAGCAAGTTGATGGATTGATGGCATTGGCTTCTTAGTTCATGGTTTACATGGGAGTGTAGCTTAATATATAGAGCCACATGACAAGGATAAATGGATAGGATTTATACATGTAGGATTGAAATAAATAACTTGGATTTGATTAGAGAATTGGGTATTTGGATTATGGAATTAAAAATAAGGTTGGATCAATGGATATGATGAAATGGGTGGTTAAATTATGGATTCTAGAGAAAGTGGTGAGGGGCTCCAGGTGGATTAGATGATTACAAAGGAATATTAGGATAATTAATGAGGATTTAGACATAGATTAGTGATGTGATTTTTGGGAGTGTTAGTGGAGCTAAGTGGTGGTAATTAGGGAGGAATTTTAAATTCATAAATATCGTGTAAGCTTGATTAATGACTAGATGAGGTGATAATAAAGGTGATTAATTGGTGTAAAGGATAATGGGATGAAATGTAAGGTTGGTATGATGAATAAATATGTAAGGGGTGATGCTAAGATAATATTAATATGATGTTAACGTGTGATGATGTTAATAATGATAGAATTAGTAGAAGCACACAATTTTAGATGTATATACCATTTTATCCAAGATGACAAATCCTATGGTAGACAAGGAATTGCAAGACATATTCAAACAAAGTTTGCTTCCACCTCTACACGAATCTATTATGTTTAAGAAGTTTCAATAATTTTATGATTTGTGTCACATAATTGGGGAAATAGAGGTTAATTTATTGATAATGAATAATCTAAAATATGTAAGCAACCTAGTTTTCACTTCTAATACAAACAATCAGAGTAAGCCATCATACAAGGTGGAGCCAATAGGAGTAACCTAAAGATAATAATGAATGCAATTTTAGAACCTACTCAACATATTGTGTAATCATCTCCTCTAAGGAGACAATTTACCAACTTACCAGAAGCTCCCTATAAGGTGTTACAAAAGTTATTGGAATGTCACCTTATATCATGTCATGTCCCCTTTTTCGTGGACATTGACAGACTTGATGATTAGCCTATTATGCGACCTTCGTAGGCTAATAGGATGGATAGAGGGTCATAATGGAGCTTGGCTTTACTTTGATTCGCAGAATTTCTATAGTTGGCTTTCATTTAGGTTATTTCAGACACATTGGGCCTGAGCTCCTATTATTTAGGGATATTTGACATGTAGCGGAGTGCCTTTATTTTGGTATGGTCATGTGCGGAATCACTCCCTGGTTCACCAGCTTTGAACGGTTCGAGGATCTGACATGTATTGAGGGAGATATTAATATTTGATTGATTTAATCAAATATTAATTATTTAGCCTATTTTTAATTAGAAACCCTAATTCTAATTTAAGAAACCCTAATTAGGGCAAGCATATCTTTTTGAGGGTATAAGGGTTTCTCATGGAGGCCATTATTGATTATGCATTGATTATTGATTTTGATATTGAAGAAATTCTTTTGTGAAGACTGAGCCAAGGGTTCCAGGATTCCATCTACAGTGGAGAACGTCAACTCTTCATTGTGTGCGATTCAGAGGCTGTGAAATATCAGCTGATCTATTGCCAAATTGAGAGATAGCTTCATATAGAAGTTATCACAGAGGTATACAGATTTGAGAGATAGCTTCACACAGAAGTTATCACAGTATTTCAGGTATTTATTTATTTAGTTTTTGATCCAATAAGTTATATAGATATAGATCTTCTGTATTAGAATCGTATATTCTTGAGATCAGGTTGTTCAGCTATCAGGGGTTGAAAATAGACAGGTTGTGCTTAATTGGCAGCCGTACTAAGTCCGTACAGGTCTGTACAGATCCGCTTAGACACCGACCTCGGCAGACAGTGATTCCCAGTGACCGACATCGGCCGACTGAAGACTGACGTCGACAAAGAAGGACCTACAGAGACCGACGTCAGTAGTATATCGACCGATGCTGGCGACTGTGTGTTCGACACAGCACAGTGAGACGAGACAGAATTCAGGTTTCATTCCTAGATTTGCAAAATCCTAGGGTTTTAAGACAGAATATTTCATATTATTTTATTTGTATGATAGAGACTCAATTGTGTAATCGTCTAGAAAAACAAGTGATGAGATCTTTGATTTTCTATTGAGGGATTATATTGTGATTTATTTATGCATATTTGAATTTATTCTGCAAGATTGTATCTTTGTTCATAACTGTTTGTGTTTCTATATTCCCTATTTGAAGGGGATATTACAGTGGTATCAGAGCTTTTGCTTAGAAAAAAGAGCCCCTAAGTAAGGGACATCACAGTGGTATCAGAGCCAATGTCTTGCCATCCTGTTGGGTAGTTTGGGTAGGTTGAATCAACGAAGTATCCATGATGTCTTCAAGTACTCAGAGTCGGTGGGACTATGATATGAAGAAGTTGAAACTAAGTTTGAAGAGGTTGAATGAAGCTCTTTCATACCCTTCATTTAAAGATAAACCCACACGGTATATGACAACAAATGAGGAGAGGGACTTATTACCACCTCGAGGTTGGGAGATGTTGTCTTTTGATCACTTTGTTAAGCTGAGGAGAGAGCACTACATATCAGTTGGACAAGATAGCAGCATGTCCTATGATTCTTATGAGATAGGAAATAACCGATGTGTTACTGTTAATAGGAGAAAACTTTGCTTATACTGCAAAGATCCATATGATGCCAATCACAATTGTCATTTGAGGCCTAAGGGCAAGGCATATTGTGTAATATGGGAGTATTATGAGGATTCGAAATCAGAAGATTTTGAACATCATGATAATTCTAAGGAGTCAGAGGCAGAGGCTTCAGAGCCCAAGATAGAGGCAATGAAGGTGGCTCTCCAGGATTCTGACAGACATGTGGTTGAGCTTAGTCATGAGGAGTTGGACTCTCAGTTAGTTGCAGAGGACGAGGGAGCGAGAGATTATGATGATGAGATAGTTTCAGCAGCAGCTTCTTCAGAGTTAGATGAGGATGAGTCTGATGCTAGCATTCAGAGTGTGGAGGTATACTCAGAGGTTAGTACATTGAGTGTTGATTGTGAGTATATTCCTACAGTTGTAGCTGAGGAACATGTTGTTGGTACTGACACACATGTTCAAGATTTGGGAGTTCTTGGTCCTAATGAATTTGGCATACCAGTGGAGTCAAGTCTCCAGATTGATTCTTCTCATACAGACGACAGTGTGGTCTAGTTGGTTGTGCCACCTTTACAGAGGGATCAGTTATGGGATGGATTGGCACCATCTTTTGTAGATGGGATTGACAGTTTGTCAGTGCATGACTTAGAGCAGGAGTTGATTAGATATGCTGACCACAGTAGGGGTACAGTGTGTGGATTCTCCATACTTGTCATAGTTCCATTTGGGAGTTGTTGCAAAGTTAGAGTGTGCCTTCCGCATAGCATGGTGGTACTTGCATTGATTTACAGCTGTGCAGAGCATAACTACATTTGGGATCCAGGGGGATTGAGTGGTTCATTGTTCTGAGATTGCTTGGGGACAAGCAATTTTTGGAGGGGTGGATTGTCATGTCCCCTTTTTCATGGACATTGACAGACTTGATGATTAGCCTATTATGTGACCTTTGTAGGCTAATAGGATGGATAAAGGGTCATAATGGAGCTTGGCTTGACTTTGATTCACAAAATTTCTATAGTTGACTTTCATTCAGGTGATTTCATACACATTGGGCCTGAGCTCCTATTATTTAGGGATATTTGACATGCAGCGGAGCACCTTTATTTTGGTATGGTCATGTGCGGAATCACTCCTTGGTTCACCAGCTTCGAACGGTTCGAGGATTCGACATGTATTGAGGGAGACATTAATATTTGATTGATTTAATCAAATATTAATTATTTAGCCTATTTTTAATTAGAAACCCTAATTCTAATTTAAGAAACCCTAATTAGGGCAAGCATATCTTTTTGAGGGTATAAGGGTTTCTCATGGAGGCCATTATTGATTATGCATTGATTATTGATTTTGATATTGAAGAAATTCTTCTGTGAAGACTGAGCCAAGGGTTCCAGGATTTCATCTGCAGTGGAAAACGTCAACTCTTCATTGTGTGTGATTCAGAGGCTGTGAAATATCAGCTGATCTATTGCCAAATTGAAAGATAGCTTCATACAAAAGTTATCACAGAGGTATACAGATTTGAGAGATAGCTTCACACAGAAGTTATCACAGTATTTCATGTATTTCTTTATTTAGTTTTTGATCTAATAAGTTATACAGATATAAATCTTTTGTATTAGAATCGTATATTCTTGAGATCAGGTTGTTCATCTATCAGGGGTTGAAAACAGACAGGTTATGCTTAATTGGTGGCCGTACTAAGTCCGTACAGGTCTGTACAGATCCGCTCAGACACCGACCTTGGCAGACAGTGATTCCCAGTGACTGACATCGACTGACTGAAGACCGACGTTGACAGAGAAGGACCTACAGAGACCGACATCTGCAGTATATCGATCAACACCGGTGACTGTGTGTTCGACACAGCAGGCCGAGATGAGACAGAATTCAGGTTTCATTCCCATATTTGCAAAAGCCCAAGGTTTTAAGAAATAATATTTCATATTATTTTATTTGTATGACAGAGACTCAATTGTGTAATCATCCAGAAGAACAAGTGATGAGATCTTTGATTTGCTATTGAGGGATTATATTGTGATTTATTTATGCATATTTGAATTTATTTTGCAAGATTGTATCTTTGTTCAGAACTGTTTGTGTTTCTATATTCCCTATTTGAAGGGGATATTACAGTGGTATCAAAGCTTTTGCTTAGAAAAAAGAGCCCCTAAGTAAGGGACATCACATATCATTCCCTCTCATTAAAGAGATTGATGTGAGTAAATTTATTCCAAAAGGATTTGATCAACATGATTTTTATGATTTTCATAGAGCACCAGGGCATACTACCAACATATGCATTAGTTTGAGACATAAGATACAAGATTTGATAGATGATAACATCATTCATGTAGGTACATCTACTAATAGTATAAAGGCACAACCAAATGGGAGTAGAACAATGAAAATATTTCATGATCCTTAAATACATAATGGTTTATATTATAGAATAGTATGCAACAGTCCACTAAAAAAATATAAAATAACAATATATGCTTAGTTGATCATAATACATACTCATTTTATAGCCAAAAAGTATATTCAAACAATATCACACCTTACAGACAATGGCATAGGCTAGGATTGTCCACAACACTGTGCTTTTCTCCCAAATATTAGAAACAATATTTTATACACATGATTATCACATATTTTACTCAAATTGGGGGCATCATGTGCATCGTGTGTTCCAGAATTTATATAAGTTTACTCAGAGATTTAGTTGGTATTATTTGAGTTATCAAAATAAATATATTTATATATTAGATTGGGGGCATGTGTGTGACACATAATCACTTTCCCTCTCAAATTTTTGCACCAATTTTTGTAGAATGAATGACAATTCATATCATAGTTTATATTATTTTGCACTAGTTTTACACTAGGTATTTCAGTAGTTTTACACTAAAATGAATCTTATTCCCTTTGTAGTAGTTGATTAAACTCTTGCACCAGTTTTTGTAGAATGAATGACAATTCATGTCATAGTTTATATTATTTTGCACTAGTTTTACACTAGGTATTTCACTAATTTTACACTAAACTGAATCTTATTCCCTTTGTAGTATTTGATTAAACTCTTTTCACTAGTTTTTGCACTAGAATATTCTATTGGGGTTCATACAAGGATTCTAAGCTATTTTAATACCTTAAGTTATTCAATGATGAAGTCAAGTGCATCTTGAGTTTTTAAGCCCGTTATCCTACCAATGGGGATTTGGGAATGCACAATCCAATACAATGGTTCAAAGAATAATGTTCCAAGGGTTTCACTCTCTCTAGTCACTAATTTTGCACTAGAAAACACAATAATTCATATACATGAAAATGTGTAGTCATTCCTTGTTATTTGATCTATAAGTTTTCTATCATTACTTTTAGATCTTTATCCTAAGGATTGATTTATACATGTTTCATTGTAGGTTTGCACGAAGTATAGTTGAACATGTGCTCTACATTCAAGGTCATGCTTCACATGTGAGCTCAGTTTTATCATTATTCCTTTTACTCTAGTACTTTTACTTTACTGCATTACTAGATAAAAGGGTGGGAATGTAGACATTAAATCAAAATTTAATTTTAAAATAATGCATTTGTGACCACCCCTTATGCACATTTAATCTATGCTCAATTCCATGGTTTTAAAATGTCATTCCTTTGCTTCTATATAAATGCCCATTTATTTTAAAAGCAACTTTGATACTAAATGTTTATATTCCACATTAAAATTAGCCTAAACTCATTACTTGACTAATTCATACTTCCACTTTGGTTGTCTCTATTCCTCATATGAGGTTGCTCCTTTAGGGAAATCCTACATGTCAATCATGTCTGAATCCACCAATTTAATCCTCCCACTGATTAATGGATATTTACCTAAATTTAAATTCATCCCAAAGGGTTATTATGAACATTTCATAATCCCAATTCAAATAAATATTAAAAGGTCCACTATATAAGCACATGATCTACCCATTTGGTCACTGGGAGATGATAAGAGGATTTCATCATTATAATCATTAGAATATCTAATTTCACATTGAGATGAAAGTAGATATTTTTCCCAATCTAAGTTTCCACAACCCAAAAAGCTCTGGGTTAATTTTGAATACAAAAATAAGGTCACAAGTCATTTGTTTAAACACATCATCACATTAGGATTACATCAACATATAGAATTTCTCCAATATTTTACATATACCATCGTAGCATGGGAAAACTACATGGAGATTGATCCCTATTTAGAGTATTTGTATGTAGGTAATGCTGAATACACAAGGTGTTGAGGTCAATCACAACCTCAACCCCTTGCCTATTATCCCTATTTTATAATATTTGTTCCCTCTTATCATTGAGCTAGAGTTTAAGTGATGAATAAGGCACACAATGACTCTTGCAGTGAAGCAAAGGCATATGAATAGACACATATGAATTATTGGTGAAGGTGCATCTACTTAAATTTACACAGGGGTAAAAAACACTAAAGGTTGTAGTTGTGTCCTAGAGACATTCATGTAGGCTAGCGAACTCCAAATAACACAACCTTGTCCCAAGATAATATGGATCCCTGTTCCTGATTCAAAGCAACCTCACATAGTCTCATAGTCAATTTATAGTTACTTTTATAATTTTTTAGCCCTAAGTTTTAGGTAAGTCATTTATTTCTTAATACTTTTTCCTTTTAGCACATTCTAAAAAATAGTAAGTTGTAATCAGTTTATGTGTGATTGATGTATCCATTATGCATTCTGATTTACTCAACAATTTATCTTAATTAGATTAACTCCTAATCCAAGTTTAGATCAAGGCTAATATGACTGGTTTAGGGTTTAAAGAGTGTATATTTTAAGGCTTAGGGTTTAAGATATTTGGTTTAGGGTCCAGTCACAAAGGCAATTAGGGCCAATTTTAGCTTATTGAACCTATTTGTGACTATAAAATATGATTTTGGGCACAATTAGCCCCAATGTTATCACAAGTTGAACTAATTAGTCAATTTTGGCAATAAGTCATGTGATTCAGGCCAAATTAAGCCCTGTGAAATTAATTATTACTCTAAAAGATGCTAATTAGAGCTAAATCAATTAATTTAGGGTTTAGCATTTACAATTTAAGGTTTAGGGTTTAGTGCTTAGGGTATAAGGTATAAGGTTTAGGTTTTAGGGCATATGATTAAATCACAAAGGCATTTGGGGATAATTTGAGCTTGTTAAACCTATTTTTGACTATAGAATGTGATTTTGGGATCAATTAACACCAATGTCATCACAGATTGAGCTAATTAGTCAATTGGGGCAATCAGTGATGTGATTTAGGCCAAATTGAGTCTTGTGAACCTAATTACTACCCTAAATGATGTTAATTTGGGATAAATTAATTGGTTTAGGGTTTATGATTTAGGGTTTAAGGTTTAGGGTTTAAGGTACATGGTTTAGGGTATAAGGTCCAATCACAATGGCAAGGATTTTTTAATTATATATTAATTAATAGGGGTGGTCGATTAATCGAGAATAATTGATAAAGTAAAAAATATTTAAATTTATCAAAATCTAGTAGAAACATCCATGATCCATGGAATGAAAGAAATGAGGTGTGTGTTTTTTTCATGGAATTATTGTTATAAATGTATCTTAGAATTGTAAATCATGTTGTGTATGATTATGTGCATTAGATGGTCCCTGTATGCATTAGAGGCTTGTCGATGCATTTATCCGATAGTGTATACCTTAAGGGGTGCATAGGGAATGGGGTGGGATTGACTTGTGGCACTTTATGAGTGATATTATCATACTATTCTATCATACCTACATCCCTTCATGCAGCCTTAATACCTCTTATGATGTCTCCCTGAAATCTTGAAACCCTAAAATATGGCTAAGTTTGAACCCTGAAACCCTAAAATCTGATTGAGTTTGAAATATGATAGGATCTTCCAAAACCAATAATTTGCATTATAACTCTTAGAGGTTTGAAACCACTCTCAAACATCTTGAAATTATATAAATAATATATAAATTAAAGTATAAGTTTATATCTAAATGTAAACTTATACTTAAATGTTTATTTAGTTATATACCATACATGTCAGTCTAATGCTAAACTATTCTACATACACAGTTTTATAAAAATAATACCATGTACATAGATATAAAGACTTAAACCATGTATATGGTTCTAAAGACTAAAATTGTGTATGTAGTTCTAAAGACTAAAACCGCATACGTGGATCTAAAGACTAAAACCACGTATGTGAATCTAAAGACTAAAACTGTGTACACAGTCTTGGCTGCATACACACTTTTTTAAAACTACATACGTAGAAACATTGAAATCCATTTGAATGCAAAATTTGTCTACTTTTTGGTTCCCCAACTATGTGCACTTAACCCCTATGAAGATGCTTAAAGTCCCTAAGAGATGAAAACAAGATTAAAGGGATCTAAGTGACAACTGGAGAAACTGCCTACTCTCATCTCCAATTTGTGGATGATACACTACTTTCCACCCTCCCAAATTTGTAAGAGGTCAGATAAATAAGGGATATATTGAAAATCTATGAAAATGTGTTGGGTCAATCAATAAACATAATCAAATCCAATATCTTCTTTATCAATGTTTCCCCTAATCTTCATTCTTTCCTTAACAATGTCTTGGGCTTTGAAAAAGCATCTCTCCTAAATAACTATATGGTCTTCTCTCTCTTTAAGGGCAATGGAAAAGAGAATATTTGGAATAAAATCACTAAAAATATATGGAATAAGCTAAGTGGATGAAAAGGTAAACATTTGACTTATGTAGTATGTATCATTCTCATAAAGATAGTTTTACAAGCTACAACCATATAACGGTTCTCTCTTGAAGGCCCCCTCAGGAATTTCAAGTGAGATGAATAAAATTATTAGAAATTTTATCTAGAAAGGAATAGGGGACAAGTCAAAATTACCTCTCCTTTCCTATGAGAAAATATGTAAACCAATCTCATAGGGGAGTGTTGGAATAAGGAAATTAAAAAAGGTATATTTTGACCTCATAACTAAACTAATTTGGAGAATGGGAGCTAATCCTTTTACAAGATGGAGTGGACTACTAAGTGATAAATAACACAATGAAAGGAACCCATTAATAATATTCATGGTGAAGGAACTCCCTTTTGGATCAACTATTTAGAATAATATAAGGGAAGCAAGAAGGATTATTCTGAAATGTCTATTCTGACAAGTATAAAATGGGGGAAACAACATACTTTTGGGAGGATAGGTGGATCACCTAAAAGCCCCTAAGACAAAAACCAGGTTTAAATGACATTAGAGAAAAAATTATAAGGTAATGGGGACATAAAGTGAAAGATTACTGGATTAAAAACACAAAGCAAGACCATAAAATCTTCACTTCAAAAACTTTACAAAATGTTGATAGAACATAGAGTGAACCCTAGAAGACTAAAAATGGCATCCTTAAAGGCTTCCAAGTTCACTAAAAATTAGATTGAAATGGAATAGAAAGGGCACAGAGGCCTACTCAATGAAATAAGGATATGAAGCTCAGATGGAAACTCATCCTAGTGCATTCAAAAAATCTTTATGGAACATAAATTGGAGCTCAAAAGTGTAGCCGAAGGTAAAATATTAAAAAGAAAGGCTTACAGGGACCATCGTAATGTGTCATATGTTATAACAATGAAGATAATGTCGAACACCTTATTCTTCACTATAACTATACCTTGGGGCTATGGAACATTTTTCTAAACATGTATAACTTGAGTTGGACTATGAATAACGATCTCCCAAATCTCCTCAGAACGTGGGATAGTGTAAGAATAAGCCAAACATTTTCAAGGACATATGGCAAATGGGACCAAGTCTTATGACTTGGTAAGTTTGGATTAAACAGGATGCCATAATCTTTGAGAACAATGGTAGGCATAAACCCCTAGAGAAAATCTGAATGGAACTAGAAGGTTGTATTAGTTAGATTTTCCTCTCCTCAAAGTAGTTGAAAACCAAGGAGAATAGTTTAGAAGAAAGTAAAATCCTCAAAAACTGAGGAACGACCATAAAGTTCTATGAATCTATGAAACCAACCAACAAGCTCAAAAAAGAAATGATAATGAAAAATGTTAAATGGTCACCTCTGGAACACGGGTGGTTTAAAGTGAAATTTATATGGGGCATCAAAACACACCTAAGGGAGTCAAGAATTGGGGTCATTATAAAATATCATAAGGGTCAAGTGATTATGTATAGAGTTGTCTATATCAAAATTAACACAAACAACAAAGTAGAAGTCTCGAGGGCCTTATTCTACGGATGAAGCTAAGTTTGGAAGAAAACATAAAGTGCATCACTATATAAGGAGATTAACTCATGGTCATCAGAGCCATGGATAACAATGAAAACATAAATTAGAGAATTGAATGGATAATTGAAGAAATGAAAAAACTTTGGAACTATTTTGAGGGAGTGAAATTGAATCATAACCTAAGAAAAGGAAATCAAGTGGTTGATTGGCTGGTAAACTTTGGGATTCAATCCCATTCAAAATATAATAAAGGAAACATGTAAAATATATTCATGAATAAGGAGATAAAAGATTTAAAAGATATTATAAAAAATGAATGTACGTATTTTTAAATAAGTCACTTGGAATTACACTAAAAAAAGAAGGTGAGGCAGGTGTGGAAGGGAAACTTTTCCATGTAATAAAGATTATTAAGTTCCCTTTTATATTTTCAATCCTGAGATCAAAAAAGGTATTAATTATAAGTTGGATTTCACAAGTGGGATGTGGTAGCCTATGTTTCTCCTAGCTAGGTGGGTGCTCTCTTTTTTGTTTTCTTTCCATTATGGCTCAAATGGAAGAATGGCAGTCATATTGGGCAGGGTTTCCATGATGCTTTTGGAACATTCCCAAAATCACCGTGTCCATCTCCTTAAAATGTCCACCTCTACGTGGGCATTCTTCATCTTGTTTTATGTTTTTTTTTTCTTTCTACCTTGAGAATGATGGCTTGTGGCTCCTTCTACATGCTGGAAAACAAAGTGATGCAATTCATATTATTGGCGATGGCTCTCTTCCAGGTCCTATGCCTCATGATCTTTATTATCATCAATGTGTTGGGGAATGTTAAAGCAACGACAAAGGAAACTACATTTGAGGCACTTCAAAATTAGGTAGAGAATATAGATACCCACCACACTGAGCCAAAAGAGACGATCCATGAGTCCAATAATCAATAGATAAGGAGTGCATAAGATTTTTCTCTCCGACCAGTGGAGTAGAATGTCTTTGGTAACAAATTAAAATAAATCATCAAGGGGAATGTCAGGTTGGAGCCAATCGGGGTAACATGATAAGCACCTCTCTTTGAGGAAACAATATAAAACAAGCTCACATGGCAAGGTGCTTCCATGCCACTATGTAAGAGGGCATAAGATAGATAAGACATAATGATTAGAAAAAGACTAGTTAAGATAAAGGGAAACAAAAAGTAGAATATAATAGTATGAATAATCTTCAGAATACAAGTAAGAGAAAAGCCATCATAGAGTATGGCAGGCCAATTAAAAAATAATTCTCCTCAAAATAGAAGAAGTGACTAATGGCCAAAAATGGAAAAATGGAGAATCCTCACGTTCAATAAACAACATCCAGGCCAATCAAGGAAGCTAGATCTTTCTTGGAGAATCTCAAAGAAGTAATCAAAGGCATTCACACTATAAAGGAAACTCTGGTAAGCATCAATAATCTATTTTTTAAACAAAATAAGTATCTTGAGTACCAAAAGGAGATGTATGTATCGGTTAAAAGATCTTGAGATATTTTTATGGCACATGTCAATTTGACAGAAGTGATGAATGATAACTTAATTCATATTAAAAACTACATCAAAAACAACAGAAAGGAAGTGAGACTCCACACCCAGGTCCTAACAATGATATGGGTTAATATGAATGAGATTGAAGGAATGTAAAACACCTTGACTAGGATAATAAAAGAAACATTGAACCTGAAGAAGCACTTGCATCATTGGCATTATATTCAAAAAAGAACACTCGAGTAATTCATTCAGTGGAAGCAATTACGGAAGAAGAAGATAATTAAGTCACTCCCTATGCCTTGAGTTCTATCTGCATAGGCCTTGTAATAGGTTAATTGGTTGATTGTAATAAATGTTCTCTACTCCTCATCAAGAACAAGTCTCTAGTTGCCATGCTTCAGGTCACTTGGACTCTCGTTGATGTACTTATTTCTCTTCAAGTAATAAAATTTTAACTTATCAAAACAAATTATATTATATGTATATAATATTTTAATAATAATATAAATATAAAATATTATAATTATATTATAATATTTCATATTTAAATTATTAATATATTTTTATATATTATCTATTATAATTTTATATCTATAATTATATTGTATGTAATAAATATATAATATATAAGATTTATATAGTATATAATTAATATATAATATTTAATATTATACTAATATATATATAATTATTATGTCAATAAGCGTTGTATAATGGCATCTTGGGGTGGTGGTGCATTGTAATGGAGTGAGTGTATTTGTTTTTAATTTTGATCTTAAATTTGATGTCCATTTGACCGTTACTTGAAAAAATTATTTAAAAAAAAATTTCACCCAACACTAAAAACAATTTATTTTTACCACACAACAAACACAAATCAATTTTTGTAATAACAATTAAATTATATAAAAATGCAATAACCATAAAAGAAAGCAAACTGACTTCCATTTCTAATTGTGTAAAGTGAAAACCCACAACTCTTATGTAATCAATGAGAAAAAAGTGAACTTTTACATTATGAGAAAACCCTGACCTCATACTTCAAGGGAAAAAAACAATGTCCATTCATTTTAGAAATGAGGATTCATGTTATTCCCTTGAGGATTAAACTATGTCAATACCTTTTTTTTTTTTCCTAATTATGATTTAAATACACTCTCTTTGCTTCATATTGAAGTATTTACATATAGGTATCGTGTTTATGCTTAGAAAGTTATTCAAAATATGTATATAATATTCTAATCTACATTTGATGGTAAGGTTTCACTATTAGAAAAAAATTAACTTGTGATGTGTAGCTAATATATGGTTTTAGTCCACATCATTGACTTTTTGACGTTGACCAAGCCATTGTAATTATTTGTTTATTTTAAAATGAATAGTCTAATTTTAATGTTATTTCAAAGGTTTTCATTTTCCCCTTGGTTTAAGTATTCCTATTGTAAGTATTTTTTAGTACAGGGAGGAATGGTGAACTTAATTCATTACTTTGGGCTTCTCACTAGGAAAGTTTTCATTAAATGTAGTGCATAATAAATCACCCTTATGCCCTAATTATTACGAATATAAGATTAAGGTAATTACAATTTAATCATGTACTTTTATGTTAAATTGAAGGCTTCTAACAATAATTTTATTTATATATTAATTTATGTGGAATTTTTAATCACGTATATTTTTACTCATTACTCAAATGACCTCCATGTTTAGTCCTTACCTTGTGATTATTACCAAAAATACATGAGAAAAAAATAGCATTTGGATAATGACTACTCATGGAGGTCATTTAGGTAATGACTATAAACATACAACAATAAAAATCCCACAAAAATTAACATCTAAATCTAATTTTTAATTAGTTTTAATGATTTTATCAATATAAATTTATTAAATTATTACTATTGATGTGTACCACCTTATCCATATTATTATTTATATGTATACGATTTCAGTATGATTAAGATATAATAAAACTAAGAAAAAGTATACTATTGCAAAATAATATTTTAGAAAAAAATTTAATTTTCAACATTTCATTTAAATTTCATTACAATTATTATATATATCTAAATTTCATTACAATTATTATATATATTTTGTACTCTTTGGCGTTATTTTTATTTTTTTAATAAAATATATAAAATGGTCTAGATAGAATTAAAATATACTATTATAATCTTGAAAAAAAATCCAAGGTACTATTCTACAAGGTTATTAACCACTTTTGAATGAAAATTTTGACCCATGCGTGTCATTAAAAATGTAGCTTACCTAGATAGGTGCAAATTCTAACCCCCACTCTATAGTTATTGAAAAATAAAATAAAATCACTTGTAGATTATAAATATTTAAATTATAATATAATTATATATGGAATATACTAACATATATATCCTAGATAAACATATGTAAAAGATGTCGAGAGATATTATTCTCGATGCACCTTTTTAATTTTTGTCACAAATCTAATATAATATAGCCTCCTTGAAAATATATAATAATAATAAATAAAATTATATTATATAATTAATATTTTTATATTTCCTGATAATAAGGTTGGTATAAATTCTAAGAGATGATCTCCAACTCGTTGGAATCTTCCTCAAGGTAAGGTGAACAAGTTAAATTTTGATGGAGCTATAAAGGGTAATCTGGGCTAGGCTGGAGCTAGAGGCATCTTCAGGGAATTCCAAAGGTTCATTTCTCCTAATTTTAAGTGAAGTTCTGGGTTGATGCACTAACAATCATGTTGAAGCCAAGTCCCTTTGGAGGGGTTTCTCCATTGTTATGCAAAATAATTGGACTAGTCTAGACATTGAAGGTCATTCTCAACTAATTATGAAAGCAATGAAATAAGGGAACATCGATAATTAGAATTTTGGCAACATCATATAATCCAAAACTCAAACGCTTGGGTTGAAAGATAATTCAAGAAACAAGAACTACACAATTCAAATAATGCTATCTCTGAGAAGAGATGTTTTATTGATCAAATTTGCAGACCCAAACATATGCCTATCTCTGAGAAGAGATGCCTGATTTCCATTTTGGGTTACATCTTAATTTATACATGTTTTAAAAGTAGGAGGAGGATGTGGAATGTCACCAATATCGAGGGAGATCTATTGGTTTGACTTCCATGATTTACAACAATACGAAATTCAAGGAATTACTATTTTTAGAAACTTACTATTTTTAGACTACACTACTAAAATTGAAATTTAAGACACTTCCATTAGGTTTTCAAGGTTCAAAATCCATCAATCAGAGCTCCATGCCATCTCAAGACGTTCCCCTCATTATTAGTTTTCCAACGATTCACACGGTGAGTCAATTGGAGCTACGATGCAAAAGTTATGGCTCCCGAAAGTTTCATCATCAATTGGGTTGGACCCGTCACCCGAATTGTTGCCTGAATTGTTGCCCGAATCATTATAGGGGATTACATGAATCTCTAGGATAACTTTGTGAACTTCAATCCTTTTCACTCCCATCATGAAGGCAACTAGGTAGCTAATCATTTTGAAAATACTAATGTTAAGCTTAATTTCCAAGATCATTCTTTGGATCTCATTCATTTGCCAAACTTAGATAACAAAGACAATAATCTAATTGTGATTGATTTCCATCATTATTTTATTGAAACCACTCATGATTAAGATTGTAGTCTCTTACCTCATCACTTCCCAAAGTTCTAGGGATTATTTTTGGTGACTCAAGTATATAATGATTTGGCATGGCAATAATTTTGTGTGGCAACAGACATGTGTGGGATCCTTTCATATCTCCCACCTCCCTCCTCACTTGGAGATTATTTACAAATGGTGGATCAAGGAATAAATATGGGAGGAGTTAAGCACCATGCTATGGATAGTCCTTCTGTAAGTTTAGGCCCCTCCAAGTAAACCAGGTAGAATAAAGGCCAAAGACACGATGCTTAACACAATCAAGAAGATGAATTTGAATATGTTGCACAAGTACTCATTTGAATATGTTCATCACTCTTTATTGGGTCTTATTAATGACATCAAGCTGAGACATCTATTGAACTCAGGTGTTTTATTAGATAAAAACACTAAGAACTTAGCCAAAGAAGCATTGGGTTTTTGGCAGTCTATGCTCATTAAGGGCATCAAAGAATAAAAGTTGCTCAAATGGATGGCCACCAACCTTATTCATGATCAAATCTCTCCAAGAATTGGGTGGAGTATTTATGGATTTAGTCATCCATGCCATGGAGATTCCTAGGCAATCCACTCCCAGGCTTGACACTTTTAATATGGATCAACTGATTAGGATCCAGACCATTATGTTTCGTGTCAGTAACTCACTGGTAGTTAATGAGGAAGTGGAGCACTTTGGGAATGAGATTGACACAAATATGGACAAGTTTTGGGAGCTCCTAAAGGCCATTGTAGTGGATAATCTATCTAAGAGCCATAAGTTGAATACCATTTATGACAGATTAGGCATTTCTATTTCAAGCAATGATGAATCCAAGCTAGATGAGTCCCTATTAGCCTTGATAATTAAATAATAAGTGCATAAGGATGCTCCAATGATGGTGGTTTCCAAATCCTCTGAGGAAATCTTTTTTTTTTCTATTTTGTTTAGTTTCACTCTTTATATAAGGGCAATCAATATTAGTAATCTAGTTAAAAACACTATTGTTGTAAGTGACTTTTTTGCTATATATCCCCAATTTTACCAAGGTTTTTGGTACTTTTAGAAATAGATGATCTTAGCCCCCTTTTTTGATATGTGTGTGTGTGTGTGTGTGTGTGTGTGTGTGTGTGTGTGTGTGTGTGTGTGTGTGTGTGTGTGTGTGTGTGTGTGTGTGTGTGTGTGTGTGTGTGTGTGTAATATAAGTATATAAATACTATTTTTATGTTTTTTAATAGATATTGGGATTGGTGGGCCCTTACCCCATGGTATAAAGAAATACCAAAAATCAAAGAACATAAACCATCAACCATGAGATTAAACCCAAGACAATCATAATCGTGATGCCATAAAGGACATAGCTAAAAACAAACAAACTACCAATTAAATTAAATTACAAATAGAACACACCTACATCTCCCCCTTATTTGCTTTATTTTGAGAGTGAAGTATCGTAGAAGGAGAATTAGGAGTAAAATGTCCTCTCTTATTTATTCTCACTATAGTCCAATCTTCTTGATTACACTTTTTACCAAAATCATCATTGGAAGAAATATCCAAAGACAATCCTCCAAAAATCTTGCTCCTAAAATCTAAATCATGTTACTGCACCCAACCAACCTAGCATCCTAAGATCATGAAGGAATAGTTTCAACCTAAGGAGATCAAGCTAAAAGAACCTCCTCAATAATGGTTTTTGAGACTAATCCCGAAGGTAGATCATAATTAATATTCAGAAAGATAGTAAGAAGATCATCACAAGTAACCTTCCCCTAAGAGGAATCCACCTTGCACTCGGAGCTCTTACAAGAAGCGAATAAATGATGAGTTTTGAAATAATTTTGACACCAAAAGATTAAAATCTAGGAACCATGATTTCAAAAATAGAATGTGTTGATCCCAACTCCAAGATTTGGCCTGAATGAACTTGTTCTAATCAGCAAGACAATCAAAAACCATAATGAATAATCCTTTGGCATAGGGGTAAATTTCTAATCTATCCTCCAAAATAGGCCACCATCATTCATAAATCCACTAATGAAGAGTTGGGAGAAAAGGCCAAAACCTATAAAATCTGTAAACTAAATCTCTGGTCGTAAACCATTCTTCATTACAGAACATCTCCTCAAGTGCCTCCTTCTCAAAGGAAATAATAAGTAAAAATTTTGTGGAAACCCGAAGCAAGGCCATTTTATCCATATATTTCTCCACCTATGGAGTTGATTGGAGAGAGGAAGGACCTATCACGTGTTAGGTTGTGGAGCTAAAAGCTTCAACTATTGCAGACATGGAGGTTGCTGAGTTTCAGGGATACCGGCGTCGGCAGTATGACCGACATCGGTCAATGGTGAACAGAAGGGCAACCAGCATCGACAGGAGGTCGGCCGATGTCGGTCACCTCCAGGCAGACAGGGATCGACGTCGATCGCCTGTGCAGTTCCAAAACTATTCGTTGCATGAACAGTTAGTTTGTTGAACCGATTGTTTGCATGTAAAGGCTATTTCGAGTCTTGAGCTGCATGTCTAAATTAAGAGTCTAAGTTATTGTTTAAGTGTGGGATCTATTTATAGACCCATTGGCATATATTATAAAGTGTGCTAGATAGCCAGAGTGCTAGTTAGAGTTGAGCAAGTGTAGCTCCTTCTAGTTCCACAAATGAGCAAATAGAGGAAGGTAAGGAAGATCCTTCCATTGTAAGATCATTTGAGTTGCAAGTTGTTGCAAGCTCATAGGAGATCTACATGTGTAAGTAAGGTCTGTTGAGTTGCAGGTTGTTGCAAGCTTATGGGAGATCTACTTGAAGTACTTTGAGTACTTGTGTACTTGCAGGGTTATTACTAACTGGTTGGAGGTGAACACCAATTCTGTGTGCGAGTTGTGTGTTGGGACCATTTTTGGTAGGAGAGTGAACTCTTGAGAAGAATTACTGTACACTTGGTGTGGGATGCCTGAAAGGTGTGGCGTCTCTTCATTGTATTCTTTTCTGGATGAGTATTAATACAGTTTGTGTTGTCTCTAATATTCTGTCATTTGTGAATTCTAGTTACTTATTGCTTCTGGTTAATTCCGCATGTTTAATTGCTAATACAAGGTAATCATATTGTGCTCTTATTGAGGAGTAAGATCCTAACAAGTGGAATCAGAGCTGTTTGTTGTTCTTGATTCCCCATCAACTGGTATCAGAGCTTTTGGTTGGGTTACTAACAGGTGTTTCAGATCTGGTTAGTGTGTGTTGATTACAGGTTACTCACAGGGGTTTCTGTTTGAGTGGGAGTATAGCAATGGCAGAAGAAAGTAAGCTACGAATGGAGAAGTTTAATGGCAAGAACTATCAATTATGGAGGATGCAGATTGAAGATTATCTGTATCAGAAAGATTTATACTTATCGTTGGGTGGGGTTGCATGCAAACCCACAGATATGAAGATTGAAGAATGGGAGGTTCTTGATCGGAAGGCTCTGGGATCTATAAGGTTGAGCCTTGCATCGTCTGTGATTTACAACTTATCTTAGGCTAAGACAACGGTAGAGTTGATGGAATCTTTGGAAAATTTATATGAAAAACCCTCAGCTTTGAATAAGGTATTTCTTATGAAGCAATTATTTAATTTACAAATGTTGGAAGGTGGATCTGTTCATAGTCATTTTAGTGATTTCCATGGTTTGGTAAACCAATTAAGTTTAGTCAATATTGTTTTTGATGATAAAATTAAGGCTCTCTTAATCTTATGCTTATTACCTGAAAGTTGGGAGAGTTTAGTAATGGCAGTTAGTAATATTGCGTCTGCTTCAAAAATCTTAAAAGTGGATGATGTTGTGAGTGTAATCTTGAATGAAGAAATTCACAGGAAAAGCATAGGGGAATCATCAGGAAATGCTGAGTGTGAAAAGCAGGGGAAGGCAAAGAGAGAAGATCAAGCATGGGAGATCAAGGTCCAAGATAGGCAAGAGATCCAAGTCCAGGTATGGCAGAATAACCTGTTGGAAATGTGGAAAGCAAGGGCACTTAAAAAGAGATTGCATGTCGGATGAAGATCAGCATGAAGGCCATGAAGAAGCAGATGTTGTAGATTATGTTGCACAAGATGCTCTGGTATGTTCCTTAGATAAAGTAGAATCTTGGGTTTTAGATTCTGGTGCCTCTTTTCATGCATCCCCAAATAGGGAATTTTTTCATGAGTATGTCCAGGGAGACTTTGGAGAAATTTATTTAGGGGATGGTAAGCCTTGTCAAATGGTTGGCAAAGGGAAAGTGAAGCTGAAATTGCAGATGGGAAACACATGGGTGTTGAAAGAGGTCATGCATGTCCCAATCCTGGAGCGGAATTTGATTTTTGTTGGAAAGTTGGGTGATGAGGGTTGCACAGTAACTCTCACGGCAGACTCTTGGAAGGTTACCAAGGGTGCACTTGTTGTAGCGAGAGGTAAGAAAGTAGGTACGCTTTATCTATCTACTTGTATTACTGATTCTCCTTTTGGTTTATCTACTTCAGTTGTAGATTCGAAGATGTGGCTTAATAGGCTTGGTCACATGAATAAGAAGGGGATGGATGTTCTTGAGTCAAAGGGTATGCTTTTAGATTTGAAAAGCATGGATCGAGATTTATGTATGCAGAAGAAGAAAGTGATGTTTCTTGAGAAATCTGATGTTCGTGACAAGAACAGGAAAGCCTTGGTTTTCAAGGAGAAGGTGACGAATAGAGATCAGTGTAAGGGGCTGAAGAATTTTGAGCAGAGTAAGGTTGATATGGACAAGGGTGAGATCCAAAAGGAGCTCGCGGGTAAAGGTCATCGCTCACAAGTAAAACACAGAGACTGATGTCAGTTAGAAAACTGGCATCAGCGTCCAGACAGGGACAGACATCGGCTATGTGTAGCCCGATGTCGGTGACTCAGGACAGATAAACACCGACATCGGCCAGGGGAACCGACGTCAGCGATAAGGTAGTCGCATGGAACCGACATCGATCGGATGCAGACTGAGATGTGACCGACATCGGTCACTGAGACGAATTTTGGGCAGACAGCAAGCTGTCAAGGAGTCTCAAGCACCCATATGGAGGACTTAAAGGGTAAGTAAGCCTCAAATTCATCATTTCCCTTCTTTACACTACTTGTTGCTCACTAATGGTCAAGAACCAGGAAGTTATTAAAGAAGCAGAGCAGGTAGATCCAAGAAACAGTGGGAGCTTGGCATGGATGAGGAATGTGATTCCTTGGAGAAGAACCAAACGGGAGTTTTGGGTGGAGTTGCCAGCTGGAAGGAAGCACTGAGAGACGAATGGATGTTCAGGATAAAGAAGAGCGAAAATGGACATGTGAGATGAAAGGCCAGGGTATATGGTTTTGAATAAGCTGCAGGACAATGGAGGTTTGACCATTGTGTTTCTCTTTACCAGGTTGGATAATATTAGCTACATTATCCTATTACTGTATTGTGTGCTTGTTGCAGGGTTACACATACAGGGAGTTACTGAACTAAAGGTAAAGCTAGTTTAGAGGTGTGTCATGAGGAATCTGGGAGCAACAAGATTCTTTGGCATGAGTGTGTTCTAGGGACATGGAAGGTCACAGGTTGACTTTGTCTTCAGATGATTGTGTGAAACTGGTTAGCACGCCGATGGTTGGACAGTTCTATGAACAGTGTCTTGATTCACATAATGAGGTTAAGTGCATGGTATGTACTAGACCTGAGTTTGCCCAAGTAGTGGGTGTTGTCAGAAAGTTTGGAGTCAATCCGGGAAAGAAGCACTGGAGGGCAATTCAGTGGATTCTTAGAGGGACCAGCAGTAGGTGCACATGCTATGCAGGGTCAAGTTATTTTCTACATGGGTTTGTAGATGCGGATGTGGCAGGTGATTTGGATGATAGGAGGTGCACCACAGGATTTGTGGTGGTTGGTCTTCAAGAGTGATCTTGAAGAGGGATACAAAGCCAAGGGAACAAACTAGATGATGTACACGTATAGGTACAGTTGCAGCTATTTATCTCCAAGTGGGAGATTGTTAGGTTGTGGAGCTAAAAGCTTCAACTGTTGTAGACATGGAGGTTGCTGAGTTCCAGGGATACCAGTGTCGGTAGTATGACCGACGTCGGTCAATGGTGAACAGAAGGGAAACCAGCATCGGTAGGAGGTCGGCCGATGTCAGTCACCTCCAGGCAGACAGGGACCAACGTCGGTCGCCTGTGCGGTTCCAAAACTGTTCATTACACGAACAGTTAGTTCATTGAACTGATTATTTGCATGTAAAGGCTATTTTGAGTCTTGAGCTGCATGTCTAAATTAAGAGTCTAAGTTATTATTTAAGTGTGGGATCTATTTATAGACCCATTGGCATGTATTGTAAAGTGTGCTAGATAGCCAGAGTGCTAGTTAGAGTTGAGCAAGTGTAGCTCCTAGTTCCACAGATGAGCAAATAGAGGAAGGCAAGGAAGATCCTTCCATTGTAAGATCATTTGAGTTACAGGTTGTTGCAAGCTCATAGGAGATCTACATGTGTAAGTAAGGTCTGTTGAGTTGCAGGTTGTTGCAAGCTTATGGGAGATCTACTTGAAGTACTTTGAGTACTTGTGTACTGGCAGGGTTATTATTGACTGGTTGGAGGTGAACACCAATTCTGTGTGTGAGTTGTGTGTTGGGACCGTTTTTGGTAGGAGAGTGAACTCTTGAGAAGAATTACTGTACACTTGGTGTGGGAAGCCTGAAAGGTGTGGAACAGTGTGGCGTCTCTTCATTGTATTCTTTTCTGGATGAGTATTAATACAGTTTGTGTTGTCTCTAATATTTTGTGTCATTTGTGAATTCTAGTTACTTATTGCTTCTGGTTAATTCCGCATGTTTAATTGCTAATACAAGGTAATCATATTGTGCTCTTATTGAGGAGCAAGATCCTAACAAGTGGAATCAGAGCTGTTTGTTGTTCTTGATTCCCCATCAACACACTTGTAGTCACCCCAACAAGGGAAATCAAATTAACAAAAACCTGTGCCCTTCCAACCACCTTCGTAGACCCCTTCCTAAGCACTTGCATAGTAGAAGAAAATAAATAGGTAGCCCTATCCTTATTGGTCGAGTCTTTTTTCTTACCCCCGTCTGAGCCATCTACCTTGCATGATGTCAGAGATGAAACCCTAACTATGGGAGGGTTGGAAAAATTCATCGCTCTCTCCACCTACACTCCATACTATTTTTATGTTATATCAATAATATATTATTTATTAACATAATATTGTTAATATAATAATTTTATTTTAGATAATTGTGGTGTTTATATAAGGTCCCCAACCCAAGATAAGGAGTTTTACAAAGAACCGCTCGTAGGCTAAGACTTGAAAACAATAAAACCAAACAAAAGGCCATTAACAACCAGTGAACAAAGGATCCCAGAAAACTAGGATATACAAGAAACCATAGACAACAGACACCAAAACCATAACAAGACCAAAATAAAATTTAGGTATCCAACCATTTTGACCAAAAAGAAAGATGCAGATCAACCTCAAATATTGACACCAACTTGAATCTCATCATCAAAATTGCCCAAAAAAATGAGCTCACAACCTCTGTAGAGATTATCCTCCATTTCACCCAATATTTCACATTTCATCTTCTTTTTTGGACCTTTACCACCTAAAATAGATGCCAAATAGGTGTTGGCAACAATATGAGTAACCAACCTAGTTTTTGCTATCAATGTCTTGTTAAACCAGTGAGGCATCACAATCTAACCCCTGGAAACCCATTTGACCAGCAGGGAGATTTTTGGGATTGAGCTCTATAAATGAGCCATGGGAGGCATAGAAAGAAACTTCCCTTCCATGGGGTCTTGAGAACTAACCTTTTTCTTCAAATCTTCCACAAACCCTAAGAGAACCATAAATCGAGTCTCTAACACTCTAAATGTCACCGTATAAACAAGACCAAGTCCGTCCTTACCTAAAAATAATAGATTAGGAAGAGGAGAAAAATCATGCAAAATAATTTTCTTGACTAACCCTATATGGAATTTTGGCCACACACAGAAACAAACTACTCATACCACCATCTCTAAGTCAAACACCCAAAACATCAAATTTGACGCAAAGATAGTAGCAATCTCTCAGTTAACTCTGCAATGGGCTCCTTATGACAATAACTCCTGACCCAAGGCATCCATGATAGCTCTAAAGACATATTCCATTAGAAACCAATATATATGCTTTAGATGTGCCCTTGAAATTGGTCCATCAAAAGCCATCTCCTATGCTTGGCTGCGATCGTAAATGCATGGTGTAGCCAAGGCAATTTCAAAGATATTTTCCATAGTAAGCTCTAAAAACCCCAAAATAACCACATAAACTAGAAAGAGGCAAGGCAGTGGAAAAACATTCTCTTCGAGATGCTAAAAAGAGAAGAGAGAAGTAAGAAATAATTACACACGAGGGAATTCTCTCAACTCCCTCGTGTCATGTACTACCTCATCTCTTCTAATAAAACCATCCTTGTGTCATTAATTCATAACCTACCTATATGATCAAATAATTATGAGGGAGAGTTTGTAGGGAATTATGAGATTACATCGAAGAAAAAGCTGCCAAACAAGCTTCACCAAACTAACAACTCCACCAAAAAAAGCCCCCTCTAAACACCCTATCTATCTTTTGAAATTATTTGTTAACAAAACCAATACAAAAGGAAAGACCAAAAATAACTAATCAACCCAAATTGATTATGGAGAGGGCTGAGAAATCTTCTTAAGCTTCTCGCACATTGTCAACCCTACAAGCTTCAGCTTGATGAATTCTATAATTTACCAAAAGTCAGCTACCATGTTTGCTTCTTGGAAGTAATGAATAAAATCAATCGAGGAGAAAACCTCCAGTTTCTTCCAAGTGTTAGCCAATATGTTTTATAAATACCAAGAGGTAGCTTCTTTCTTTTTCATTGTCAAAATAATGACCTGCAAGTCACCTTCCATAATCAACTTTAGAATGTCGCATTGGATTGTAAGATCAATCCCACTCACCAATGCTTGTGCTTCTGCTTCATTATTTGTCTCATCTTGGATTTTCCTAGACATTGCTCAGATGAGAGATCCACTGCAATCTTGAATAATACAACCAACTCTCGAGGCCCCTAGGTTCCCCTAGAAGCACCATCAAAGTTTAGCTTGAACCAGCATGTAGGTGGTGGAATCTAGTCCCTCTTTCCAAATCTACTCTTTTTCCCAACTACGATTGATCTATTAATAGAAGTCAATATATTAATATTATCATAATATATATTATATTATAATATAACACTGTATTAGTATTATTATAACTTAATATTATTATATTAGTATACTATTATCTTATTATATTATTATGAATATAGTATATCAAAACACTATACTATGATATAATATACTATATGTACTTATGTATTAATATAGTGTGATATTATTATATACTATATTATTAAATATATATTAGATACATTATATTAATAATATTAATATAACCATGTGGAAAAATGTCATCCTCTCCCATAGCCAAGGTTTATGTAGGTAAAGTTATGGGCAAGAAAGATATGGTCGGTGGCAGTAATGGTCAGGTCAACCGATGGATGGGTTCTCTTACTAACCACTCAAAGGGGGATGTAGGGTTGATGTTGATAGATAACTCAAAAGTGGTGCAACATTCTCCTCCCATTAGGTAGTTTGCCTTGGCTCCACATGGGGTTGGGCTTTCTAAGATTTACTCCCCATGACTTCATCCTTGTTGGGCCATGCTCTATAAGTTTGGCATCTGGATTGGAGGGGATTGGTAGTAGTGTGAAGAGGACAAAATATTTTGGGCAGGTTGGTGAGGCACATACCCTATTGGTGGACCAAGCCTTACCTCCTATAGTGGTTTATTGATTTATCTAAGGTAATATTCTTGCTATTAGATCAGTTAAATCCCTTAACGATGCTGCATCGAATTGGGGCAAACTAGAATCAATGAATCTAAATCCAATATTAGCAACTAAAACCAATCCTTCAATATCTTTTGGTGATGAGGCCATTGATGAGGTGTTTCAAAATGAAGAGTTGTTTTCCACAAGGAGTCTAATTTATAGATTCAATCGATTATGGCCAAACTCACTTGTGCTTCATGCCTAGGTTTTTGACTTATGAAGGCCATTAATAGTTGATACCCCAAAGATATTTCTTTGCACTAAGGGTTTTTCATTGTGGTCCTCAACAATTTGAAGGATCAACATAAGGTGTTTTCTAAAACAACTTGGAGCTAGGACCAATATCTTTTGTTCATGAAACATCGGTTCCCAATCTTCAACCCCTATTGAAAACCACTGCCACAAGGCCTATTTGGGTGTGCTTGCCTCATCTATAACTATAGTTCTATGTTGATTCATGTCTCTCGACCCAAAGCATTACCTTGGGTAAGTAGATGGTGACTAATGCTTCTACTTTGAACCTTCACCACACTACCTTTGCTCACATTCTTGTCTGTTTGGACACCTCCCAAGATCTTCTAGACATAAACAAACTAAAAGTTAAGGATCGATGTTACATATAAATCCTTGATTATGAGGGGCTACCATTCAAATGTTGAAAGTGATTTGAAAATAGGCATTTGGCTATGTATTATTGCAGTTCCAAGTGAAATATGGACTATTCCTAGTGGAAAGATTCCCTCCCTTTTCATCTTATAGTTGATCTTCATGGTTTAATGGTTTCACCTAATTTTGAGAATAAAAATGGGAGTCAAGAAAGGATTGGGGCATCTTTGCAGAAATTTGAGGTGAAGGATTCCAAGGTGACCATTGTAGTTGATTCAAAATTATATGTTGATGTTGGTACGATGGCCCTGGGTAACAACCCAGTCAGGGTTAGAGTCAAGATGCATATGATAAAGCAACCTAGATTACTGCAAGGAGGATGAAAAGAGGGCATTTTGCCTTTGAGTATTCTTTTAGGACTCTTTGTTTTTGTTGTGGGAATGGAGAAGGAAATAAATAAATATAGTATTTGGCCTTATGAGCCTTTGGTCTCATTTTGGCTTGTGTTGATTCTCTTGGCTATTTTTGGTCACTTTCAAGTTTTTGGATCCTTTTTGGTATTATATGGTTTATCTTAATAAAATGGGTGAGGAACCCTTAACCCTCTTAACCAAGTAAATAATAATAATATAACAATATATTATACTACTATAATAATACTATTATTATAATAATATATAATTATACTATAGTATATTATAGTATAATTTTATTAATAGATTATATTATATAAATAAATATAAATTCATACTAATATAATATTAATAATATATATTATATATTGTAACATATTATTACTATATTATAGTATTATATATGGATGTAATACTAGCAATTGCCCCCCGATGGTGCAATGGTCTCATTGATAGGACGCTGATGAAATTGGTGAATATGGGTAAAGTGCTCAAATGACCTTGAAATATTACAGTCTGAGAGAAATTATGGGTCATTGATTTATTATGTTGATATCCATTTCTACTATGAAAAATATCTTGCGATCATTGTTCATCATCTATGATCTGTGCCACTATTTTATCGTTCATTTCATCAGAGGCATTTCTATTGGGGTGCCAACCCCAAAGATTCATCTCATATAAGATGAAACATGTTTCCCTATGCAAGAAATTCATTATGCCTCTTGTTGCAGGTATAGATGTGAGCACAATTGGGTAGTTTGGTGTGGGGTTTTATTTGGATTTACAAAAATAAAATATTACATCCTATCCACTGATTTGAATGTGACACGACTCCACATTTGATGTGTTGCTTAAATCAACATTGTATTGCCTTTGATATGAGGATAAGACATTGACGTCATAGAATCTATCTCGTAGCTTTCATTCATCCATGCTACCAATATATTAACACCTAGAGAAATTACATCAGGGTTGAAAATATACACAAATGCCATACTCAAACCCCTAAAAAAATAGAAAGGCCATAAAGACATGCAAATAGTGAAAGATTTCAACGTGAGATGTGCAATAATGTTGAGGGGAAATGACAAGGTATTTCACTTGATATCGTACACTAGGGGTCCCATATAATAATATATTATATTATATAATATCAGCTTCGATGAACATGTTACCATTTGGAATGCAAGCATATTTCTCTACAATGGCATATGGATAACACTTATACCATATAAATTACACCTACACACACGACTATGTTAATTTTTAAATTTACATGTCAATATGACAATGAAGGAAAATGATAAGTGTCATTTATATCAAAGAAAGGTGGCAACATATTTGATCAGACATTTTCTTTTGTCAAGGATGGATGAGGATGTCATGAGCGCTAATTTGATTCTGGTAGGGCTCCACATCTCATGTGCAACTCAAATAAAAAATGCAATGCCACTAATTACGAGACAGGACATTGAGGTCCCAGAGTTATCTTATAGCTTCCATTCATCCATGATGCCAATATATTGACACTTAGAGTAATATTTCAAGGTGAGTGGGGTGGTGGTCATCAGGGCAAGTGATAGGGTATTTTAGGTGATATCAAATCCTATAGGGTCCATATTGTGCAAAAAACCTAGATTCAACATTGTTGTTAGATTTACATGCCCTGCACCCATTGCAAACATGTCCGCAACTTGCATGGTGATGTCATCCTTTGTAAATTTCCATTATTAATGGCGGATGAAGAGATCATGAAATAAGAGTTGAAATATCTATTTTGACATTTTAGACATGTATTCTAAAACTACTTCTAAATTTATTTTGAGACAAACTCATTACATATTTATGCTTGTGTTAGGCTCATTATGATGAGTAGAACAAATTTGTAAGCTCATTAGACTTATTAAATATTATTATATTTATATATTTTAATTTATAATAACATTTTTATATTAATATAATATAATAATAATATAAATATAATATATAATAATTAATTTTAAATAATAATACATTATTATATTAATATATATATATAATAATATTAAATATAATTATATATAAGATATACTCTATATTATTATATTTTATTAACATCATAAACAATGAACACACCAATAATCAAGTGAACTTTAAATAATGAAATTGTTTGATATGGACATGTCCATTAGGGTACTTCCCTCATGGAACAAAAAGAGTGGACACATTCCCCTCATGGAACAAAAGGAGTGGACACATTTTCTTATACAACATAACTTAAAAAAACACAAAATTGCTAACAATAACTACGTGTCCTTGTAAGAGAAATATGTTGCATGTAAACATAACTACATGTCTAGACAAAAAAAATATATTATTTATATATATTATATAATATATATAATATTGATATAATAACTAACTAACTATATATATATATATATATAGGTAAGAGGGGTTGTATGAATCGAAAGAGTGTAAATCAACGATTAAATTTCATTTGAAACCCATGACTATTAACTTACCATTATTTTTCATCATCATTGCTTAACCCATCTTGAAATATTTCACCACTCTCATGCTTTGAAAGAACGTATTTGGATCTCAATATAAGTTTGTGTAAAATAATTGTGCGATCAAACTGATTGGTGTATGAATCCTCATGCAATGCTTTAATCTACGATGGCTTGCATTCTTTATGGAAAGAGATAGCCTTCTATCCCAATCTCTATGTCGAAAATGTAACTCCCTTGGTTTTAATTAGGGGACATCTGTATTGGTTGATTTAAGAGCCCAACATGTTAGGGTTAGGCCAATTGTGGGTGATTGGGTTTTGTCTTGGTGATTGCAATGGACAGAATATTTTCATGGCAATGGCATTGGAAAAACTAGAAGTAATCAAGAGCAATTTTGAATTTTGGGTTTGAGATTTGGATAAATATTTGAAATGGACATGGGTACATATAATCAATATCAAAATTGAAGTTGTAAATGCTCGGACCATTGTGATTATTTTTCTCGTCCATTGCCAGGGTGACCAAACATAGTGTGATGTGGTTGACAAAAAAATATTTGCATACTATATTTAGGCATGATTTACACGAACAATCATCAACAGTCTAATTCCAAACCTTCATGTGAAATGTGTCATCTAAATTTTGTGATAGATTGCATTTGTGTCCATTGGGTTTTTAGCCAACATTTTGGCATTTAGAAGATTGTACGAATTTAAGGTAGTTGCTAAAATCCAATTCCAAACCTTCATGCAAAATGTGTCATCCAAATTTTGCGATAGATTGCATTTGTGTCTATTGGGATTTGAGCTGGCATTTATGCATTTATAAGATTATATGGATTTAAGGCATCAGTTGGATTTACACGACATACATCCATAAAAATGGGAACACAACTTGCAAGGTGGAGGGTTATTTGATTGGATGTTTGCTATTGTGAAGGGCCAACAAGGACAACATGATACTGGTTTGATTGTGAGAAGGCTCCAAGTCTGATGTACGACTCAAATCAATATTTTAATGCCTATGATTTAGAGACAAGATAATGAAGTTAATAAGCCTATTTTGTAACTTATGTTCATCCATGTTACCAATATATTGACACCTAGAGAAATTATAACAAGGCCATAAAAACTTACAAGTGGTGAAATATTCAAAAATGAGCTGGGTGGTGATGACAAGGGAAAATGATAGGGTATTTCATGTGATATCTTATAGCAATGGGCACATATCATATACATGCCCCGACTTCATGGTAGTTGTTCAATTTACATACCCTACACCCATTACAAGGTGGTGATATCTTTTATTGACTACTTTTTTATTTGATTACAAAAAGACTCCACGTTGGATGTGTGGATCAAATCAACAATGCAATGACATTGATATGGGGGCAATACATTAGGTTTATGGAGTTTATATTTTTGCTTTCATCATGTTTGAAGTATCTAAGCTTTTACGCAGGGCCTGCATATGGATGCATAAGGGGGCATCATTCATGATATAATGTGAATGTCAGGGTAGAGGAGTCATTAGTTGAGAGAAAACATGGTCGATGGGCAAACGATCCAAGGTGGCACAGAGAATTGGTAGGTTCAATTCTCAAGTAGTAGGGGTGCCCACATTATACACTTAAAAAGGAAATATACTCCACAAATGAAAAGAAAATACTTACCAAAAGAATTATGAAAATTAAATATATATTAATTCTGGCATAACTTGCACCTTTGGAGCAACTACTACTTATAGTCTCATATGCATCCACAATGCATAATTCCTCTCCCCAATGCATTTCTTCACCATATACTTCACAACATCCTCTAACCACATCATAATGCTTCAATTCTCACCTAGAAATAAAAACACTCTCAAACATATGCTGGGTATGACAATGTGTGGTTAACAAAATACCTCAAAGAGATAATTATTTTCATTGAAATGACCCCTATTTCAATCATGTATTGGATAACTAAAACACTTCAGTGGAAACTATTGTTTACATTAAGATATGTGACATGCCACTGAACTTTGCATGTGTATCTGGTTGGGCTTCTTTGAGACCATCAATTGAAATAGCCTATCATCACCCCTCACTATCATACCTTGTATCACCTTGAAATCTTTCACTGCTTTCATATTTAGTATGGCTTCTCCCTTCCCTACCACTTCTCATTTTTCAAGCTCACCATAAAATAAAAATGTTTCCACTCGACACAATAAGTAACTACCCTGCCTCCTGTAGGGGTTTCAGGTGATCTACACTAACACACTCTACTTCTATTGTGTCCCACTTTTTGGCATAAAGAGGCCACATAAAGTTTCATCTTCTCCTCAAAATATCTTGAGTTTGGATAATTGAAATTAATCAACAAATATGTTTTAGACTATATATACAAATATGCAGTGCATATACATTTTTCCATTTTTAAAAAAATCATTACGTATTTTTTAGGATTTATTTTTTAATAATTTTTAAAAGTTTATTCTTACTGGTTAGTGGGACACAATATTATACCATTAGGTCTATTGGAATAATTAAATCCTTTGTCGATGATGCATCCAATTGAGGCAAACTAGAATTAGTGGATCTAAAGCCAATGCTAGCAACTAAAACCAGTCCTTCGATCTCCTTTGGCGATGAGGCCCTTGATGAGGTGCTTCAAAATGAAGAGTGATTTGTTGTAAGGGAATTGATTTACATATTTAATCAATTTTGGCTAAGCTTACATATGCTTCATACATTGGTTTATGATTCATGGAGGCCAATAATAATTGATAGCCTATAAATCTTTCTTTGCATTAAGGGTTTTTCATTGTGGTCTTCAACAATTTGGAGGATCAAAATAAGGTGTTTTTTGACAAAAATTGGAGTTGAGACTAATATATTTTGCTTATAAAACCTTGGTTCCCAACCTTCAACCCTTATTGGAAACCACTATCACAAGGCCTATTTGGGTATGCCTGCCTCATCTGCCACTATAGTTCTAGGTTGATTCATGTCTCTCGATAATAGGTAACACTTTGGGCAAGTAGATGGTGACTGGTGCTTCTACTTTGAACCTTCACCACACTACCTTCACTCGCATTCTTGTCTATTTGGACACCTCCTAGGATCTTCCAGCCATAATCAAACTAAAAGTTAAGAGTCCTGATGTTGGATCCAAAGCCTTGATTATGAGGGGCTACTGTTCAGATGTCAAAAATGCTTTGAAAATGGGCATTTGGCTACAAATTGATGCAATTCAAAGTGAAATATGGACTCTCTTGGTGCAAGATTCCCTCCCTTCTCATATTATAGTGGATCCTCCTAGTTTGATAGCTTCACCTAATTTTGAGAAAAAAATGGGAGTCAAGAAAGGATTGGGGCATCTTTGCAAAAAGTTGAGAATAAGGCTTCGAAGGTAACCATAGTAGTTTATTTTAAATCAGACATTGATGTTGGTACAATAGCCATAGGTAACAACCCAGTCGGGGTTGGAGTCAAAAATACATGGGATAAGGCAACTTGGATTGTTGTAAGGAGGAAGAAATGAGGGCGGTTTGCCCTTGAGTCTTTTTTTATGACTCTTCATTCCTGTTATGGGAATGGAGAGGGAAAGAAATAATTGTAGTCTTTGGCCTTATGGGCCTTTGGTCTCATTTTGGCTTGTGTTGGTTCTCTTGGCTATTTCTGGTCGCTTTCGGGTTTTTGAATCCTTTTTGTATCATCTGGGTTATCTTAATAAAATAAGTGAGGGACCCTTAACCCTCTTAATTGAACAAAATAATAATAATAATAATAATATATTATCATATTATTACTAGATTATATTATATAAATAAATATAAATTCATACTAATATAATATTAATAATATATTGTAATATATTATTACTATATTATAATATTATATATGGACGTAATACTAGCAATTGCCCCCCGATTAGTTGAACGTGTCACGAAATGATTAGTTGAAGCCCTAATTTCACCTCTGCCCTACGTGGCGGCATCTAGCCGTCGGCATTATGCTTGTTGAAGAGGGTGAAGTTGAAGCCCTAATTTCACAAACGATCTTCCATATTGCTGTGTTCTTTTTCTTCTTCTTCTTCTTTAGAAGACTTTTGAAGGCTCTACCAAAGGTATGTTGCCACTGCTGTTTTTACTGTATTTCTGTTAATGAATCGGGCTTCTAAGAAATTATCTTCGTCTCTGTTTTTGTTGTTTTAAATTTGTTTTTTGGGATGCGAAGAGTTATTGTTTTTAGGGTTTGTGATATTGGGCAATGTGGGGGCTGCTATGGCTTATGAAATCCAAGAAAACTCGTTTATGAAATCTCTCAACCCGTCCAAACCCTATTTCAGCAAACCCTAAAACGTGTATTATAAATTTTTCTTTCGAGGGTTTTGCATTTTTAGGAGCAGAGGCGGCCAGAGGAAGATTCAGCTGAAGGAGCGGAGGGAGGTCTAACCAGGCGTCATGGTGCTCAAGTAAGTCGATTCTCCTTTTTGGATATAATAGTTGCCAAGTTTTTATATAGTTTGAAATATTCCTAATATTCATTATTCTAAATATCTGCAGGACGGAAGTTTGCCGCTTCAGCGGTGCGAAGATTTACCCTGGCAGGGGTATCAGGTTTGTACGATCAGATTCACAGGTATGTAAATGTTTTCAATGCTATTGTTTTTTAATTAGTTAATTGGAAAACATCGAAACATCGAATTCTTGGGTAAATTGTGTTTCATAAACTTTAAACAGACATCTCAACTACAACAAGTAGACTCGTAAACTAGTAAATACATGTTTTTGTTCTACTTTGAACAAGATCCTACAAATTGCATGTGTTAATCCATGTGTCTTGAAATGAAACAGGTTTTTTTGTTTGTTAATTCCAAGTGTAAAAGGTACTTCCACAACCGTCTGAAGCCATCCAAGTTAACTTGGACTGCAATGTATCGCAAACAACATAAGAAGGTGATTTATTAATAATTGTATCACGATATAAATTATGTACATTCTGTTATTATTTTCCACTCATGTCATTGATTTGGTTGTTACCAGGATATTCATGCTGAGCAAGTCAGAAAGACAAGACGCAAGACAACAAAGCCTTATTCAAGGTCCATTGTTGGTGCTTCTTTGGAAGTTATCCAGAAGAAGAGATCTGAGAAGACAGAAGTTAGAGCTGCTGCCCGTGAAGCTGCTTTGAGGTATGGCCTCTTTTACTGACAGGTTTTTGTCACTATTTTAAGAGTGATTATTTCGGAAGCTGAATGTATTGTCGTTTATCAAGAAATAGAGCCTTTTGTTTTCTTTTATGAAAGCTATATTGCAGATGCTAATTCGACTATTAAATTTCAGAGAAATTAAAGAAAGAATAAAGAAGAACAAAGATGAGAAGAAAGCAAAGAAGGCAGAGACTGTTTCAAAGACTCAGAAGGCACAAACTAAGCAGCCCAAGGCTGCAATGCCTAAAGGTCCCAAGCTTGGTGGTGGTGGTGGAAAACGGTGAAGAGGAAGTAGCACTTTCTTGTTCGCATAGATTCTTGGAGGAGTAATTGTGGGCGCATGCATTAGTCTTTCTATTAGTAACTGACTACATTTTTAAATGTTTTTGAGGATATTTTTTGAAAATCCATTTCTTTGTGATTTTTAAAGTTTAAAAAGTGATTCAAACCAATTTTGATTGCAAGGTAATTTAAGGTGATTCAAACCAATCTTTCTTTTTGTCCTTTGAATTTTGATTGCAAGATAAATTTAGTATCAACTTCTATAATATTTAATATCGGTGTTATGCTTGTGCTCTGATTTTTTGACCTATCTGTTGTGGAAGATCAAAATATGAATAGAGTCTGGTTGTCTGGCATCTTTTTGAGGCATGGTTCTAAGAAAAGCACTGTATTTTGGGAAAGTTATGCCTGCTATGACTTGTTAATACAAATAGCCAGAAAATGGAGAAATGTTTTTAGAGTGGCGACATGCAGGGATTCTTGTTCTAGACTTTCCAATACATTGTGTGTGTTTGGAAGATCTGCTTGCAGGACTGAATTAGAACCAATGTCTCCTTTTTGGATATGATAGTTGCCAAGTTTTTATATAGTTTGAAATATTCCTAATATTTCCTGTTTTGTGAAGGTGACCTGTAGTTCCAGTCACGGTAAAAATGTCTTCTAAACTAATGTAATTAAATTTTTCTTGAAATGCTGGATTGGGTTACCAGTTTGTCTACCTGGTTTTTCCTAGCGATAGTCTTTGAATTAATTTGTTTTGTCAGGCACTGGTGGTTGGCTTATGGTTAATCCTATTTTTCTGTGATTTTACACTTTTTTCAATACACATCTTTCCATATCCGTTATAATTATGTTCTATAGTGTTTGAGCTTGAGGTGTGTCATTTTTAATTGCATTAGCAGCTTTTACATGTCTTACCACGCAAAATATATACAATTTATTTCAGCTCTATTCTGCTAGTGCGTAGTTAGTGCCTTTATTGCAAACACTTTACAACTGAGACACCACTTTCTTTTGGAACGAAATGAGACACCATTTTTTTGAAATGAGATGCTATTTTTAAGTACACAAGTGTCTTTTCCTCCTAGTTTAAATTTGACCCCCGTTTAAACGTTTTTTATATTTTCAAATGTAAAATACTGTCAATCTTTTTTTTAAAACGTAGTAAAGGACAGACAATTTTTTATAAGACCTGTCAAACTGATGTTCGGAAAAAAAAAACAGCTCTCTGAAGTCTTTTTAACAGTTTGCCTATATGCCCTGGAGTCCTTGAGGGCTTGAACGGTGGTCGACTCGTCACCGATTGGTTTAAACAGTAAGGTTACATTTTCCCTTAGCCAAGGCTACCACTTGGCAATTGGGCTGCCAGCAGGGATTGAATCAATCAACTATCAACTACAATTTGCAATAAGCTCTGTTCCCGAGTCCCCAATGCCCATGACATTAAATATTTTAAATTTATTACAAGCGGCGCTGCGGCAAGCGGGGTCTGAAACTGTGAGCAAAATTTTAAATCTTCAACGATTCTGCCCTTGACTCCTGTTTAGTACGACCTCCAGCTGCAATTTAAAAAAAACTTCAAGCTTGACAAAATTTCCAGCAATTTGGCCGCCATTCCCAGCATGGGCCAGCAACTTGGCCGCCATTCATAGTGCACACTTAAAAAAACTCTGCTGAAAATGAATTCAATACTGCGGAGTTGCTGAGCCTGATAGTGAGAATAATTAAAGGCTCTATTTTTCATGTCTTCTGAAGATTAAATTTTTTATTGTGCAAGCCTGCAAGGGCATTGAGTCACCCGTCCAAGGCCCACTATTTATTTTCCATCAGCGATAAGCCTATGGCCTATGCATTCAATGTGTCTATGTCTCTACGTAGGGTCAAAGGGTTAAGGCTGGATCAACCAATTAAGAATGGGATTTCTGGTGACCAGTGACCACTTTCATCTTCATTTTCAGCGGAATCCAAAGTCTCGCTGTTGTTCAGGGTTTTTACAATAAGGGCTCTTCTGCAAATCTGTATGTTGCATTCTTATCCTTGCATTAGTTTTCATTTTAGATCTTATATACTTAGATCCCCTATCATAGATTATATGAAAATGTGATAAATCCTTATTGACTCAAATTATATTTTGAATTGGGTTTTTCTCTTCAAATTGATTAATGACATAATGATGGAAATTCTGAAGTTATTATTTCAATGGAGAATATAGATCTGGAACACATGGTGCAGTACCCAAATGTTGTTTTAGCTCATCCCCTACCCCAACCATCCCTGAAAGAAACTTGAATTGGGCACTGATTGATTTTTCCTATGGATTTGCATACACATACTGTCTGTTTGTTAAATTGTATTTAAATGCCTTTCCTATAGGGTTTATATTGTACTGGGTGATGATATAATCAGTGCGGTTTTTGAACTTGGCAAAGTTGCCGTAGCATTTTTAGGTTAGGTTAGTGGAAATTGTCTGCTGGTTTCTCACCCTTTAAAACAGAACAAGGATAATAGTGAAAAACACATTTTAGAAACCCACAAATTCCTATTCAAAGTGGGGTAATGTCTGAGATTTCAGCTACCATCTATACCATTTTCATCTTCCACAGATAAGTAAAACTTGGTGCTTTCGAGCAGCCAAACTCTTCGAGAAGCCACGAATTTGAAAGCATCTTAATAATGATCCATTAAGCCATGCTTAAAACATGCAATTTGTCAAACAATTCACAAGCCTTTGGGCTACTACCACATTTTTATTACAAGTTTTAACATGGTAATCACAATCACCACAGCTAGAAATATATATATATATATATATATATATATTTTATGAGCATGCATATCGTGTTTCAAAAATGTCATATTAGCATACACTGAGCTTATGCAACCCTGTCAATGCCTAAAATAACAATGGAGGCACAGCTACAGTCCAGAGATCTGCACTTTTGAATTTAAATTCTGATGTACATCAGCGTTTTTGTTCTAACTCAAAGCTCCAAGTTTGGTACAGGGTAGGAGTTTGCTGGCAAGCTTTGCTTTTACAGCCGCTGATAACAAATACTTTAAAATGTCCAAGGCCTGTCGTTAAGCCCAATTTTTCATGTGTATTCAATGAGATCACATGTTGTCGAGGTCTTTTGTCAAACAATTTGTTTGCATTTTATAAGATACACATTTTCCATAGGTGGTTGACAGGGCAATCACAACTACAATATTTGACAAAATTTGTTGTTGAGATTGGCTTTACCCTTTGCCAATTGCATTTGCTATTAAAAAAATAATAGGAGGCTCTATCACAAGCCCCATGCCCCTTTTGTGCATATTTTACAATCCACTTGTTCCATAGATGATGTAGTTTGGTGAAAAAAAAATTGTGATTCTTTTGTATGCTTGCACATGAATAAACATATTTGTTCAGAGCATTCAAAATTTTAAAATATTTATCAAAAATTCCTTTTAAAATATTGTTGACAAATATTTTTATTAAGAAGCAAGGCTCCCAATTTAGTTTATGATGGGAGGATATGTAACCCATCTAAATGCTGTAGTTTAATAAATATTTGTATTAAAAAGAATATATTTTCTTTTATCAAAATGTTGTTTAATTTTAAAATATTCAATTTTTTGGATGTATATTATTTTTTATTATAGTAACAATATTGAATGTTTAATTCTTAGTTTGAGATTAGTCCATGTATTTTATTTAAATTATTTCATTAGATGATTATAGGTTATAATTTACATGCATGGAAAAAATATTATGATAAGTTATAATAATTCTTAGATATATTTACATATACTTCAAATAGAATAATATTTCGTTTATATTAATAATATCCCTATAGTTATATCATTTTATTATTTGTGATTTTTTTTTTTTTTTTGCATTTATTTTAAAATTATGAAAGTCAAAAATGAAAAATGATCGTCATATACAAGGTCACATTAGTTTAAAAACTGTCACCAAAAAAATTCTTGACAGGTAAGGGTGACAGTCAAATTTAACACTTGGTTGGAGGGCATGAATGATGCCTTGGTTTTATCACCAAACAAAAGGGTTATGCTTTTACCGGTGATTATTTAGCAGACCCTTAATCATCTTGTTTTGAGGATGGGACGTTAGGGGATATGTTCATTAGCTTCGCTGACACCTTACCAAAGGGAACCATTTTTAACTCGTCTAGAAGCTTCCTTTAGAACATTGAGAAATACGTTGCTTAACCTGCATCAAGATAAGTTTCTACATTGGAATTCACGAGTGTGATGAGAAATGATAGACTTTTCCTTTGTAATTCGTAAGGAAATATAAGATTGATATTAATAACAAAGCAGTGACTGTGAGGACCCCAAATCGTTTTTCTTTTGTAGATATTGGCACAAAGGGTTATCGTTCAGTGTTTGCGTTGGACACTATCCGGCATGGACATGCCTTTAATATCATATTAGCACTATGGGTTATCCTTCAGGGGTGTGATGAGAAGTAATAGACTTTAAGGTTCCTCTGTAATTTGTAAGGAAATATAAGATTGATATTAATAACAAAGCAGTGACTGTGAGGACCTCGAATTATTTTTCTTTTCTAGATATTGGCACTATAGGTTATCTATTAGTGGTTGGGCTGACACCATTTAGTATGGCTCTACCTTTGAACTTACCCCACAAAGATCTTTTCAGTCATTAACTAAGTGACGGATCACAGTGCTGAAGGCAAGTTCCAACCTTTGAATGCATGGTTATCATAGGAAGAATCTTAATAGGCATGAATGCAATTGGGGGTATTTTGAACATTTTGTAATTTTTTTTTGTCAAAGCCCAAATTCGTAGTGTGGTGAAGGGAAGTAGTTTTATTGGTGTAACTCAAAAGGGGAAATTTAAAAGAAATATAAACTAGCATAAGGAAGTAATGGGGCTACACATGAAAAATGAGCAAGCTTTGCAAACTAGAATAATAAGACGAGGAAGCTTAGTTCAATACATGCTAATGAAAAAATGTCGCTGTCATTGTTAGGTAGATTAATGGAAGTGTTGAGAATGGGATCAACAATAAAGTGGTTTGGCCAATAAAATATAACGTGAAACATGAAATAAATGAGAGCTTTCATGTTTTCAGAGTCATGAGATTGGGAAGATTTTTAGGTAAAAATTGTATGCAAGATATTTGTTCCGATGCATTTTGAATCGCCTTCTGTGATTCCTCATCAAAGAAAATTCCTATGAATGGTGATTTGAAATGCATCTCTTATCATGAAACATGTGGCTTAGAATAATATCAATGCAAATAGGATGCAAGTGCTATGCAAAATCTAGAAAATAGAAGAAGACGGTGATATGTAAAATTTACTCCTCTAATATAATGATGTGCTAGAAATATCATGTGTATGCCTATGCTATGATGACTTACAACTATCATATTTTTCTCAATATAGTAGGACTTGAACAAGGTCGATCAATAAATTCTACATGTGCTTGGACAAGCAAAGATTCTACATAATGCTTGGACAAGCAGGTAAGTACGTTATTGGGTGATCAATAGATTCTCCATAGTAGAGGGTAATCTACATTTAAATGTTAATAGAAAAGAGTTCCAAACCCAAGCCTATGAAATAGATTATAGCTCTCAATAGGGCTCAATGATGAGTGAATGATTGTAAAGATGTTAGTAAAGTATATGATTATAAGAGGTACAAGTAAAGTAAATGATGGGTAAATAATTGTAAATAAGGTAATGTGTAGTGATCACCCTAAAGGGGGTTTGTGAAACCTAAGGTGATAAATGACAAGCTTAAGCAACCATATATCTATACCAACGTATTTGTTGTAAGAATGACCCTAAGTAGTGATACATATACATTCACAAATCAATAAGCCAACCAATGTCTAATCTACCAAGTAATTAAAGGAAAAAATATTAGGATAAAAATGCTTACCTTTACGTGGCCCTGTTGATGCTTCAATCTCTCCCCCTTCGTCTTAAGTGGCCCTTTGCAAGAAATCTTGTAGGTTGAAGACATCAAATGGTAAGATGAAAACATAGTTATCCTTAGTTAGGAACTTCAAAGACCTATCCTATTGAGCCTCAATAACATTACATTACAAGACTTCTAAGACAAGGTTACAAACTTTTAACTCTACCAAATACTATTTAGAGAAGAAATGCAAGTGTAAGTAGTGTGCATAAATGTGATATTTTTTATGAATGAAATATAACTCCTATATATACCACTCTAATACCCAAAACTAAATTTGAATTCTAAGTCGACGGTATTGGCTAGGCTAATATAGTTGGAATATGTTCGCTGACATAGAATGGTATCGACCATGTCGATACAATACAAATGACAAAAGACAAACTCATAATTGTATCAACCTAGTCAATACAGTGCATGGAAGATTTAAGCACGAAACCGATATAATAAGATATAGGAAATCTAGCAAATATGGATGGAAAGTAGACAAAGAGGTAAGATAGAAAGATACTCAATGGAGGTTATATTGATAGTAGTGATTGTGTGACAAAATAGTAAGCAAACATCTATCACAAAGTACCATGAGTCGATCTCACCTCATTATCAATGCACTATTTAAAGAATGCACTCAGGGAGATTCATGTGCCGACAAACCCATACAAGAAAAAGTTTCAATAAAGTGATAAACGTGGACATATCTGGTATATCCAACATGAACATATCCATGTACACATGTAAGATATGTACACCTTGTGTGAGTAAGAAACAAGATATATGTAAAGGCAACTTTATATAGCTTAATGTGATTGCTTAATATGGTAAGCAACATCTTCATCCCTATAAAACTTTAAATGATATTTATAAGCATATCTATCGAGATTACTTCGCCTCTTACTTGAATCAAGTTCTACCATTTATAAAGCAAATGTGAAAACATGGATGCAAAAATTTTGTAGTGCGAAGACTCTATAGCTTATGTAGATATGTATGACGTGTAACATATGATCAAAGATAAAAGCAAATAAGTATTTGTACTTTTGTATTTTAAGAATATTTTTGGCAATTTTGAAAACGGAAACACTAAGAAGACACATGTAAGGCACAACAAATAGAAGAAGAACTATGTACAAGACCATAATAAAGTAAATATGTCAAAAGATATATACATTCAAGCCCCTAATGTGAGTAGCTATGCTGCCCTATAATGGTGTCAATTTCTTGATGTGTTAGAAAACAATTTTGCAGATGTGCACTAATTTTCATTATTTTCAAGTGAAATGTTAATAGATGGTTGTATACATGGTGTTGAAGAGTGTGCATGAATACATTTTGTCATAATTATTGGCAGAGGTTGTAAATCAACCTTAGGATGTGGACATTGAGGTGTAACCTATCTTGGGGGTGCACTTGTGAGAATTGGGGCTTGAGAAGCCCTCAAAATAGAAGATGATGTCGTTGTCTCAAATTTTGTAGGCGAATGAGAGTATGTTGCTTGTGCATGAATCATAACCGACTTCTTAAAATAAATGATTTTTATCTTTCTAGGTGTAGTAGTTGGTTGATGGTTATGTCCTTCATAAGGTGAGTCAAAAAAAATGTGAAGTTTATTGTTATGCATAAATTTAAGAGAGTTGAGCAATGTTGAAGGGATTGCTTTGAATTCATTTAGCCATCAACATCCAAGTAATATGTTACATGATATTGAATTAGGTATAACATAGAACCAAACTAAACATGCCTTAGGACCACTGGTAAGAGCTAAACTTATATCACCCAAGGGTCTACACTCATGTCCATAATTGCGCAACGTTGATATTCCACCGCATAAGTCCCTATGAGTGAATCATATATTGGATAAGAATGGCATGTAAATAAGGTTATTTCTAGAACCATTATCAATCAATACCATGTGTGATTGAAGGGTTACTATCAACTAAATCATGTATGCAAAAAGGACAATTTTTTAACCCATCAATTGGCATCTCATTGTCAGAAAATGTTATAGCAAGCAACTGCTTTTGAGAACTTGATACCATGCTAATAATGTTATTAAGCTCATGTTCAGGGTCCATACTTGGTGCCATGTGCACATTGTCTTGCTTTGGAACATCATGGTTAGGCAATATGTTGCTAAAAATATTCAAACATTCATCAGGTCATACGACTGATTTATTCACATTAGAGGGATGCCCATCTATTGAGATATTGTTATCATCAAACATATCTTGAATTTTATGCTGCAATCCCTAATGATAATGACAAAATGCATTGGGATTATAGTTTTTAGGTGGCGGTAAAGTTGGATTATGCTGAAGTGGTTCAGGTAAACAATTGTAATTACAATCCAAAGGTTTCTTAAAACTTGACTAGGTGGGTTAGGTAACCTTGAGAACTATCTCTTTGGCATAATGCTTGTAAATGCATTTTTATCTTGAGTTTGCGACACTATGTTAATGGTTATGTCTTCGCTCTTAGGTTGAAAATTAACATCATTAAATCTTGGTTTGAATTTCATTTTACTTTATATTTGGGAGCATTGGAATTTGAAGCAATTGGTGTATATTTTAACATGTTTGCATCTATAAGCTTAGTCTCAATGTTGTGCAAGGCATGACAACACTCATTACATTATTCACAGTCAATAAACATTACTTTTCCATTAAGAGGATTAAGTAGGCTATTTGAGAATATAGTTTTTAGCGCTCTATCAAGAAGTAGACGAGGTCTTGAATTTAAGGATATACTCATCAATTTGTTCATGAGAACCTCAATTTAGACCAACCCATTGTGCCCCTTTTATCTTTGCTTTACATTACCTCTAGAGGGATCCATTCATCTACTTCTTGTGCCATTTTACATTTGCATTAACTCATTAGCCATTAAAGAAATCACACTTGCCCATTTTGTGGATTTCTATTTTGAGGCATTCCTTGCTTGAATTGACTCATCTTCTTTTTCTAATTGGTAAAAAAGGGTTATGGGATCCCTCACTCATTTCATTAATAAAAAAGAGTTATTATAATAATATGACATCTTCCAAAGTAGAAAGATCGAAGTTATCAAAGTTACTTCAAGGGTAGCACCCAAACAAAACCAAATATTTTAAAAGAGCTTTACAAAAGAATACCACAAATTCAGATCAACATAACAACCTCTTTCAAAGGTAATGACGGAATTGTCCAAGATCCAATTGATAAAATTGAACACGCGAACTGCAAATGCAAAGCAAATAGAAGCATAACTCCGTTGTTGAGAATGAAATCAAAATAGAGTAGAATTATAGTAATATTGCATTCATAACTCATTAAAAAATAGCTTAGATGAGAGGCGTATTTATAGGTACAATGGAGGCATAGAGCCAAGACATTTGGCAATGTGAACACAAGACTTTTGCCAAATGGTTTGTGTGCTCCATATGTCAATATTGATGGGTAAGGGTATATTTACCCACCAATTTGAATACAATTTTTCCATGTGCATGTGCACCTTAATTATCTCATTTATGACACCTAAGTGACCTCAAAATAACACCTAAGCAAGCTAAATACAAGTGTAGGAATAATCCATAATAATAAATACAAGAAAAATAATATCCTACACTAACACCCTCCCTTAAGCATAGCTTAGATGGGCAAACAAAATTGTGTCCCGACAACATGGTCTGATGAGGTACCCAAGTACAATGCAACTCTCACAAAGTGGAGGAAAAAGAAAAAACTCGTAAGAAAAAACTCCCTCCCAAAAAAGAGAAAAGAAGAAGAGGACTAGAAGCCCCTATGAAGATGATGCTGATGCAACCCGTACCCTAAGAAGAGCACGCAAGTGAATATACTTACTCTCAGTGAAGGGTTTGGTGAAGATATCAACTATCTGCTCTGTAGTATGGCAAAATTTTAGATCAATGAGTCCATGAATGAGCTCATAAATGAAGTGCATATGAATCTCAATGTGCTTGGTTCGTTGATGTTGGATCGGATTCCTGTAGATCTGAATGGTGCTTTGGTTATCACAAAAGATGATTGTGGGTCGCTTGAACTATATACCAAACTTAGTAATAATCCCTTGAAGCCAAATAGCTTCAGTAGCAACATTGATAGCCCCTTTGTATTTAGCCTCAGTAGATGATAAAGCAATAAAATTCTGCTTCTTGCAACACCAACTAATTGGTCCTAAACCAAGCGAGAAACTATATCTTGATGTGGACTTACGATGATGAATATTGCCAGCCTAGTTTGAATTTGTGTATCCAATCAAGTCAATTTCAATACCTACTCCATAGTGAATCCCAAAACTATGAGTACCCTAAATGTAGTAGAGAATCCGCTTGGCTACTTTCCAATGCAACTCATGTGGTGTCTGCATAAACCTAGAGACCATGCCCACGGCATATGAAATATCAGGTGTAGTGTGAGTTAGATAGATGAGGCTGCCAACTAGTTGTCGATACAACGTAGCATCAACCAATGGAGAAGAACACTCAACCTCAAGTTTGACTCCAGAAAGAAAGGGAGTTGGAGCTAACTTACAAGTACCCATGTGAAATTATGTGAGCAAATCAAGAGCATACTTGGATTATGCAATGGTAATACCTGAGTAAGATTGTGAAATCTCAATTCCAAGGAAGTAATGTAATAAACCCAAGTCAATCATAGAGAATCTATCATGCAGAGTAGTTTTCACTACCGCAATAGAGGATGAATAACTCCCTGTGATCAATAGGTCATCCACATATATAACCAAAATCAAGAATGAATTATCTTGCCACATTGAATCAGAATTGCATCTAGTGAACCCAACTGTGAGAAAAAATGAATCCATCTTGGCATACCAAGTCCGAGGGGCCTGTTTGAGGCCATAGATAAATTTTTGAAGTTTACACACTAAAGAAGAATCTTCCACAAAACCTTGTGGTTGTTCCATATATATCTCCTCCTCAAGGCCACCATGAAGAAAGGCACTCTTCACATCCATCTGATGAACATCCCAACGATAAGCTGCGACAATGGAAAGAGTGAGTCGAACAGAGTTCATTTCAGCAACTGGAGGAAAAGTTTCAGTATAATCTATGCTAGGAACTTGTGAAAATCCTTTTGCTACTTATCTTGCTTTGAGCTTATCCGTCGAACCATCTGCTGTAAATTTTGTTCGATAGATCCACTTACATCAAATAAGTTTCGTTCCCTTAGGAAGGGGTACTAGATCCCATGTGTGGTTCCTAATTAAGGAACTATACTCTTCATGCATAGCTGTATCCCACTCAGGGATGCTAGATGCTTCCTAAAATGATTATGGATCAGAATTACAAATAATGAAAACATGTGGAACACCCTAAAATTGTGAACAAGTTCATCTGACATCTGATGGATCCCAACCCAATCACCTACATTCTGTAGAGTCTATCTATCCCAAAGAGGACCTGAAATCAAGGAATCAGGGGAGATTCTTCAACTTTAGAAATGTGATTATGAATGGAATGAGGTGAATCTTTATCATTAAGTATCCTCATCATTTAAACTAGAAGAAGAATCTTCATCAATAAGTATTTGATCTGGATGATCTGAATCATCTGAACTGTCATCATATCCTAGAGAGTCCAAAGAGGAGGGAGAAGTGTCATGTGTGGAGTTTGATGGACCCTCTTAAAAGCGTACACTCCTCTTAATGAATAACTCATATGTGATAAGATGAATAAGCCTATATCCCTTAACACCTTCTACATACGCAACAAATATGCAAGTCCTACTCTGATGTTGCATGGCCTTAAATTTCTTCTTAGGAATGCGGGCCATAGCTGGAGATCCAAATACCCTAAAGTGCTTAATTCAGGTTTTTGATTTATCCAAGCTTCAAAAGGAGTGATCCCTTTCAATGCTTTATGAGGAACATGATTTTGGATATAACAAGCACAATTAGTGGTTTCTGCGCAATATTGTGGTGTAAGTGATTTAAAGTGTATCATACAGTTTGTCATTTATTTCAAAGATCTGTTATTACATTTTGCAACACCATTCTAATGAAGACTATATGGAAATATTTGTTGTAGATCAATCCCTTCTAAAGTACATAACTTCTCAAAGCAATGATTAACATACTCACCACCATTATCAGTTCACAAAATTCTAATGGTTTTCCTTCAATTTTTCTCAACAAGATCCTTGAAATCCTTAAAATGGTCAAAGACCTCAGAGTTTTGTGGAATAAAATACAACCAAGTATACCTAGAGAAGTCATCTATGAAGGTAAGCATGTACCTAGCCTTGTATAATGAAGGCTTTGGAAATGGTCCAAAAACATCACTATGAATTAGCTCTACAATTTTAGTGGTTCTCCATGATTTGCCTTGGTCATATTTCTCTTTAGGATGTTTACCAAGCATGTAGCCTTCACAAACACCATCAAAAAAATGAACACGAGACAACCCTATTAACATATCTTGTTGACTGAGTTGTTCCAAGTAGCGATAGTTTAGATGTCCAAATCACTCATGCCATAGTTTTCTCACTCCATCATAATGAGTGAGTAATGCAGTAGAAAGGTAATCAAGAGCAAAATTTGAGAAGGTGTACAACTTTGATTGGTGATTTGCTTTCCCAATGGCTACTGTAGTATTACTATGCAACTCCTTAATGACAACAAAATCTAGAGTAAACTCAACGTTTTTTTCTGATCTAATGTGGGTGTTTTGATAAATAGATAGAAGATTAGTTGACAGTGATGGAACACATAAGACATTTTCAAATGTTCCATCAACTTCAACAGATCCTCTTCCACAAACTTCAACAGAAGTATCATCACCTATTAGAATAGATTGCATAAAACATGGCTCTAAGGATGAGAACAGGTCTCATGAAGAAACCATGTGATGTGAGGCACCATAATCAACACCCATGTGGATGGTTGAGATGCTACTGCAACAAGGGCCTTGCCCTTACCTTTTTCCTTACTAATTTATTTTGCCTTAGAAGACACCTGTGTTGATGAGGTTGATTTGACTGTATCAAGGACATTGATGTGGTTTTTCTCAAGCATCTTTGTTAAATAATCAATCTATTTTTTCATATATTTTGTTTCATCATGCCCAATTCTCTTACAATAGGCACATGTGATCCTCTCTTTCTTGGATTTCCCACCTAAAGAGGACTCATATGATAATTTTGGCTTAGTATCTGATTTTTCACCCTTTTGTTGCTCTTGGTCCTTGTTTTGTTTCTTCTCTTATTTATTGAAGTCTTTGGTTTGTCATGACTCAACAAAGTATGTGATTTGGAGGACTTCAATGTACCCATTGGATGAGTTTGTCTTACTCTTTAGTTAATTCTTTGGCAAAATCATCTAAGGATGGCATACTCCATGCAGGTCCTAGGGCATGTTTCAAAGCATGAAAGGTAGAGACAAAAATTGAGTAGTCAGGACCTAACTTGGAAACAATAGAGAGGATCAATTGTTCATCTTTTTTCTCTATACCACATAATTTTAATTTCAACCTAAGTGATTTAAGTTTGGTCAATTTTTTTTTTATAGTGTCAAAATTGCCTGGACTCAAACTAATGAGCTCATTTGTTAGGTTGTGGAGCTAAAAGCTTCACCGGGATGCGAACAAGAGAAGTTACAGAGCTTGCAGAGGTTGCAGAGAGTTGCAGAATCAATTGCAGGGCAACCGACATCGATCTGATCAATCGACGTCGGTCAGTTAGTAGTAGAGAAGCAACCGACGTCGGTCACCTGTCGGTCGACATCGGTCATGGATGAGCTGACGTCGGCAGCCTATACGTGAACATGCAGTTTGCATGTTGATTCCGGAGAGTCTATTTTTGGATTGTTAGTTTGCATGTTAGAGGCTAGTTGTAGTCTTGAGTTGCGCATCTAATTATTGTAATTAAGATAGTCTAATTATTGTAAGCATGAGATCTATATATGGACTCATGGGTTGTATTGTAAAATCGTAGCTAGAGAGTAAGAGAGCAATAAGCTCTTTCTGAGAGAGGAGAGTAATGGTGTGTTCCTCCTAGTGCCATAGTACCAAGGTGGGTACTAGTTTGGAGAATCAATAGGGTTCTTCATATTTGTATGATCTTAGTCAGCAGGTTAGCATGGCTTCTTTTAGAGATCTACAATGGTAAGGTCTAATGATTTGCAGGTAGCAGTAGAGAGCAGGAGATCTACTTGGAGTACGATTGTATACTGGCAGCGTGTTACTGACTAGTTGGAGAGGTGAACATCAATTCTGTATTGGAGTTGATTGTTGGGACCAAGAGAGAGAGGGAAGAAGGTCTTGAGGTGTGGCGAGCCTTTGAAGTGGAGGAAGAAGTGGCATCTTCCTTATTGTATATTCTTCTAAGTGATTATTAATACAATTGTGTATTGTCTCTCAATTCCTGTGTTGTGTCATATTTCTAGTTACTTATTGATTCTGGTTAAATTCCATGTTTAGTTGCTAATACAAGAAGTAATCATATATGTGCTCTATTGGTGGAGCAAGATCCTGACACGTGGTATCAGAGCATGTTTATTGTTCTAGGTTCCTGACAATTGGTATCAGAGCCTTGGTTGTAGGTTCAAGTGCTGATACCATCAAGTGGCATCAGAGCTTTTAGTTGGGTTGACTAACAGGTGGTTTCAGATCTGGTAGTGTTTTTGATTACAGGTCACTCACAGGGGTTTCAAATTGAGTGGGAGTATAGCAATGGCAGAAAAAAGTAAGCTACGAATGGGGAAACTGAATAGCACGAATGGTCTGATTGATGGAAAGAAGGAGCAAGTAAAAGGAGATTGTTGGTCGGCAGAAAATCAGCGTGTAGAAGCATATGTTGTAGGCGATGTTGCATAGGATGTTCTGGATAAAGTAGAATCTTTGTTTACAGATTCTTTTGACTCTTTCCATGCAACCCAAAATAGAGCATCTTTTCATGGGTATGTCTTTGGAGAGATTTATTTATGGGTTGGAGAGCCTTGTCAGATGAATGACGAAGGGGAAGTGAAGCTAAAATTATAGACGAATGACACACAGGTGTTGAAGGAGGTCATGCAGGTTCTAGTCTTGGAGATGAGTCTAATTTCTTCAAGAAATTTAGGTGATGAGAGATGCAAAGTAACTCTCACAGCGGATGCACTTGAATTAGATGGTGGTAAGAAAGTAGGTATCCTTTATCTATCTACTTATATTACTGATTCACCTTTTGTTACAGAGATGTGGATTTGTAGGCTTGGTCACATATGTAGGAGGGGAATGCAAGTTCTTAAGCGGAAGACCGATGTTTTTGACAAGCTAAAGAACTGGAAAGCCTTGGTGTTCATGGAGGAGATGACGGACAGAGATCAGGGGAGGGAACTGAATTATTCTAAGCAGAGCAGGGTTGATTTGAACAAGGTTTTGATCCATGGAGAGCTCACGAGTAAAAAGTTATCACTCACAGTCGAACACAGGTACCGGTGTCGGTCATACAGTAATCGACGTCGATAGAAGGAAGACTGACATCGGTCATGAAGGAACTGACATCGGCAGAAAGGATACCAGCATCGGCCAGGGAAACGATGTCGACAGTCAGGGTCAGTGCAGGGAACTGACATCGATCGGTTGCAGATTGGGAGATGGCCGAGATCGATCACTAGAACGGATATTAGGCAGACAACAAGCTATCAACAGGTCTCAAACGCTCATATCGAGGTCAGAAAGGGTAAGTGAACCTCATATTCATTGTTCACCTTCTTTATATTGCTTATTGATGGTCAAGAACTAGGAAGATGGAAGAGGCAATGCAGGTAGAATCCAAATACAGTGGGAGCTTGGCATGGATGAGGAGTGAGTCCTTGGAAAAGAACCAAATAGGTGTTTGTTGGTAGAATTGTCAGCTGGAAGTAAGCACTGAGAGACGAAATGGATTTCCAAGTTAAAGAAGAGAGTGGATGAATACGTGAGACGGAAGGCTAAGGTATATAGTCTTGAGGAAGCTGCAGGACAGTGGTACAGGTTTGACAGGGGGATGACTAAGCATGGCTTTAGTCAATGTCAGTGTAACTATTATGGTTTTGTCTTACCAGGTGGATGATGAGTTGCGACATTATCTAGTTACCGTATGTGAATGGTATACTAGTTATAGGTTCAGAGATACAGGGATTTGCTGAGCTAAGGGTAAGGTTAGTTCAGAGGTATGTCAGGAAGAATTTGGAGCAGTGAAATTCTTTGGCATAAGAGACAGAGATTTTATCTCCAGTGGGAGCTGGTGTGAAGACAGTGTTGGTGGGGTTCATGATGCAGGATGCAGAATCAGAAAGCACACCAAGGGTTGGACAGTTCAAGTAGATCTTAGAACAAGTGTTTGAAATCTCATGAGGTCTAGTGTAGACCTGAGTTTTCCCAAGCAGTGGGAGTTGTCAGAAAGTTTGGAGCTAATTCGGGGAAAGAAGTACTGGAGGGCAGTTCAGTTGATTCTTAGAAGGACCAGCAGCAGGTGCACATGCTATGCAGGGTCAAGTTCTTTTCTACAGGTGTTTGTAGATGCAAATATGGCAAGAGATTTGGATGATAGGTTTTTCACTACAGGTTTTGTGGTGGTTGGTCTTCAAGAGTGATCTTGAAGAGGGATATGGAGCCAAGGGAACAAATTAGATGATGTATAGGGACAGGTACAGGTGCAGCTATTTATCTCCAAGTGGGAGATTGTTAGGTTGTGGAGCTAAAAGCTTCACCAGGATGCGAACAGGAGAAGTTACAGAGCTTGCAGAGGTTACAGAGAGTTGCAGAATCAGTTGCAGGGCAACCAACATCGGTCTGATCAATCGACGTTGGTCAATTAGCAGTGGAGAAGCAACCGATGTCGGTCACCTGTCGGTCGACATCGGTCATGGATGAGCCGACGTCGGTAGCCTGTATGTGAACATGCAGTTTGCATGTTAATTTTGGAGAGTCTATTTTTGGACTGTTAGTTTGCATGTTAGAGGCTAGTTGTAGTCTTGAGTTGCGCGTCTAATTATTGTAATTAAGATAGTCTAATTATTGTAAGCATGAGATCTATATATGGACTCATGGGCTGTATTGTAAAATCGTAGCTAGAGAGTAAGAGAGAAATAAGCTCCTTTTGAGAGAGGAGAGCAATGGTGTGTTCCTCCTAGTGCCACAGTACCAAGGTGGGTACTGGTTTAGAGAATCAGCAGGGTTCTTCATATTTGTATGATCTTAGTCAGTAGGTTAGCATAGATTATTTTGGAGATCTACAATGGTGAGTAAGGTCTAGTGATTTACAGGTAGCAGCAGAGAGCAGGAGATCTACTTGGAGTACGGTTGTGTACTTGACATACTGGTAGCGTGTTACTGACTAGTTGGAGAGGTGAACATCAATTCTGTATTGGAGTTGATTGTTGAGACCAAGAGAGAGAGGGAAGAAGGTCTTGAGGTGTGGCGAGCCTTTGAGGTGGAGGAAGAAGTGGCATCTTCCTTATTGTATATTCTTCTGAGTGATTATTAATACAATTGTGTATTGTCTCTCAATTCCTGTGTTGTTTCATATTTCTAGTTACTTATTGATTCTGGTTAAATTCTGTGTTTAGTTGCTAATACAAGAAGTAATCATATATGTGCTCTATTGGTGGAGCAAGATCCTGACACGTGGTATCAGAGCATGTTTATTGTTCTAGGTTCCTGACATCATTCTCTAGCTCATGACTTTTCATTACATTCTACTTCCCAAAGAGTTGTTTCAAAGTGTTCCAAATCTCATGTGGTGATTTAGCAGATTCAATGTGAAAGAGTAAGTTAGGAGAAACAAACAAATACAAAATACCATATGCTTCATCACACCTATTATACCACTTAATTTTATTTGCATCAAGTTTTGCTTCAGTTTTCATATTCATGGTTACCCTGTGTAAACCTCTGCTTCTTAGAAAAATTTGCACTTTAGATTTTCAATCATGATAATTGAATGGAGTGAGAAGTGGAACCAATTTATGATCCATGATGCAGTGCAAGCAGAAATTGAATGAGCAGTAGAGAAGACAAGGCACTCAAGAATCCCCCTGAAACTATCAGAAAGACCCCCCCAATTACAAAGGTTTGGCACTTTATGTTCTAGTGTGTATATAATCTGCACTTTAGTGCGCATATAATTGGTACTTTATGTTTTAATGCGTATACAATCAACACTTTAGTGCATATACAATGGGCACCAATTTTTTGCACAATAAAGCCCATCAAATCTTAAGATATCATGTAGGGCCAAAGACAGTCATACACATGAGTATAGAGTTGATTCTTGAGGCTTCAACTCATGTACCAAAGATAGATGATGCATACACTGCAAATAAGATACTACACAGTAGATCTACACTCAGATACAATGAATTATAGGTATTGATCCACATAATAAACCACAAAGATATAGCCGATGTTGTCAAATCACATGATTTGGTGTAGTATTCATCATCACTCAATACACACAGCAACAAGATGACTATCTGAGGTTGTTGAATGTGTCGGGGAATCCAAGAACAACACACCTGTTTTGATCTCACTTATTAGGATCTTGCTCCTCAGAAAGAGCACAATATGATTACCAAATACAAGCAATTAAACATGCGAAATTAACCAAAAGTACAAGTAACTAGAATTCACAAATAGCACAAAATATGAGAGACAATATACAATCTTGTATTAATACTCGTACAAAAAAGAATACAATAAAGAAGATGCCACTTCTCCCACCTTCTAGAGGCTTTCCACACCTCAAGTGTACAATAATTCTTCTTCAAAAGTTCACTCTCCTACCAAAAATGGTCCCAACACACAACTCACACACAAAATTGGTGTTCACCTCTCCAACCAGTCAGTAATAACCCTGCCATTACACCAAGCACTCTAAAGTACTTCAAGTAGATATCCCATGAACCTGCAACCTACAATTCAACAGACCTTACTTGCACATATAGATCTCCTATGAGCTTGCAACAACCTGCAACTCAATGATCTTACAATGGAAGGATCTTCTTTGCCTTCCTTTTTAGCTCATAATTACAATACATGCCAATGGGTCTATAAATAGATCCCAGACTTAAACAATAACTTAGACTCTTAGTTTACTAATAATAGACACGTAGCTCAAGACTCAAAATAGCTTTTACATGCAAACACTCAGTTCAACAAACTAACTGTTCATGCAATGAACAGTTCTGGAACACATAAGTGACTGACGTCGGTCCCTGTCTGACTGGTGCTGATCGACGTCAGCCGACTCCCTGCCGATGTCGGTTGCCTTCTGCATTCATCATGACTGACATCAGTCATATTGCCAATGCCGGTACTTCTGGAACTTCAACAACCTCCTCTTCATCTGCATAATTGAAGCTTTTAGCTCCATAACCCAACAATCTCCCACTTGGAGATAAACAACTGTAACTGTACCTGTACCTATACATCATCTAGTTTGTTCCCTTGGATCTGTATCCCTCTTCAAGATCACTCTTGAAGACCAACCACCACAAATCTTGTGGTGTAACACCTGTCATCCAAATCACCTACCACATCCACATCTACAAACCCATGTAGAAAATAACTTGACCCTGCATAGCATGTGCACCTACTGCTGGTCCCTCTAAGAATCCACTGAACTGCCCTCCAATGCTTCTTTCCCAGATTGGCTCCAAACTTGTGACAACTCCCACTACTTGGAAAAACTCAGGTCTAGTACATACCATGCACTTAACCTCATTATGTGAATCAAGACACTGTTCCTATGAACTGTCTAACCATCGGTGTGCTAACCGGTCTCACACAATCATCCTGAAACAAAGTCAACATGTGACCTTCCATGTCCCTAAAACACACTCATGCCAAATAACCTTGCTACTCTCAGATTCCTCATGACACACCTATGAACTAGCTTTACCTTCAGTTCAACAACTCCCTGTATATGTAACCCTGTAAGAAGCACATCATACAGTAATAAGATAATGTAGCTAATATTATCCAACCTGGTAAAGAGAAACACAATGATCAAACCTCCATTGTCCTGCAGCTTATACAAGACCATATACCTTGGCCTACCGTCTCACATGTCTATTTCCACTCTTTTTCATCCTGAACATCCATTCGTCTCTCAGTGCTTACTTCCAGCTGGCAACTCCACCCAAAACTCTCATTTGGTTCTCCTCCAAGGAATCACATCCTTCATCCATGCCAAGCTCCCACTATTTCCTAGATCTACCTGCTCTGCTTCTTTAACAACTTCTTAGTTCTTTACCATCAATGAGCAACAAGTAGTGTAAAGAAGGGAAATGATGAATTTGAGGCTTACTTACCCTTTAAGTCCTCCATATGGGCGCTTGAGACTCCTTGACAGCTTACTGTCCACCCAAAATCCATCTCAGTGACCGATGTCGGTCACATCTCAGTCTGCACCCGATCGACGTCGGTTCCATGCGACTACCTCATCACTGACATCAGTTCCCCCTGGCCGATGCTGGTGTTTATCTATCCCTGAGTCACCAACGTTGGTCTACACATCGCTGACATCGGTCCCTGTCTGGACGCTGATGCTGATTTTTTAGCTGACGTCGGTCTCTGTGTTTTGCTTGTAAGAACTGACTTCTACCTACGAGCTCCTTGTGGATCAAACCCTTGTCCAAATCAACCTTGCTCTGCTCAGAATTATTTTTCCCCTTGTGCTAAACTTTGTCTGTCACCTTCTCCTTGAAAACCAAGGCTTTCCTGCTCTTGTCACTAACATCAGATTCCTTAAGAAACGTCATCTTCTTCTGCATACAAAAATCTTGATCCATGCCTTTCAAATATGAAAGCATACCCTTTGACTCAAGAACATGCATCTCCTTCTTATTCATGTGACCAAGCCTATTAAGCCACATCTTCAAATTTACAGCTGAAGTAGATAACTCAGAAAGAGAATTAGTAATACAAGTAGATAGATAAAGCGTACCTACTTTCTTACCTCTTGTTACAACAAGTGCACCCTTGGTAACCTTCTAAGAGTCCACTGTGAGAGTTACTATGCAACCCTCATCACCCAAACTTCTTACAAAAATCAAATTCCGCTCCAGAATTGGGACATGCATGACCTCCTTCAACACCCATGTGTTACCTATCTGTAATTTCAGCTTCACTTTCCCTTTGCCAACCATTTGACAAGGCTTACCATCCCCTAAACAAATTTCTCCAAAGTCTCCCTGGACATACTCATGAAAAAATTCCCTATTTGGGGATGCATGAAAAGAGGCACCAGAATCTAAAACCCAAGACTTTACTTTATCCAAAGAACATACCAGAGCATCCTGTGCAACGAAATCTATAACATTTGCTTCTTTTTCATGTCCTTCATGCTGATCTTCACGCAACCTGTAATCTCTCTTTAAGTGCCCTTGCTTTCCACATTTCCAGCAAGTTATTCTGCCATACCTGGACTTGGATCTCTTGCCTATCTTTGACCTTGATCTCCCATGCTCGATCTTCTCTCTTTGCCTTCCCTTACTTTCCACACTCAAAGCATTCCCTGATGATTCACCTGTGCTTTTCTTGCGTATCTCTTCATTCAAGATCACACTCACAATATCATCCACTTTTAAAATTTTTGAAGCAGACGCAATATTGCTAACTGCCATTACCAAACTCTTCCAACTTTCATGTAATGAACATAAGATTAAGAGAGCCTTAATTTCATCATCAAAATCAATATTGACTGAACTTAATTGGTTTACCAAACCATGGAAATCACTAAGATGACTATGTACAGATCCACCATCCAACATTTGCAAATTAAATAATTACTTCATAAGAAATACCTTATTCGAAGTTGAGAGTTTTTCATATAAATTTGCCAAAGATTCCATCAACTCTATCGTTGTTTTAGCGTGTGATAAGTTGAAAATCAAAGACGATGCAAGACTCAACCTTATAGATCCCAGAGCCTTCCGATCAAGAACCTCCCATTCTTCATCCTTCATATCCCGGAGATTGCAATCAACTCCACCCAATGGCAAGTACAAATCTTTCTGATATAGATAATCTTCAATCTGCATCCTCCATAATTGATAGCTCTTGCCATTAAACTTCTCCATTCGTAGCTTACTTTCTTTTGCCATTGCTCTACTCCCACTCAAATAGAAACCCCTGTGAGTAACCTGTAATCAACACACACTAACCAGATCTGATACAACCTGTTAGTAACTTAACCAAAAGCTCTAATACCAGTTGTCAGAGAATCCAAGAACAACACACCTGTTCTGATCCCACTTGTTAGGATCTTGCTCCTCAGAAAGAGCACAATATGATTACCAAATACAAGCAATTAAACATGCGAAATTAACCAGAAGTACAAGTAACTAGAATTCACAAATAACACAAAATATGAGAGATAATATACAATCTTGTATTAATATTCATACATAAAATAATACAATAAAGAAGATGCCACTTCTTCTCCCACCTTCCAGAGGCTTCCCACACTTCAAGTGTACAGTAATTCTTCTTCAAAATTTCACTCTCCTACCAAAAACGGTCCCAACACACAACTCACACACAGAATTGGTGTTCACCTCTCCAACCAGTCAGTAATAACCCTGCCAGTACACCAAGCACTCTAAAGTACTTCAAGTAGATCTCCCATGAACCTGCAACCTGTAATTCAACGGACCTTACTTACACATGTAGATCTCTTATGAGCTTGCAACAACCTACAACTCAATGATCTTACAATGAAAGGATCTTCCTTGCCTTTCTTTTTAGCTCATAATTACAATACATGCCAATGGGTCTATAAATAGATCCCAGACTTAAACAATAACTTAGACTCTTAGTTTACTAATAATAGACACACAACTCAAGACTTGAAATAGCCTTTATATGCAAACACTCGATTCAACAAACTAACTGTTCGTGCAATGAACAGTTCTGAAACACACAGGCGACCAACGTCGGTCCCTGTCTGATTGGTGCTGACCGACGTCGGCCGACTCCCTGCCGATGCCGGTTGCCTTTTGCATTCATCATGACCGACGTCGGTCATACTGCCGATGCCGACACTTCTGGAACTTCAACAACCTCCTCTTCGTCTGCATAGTTGAAGCCTCTAGCTCCACAACCTAACAGAATGCACAGTGCAGTGCACTATTTACTATCGTGAAATACACACAACAACAAAGTGGTTGGTGTAGAAATAAGTGAAATATTTTCATTAAAGGCACAAACAACAATGGACGCTCATAAAAAATAGATGTCAGGCTCAGTCAAGAATGCATCCACAAATGAGCAATCTATGCAATGATTACATAAGTGATAGTGCAAGATCATAAAAAATAGACGTTGGGCTCAATGAAAAAAATGTCCATGAGGAGAACAAGAGTGTTAAATTGTGAGTTAAATAAAAGAGAACAAATTTTGTTTTGCTTGTGAGGGGGTTTGATCTCCTGCCAAAACCGGACCTCACCCTTCGTATTCATGAAATAAAGTGTTGCAAAACAATGATAAATAACTCTTTAAAATATGATTTCTCACAACAATATTGTTTTTGTAAAATAAAAATTAAAAAAAAAACTCCTTAAATTTTCTCCATCATAAAAAATATATATATTTTTTACAATTTTTTAAATTGTATCATAGTAAAACTATGATAACTTTCACAATTCTTAATTAAATTATGAATTTCAAAATGATCCAAAAATAGGAAACAAGGCGCATAGAACCCAAAAAATTTCTAAGCGATCATCTACCATTTTTTCATAGTTGGCAAAATAACAGTCATTTTTAATTAAAAAAATGGATTTGTAAAAAATAATTTGTAAATCTTGCCTCCTTATCAAAAAATGATTTAGTCTGTTGTCCAACCAGTTTGAATGCTCCTTTAAGATCCACAAAAGTTATTTATATATCTAATATAATTGAAATACTTGCAAATACTGATGAAGATCACCAATTAGAGAAAAAAGCACTGTAGATGATACACACAGATCTATATGGTTGCTTTTACATTCTCAGTTAGAATACAAAATAAAAAACTACTCAAGATTTCAATAAATTAACAATAAAATGGTGTTCATTACCAAAAAAAAGCTCTAATACCATGACAAAATTGTCTAAGATCCAACTGATAAAATTGAATACATGAACTGCAAATGCAAAGCAAATAGAATCAAAACTCTGTTGTTGAGACTGAAATTAAAATAACATAGAATTATAATAATATTGCATTCATAACTCATTCAAAAATAGATTAGATGAGAGATGTATTGATAGGTACAATGGAGGCATAGAGCCAAGACATTTGGCAATGTGAATACAAGACTTTTGCTAAATAGTTTGTGTGCTCCATATGTCAATATTGGTGGGTAAGGGTATCTTTACCCACCAATTTGACTACAATTTTTTTTTTAATTACCTCATTTATGACACCTAAGGGACCTCAAAATAATACCTAAGCAAGATAAATACAAGTGTAAGAATAATCCGTAATAATAAATACAAGGAAAATAATATCCTACACTAACAGGTAAAATACCTTCAACTGCCCAAAGGAGAGTTATTCAAAACCTCCCATAAAACCCCCATAATAAAAAATATACATCTGCAACAAAAAATAAAGTCCTCTGCAACACAAATAAAATAGCCTCAAATAACAAGGGAGAGCAGTCTTCAAAAACTCTTCTATTGTAAAGACTAAAAAGGCCTAAATAAATGAAAAAAGTGATTTGAACTCCCATAACATAAGAACAAACACTTAAAATAAATTATCTTCCAAAGAAAGAGTACACCATTTTCCATTGTCAAACCAATAAGAGCAAAAATAGAAGCAATACTGAGGAACAATTTCTTCTACAACCAAAGGTAACATGCCATGAAAGAGTGCACAAATAATCATAGGAAAGCCAAAAATTTATCTATTAGAAAGCCTTAAAAAGTGTTTACTTCCTCTCTAATAATGAAGTTCAATTATGTTGGGGATCAACCAACAATCTTGATTACAATGTGAAAGCAATAAAATGAGGAATTAAATCAGAAAGATAAGTAACTAGAATAAAAAAATAACAAACAATAAGAGATACAAGAAACCACCCTGAAAACTTGTATTAAACTCTTTACAAAAGAAATACAATTGAAGAAACTTCTTTTCTTCCACACCTCTCTCAAATGTACAGATCTCTTTCCCTCAAGAGCTCTCTCTCTCAATTACAATCAACTCCAACACTTGGATTGATACACATATATAATTTTGTACTATTCAATTCAATAAGCTATGAAGATCTAATCTTATATATAATATTAGAAAACATGAGCATACAATTACAACCATTAGATGCACCTCCTAATCAAGGGCTCTAAATAGTCTTACTAAAGATAGAGATGCAGACTTAAGACTAACACTTAATCCTACCATGTAAACATTCTATTTTATCCACGAAAATAACATTCTGGACGCACAGGTGACTGACATCGGTCCCTACCTGTCTGCCTATGACTGACGTCAGCTGATCCATGACCGACATCAGCATCTCCTAGTCGACTCCTGACTGACGTCGATCACTCCTGACCGATGTCGGTGACTGTGTAAATCTTGCAACTTGCAAACTCATTCATTTGTTGAAGCTTTTAGCTCTACACCTTAACAATCTCCCACTTGGAGATAAACAACTGCACCAGTACCTGTATAGCAACATCTTCTAGCTCTTCCATCTTCAAAGTCAATCATGAAGACTTACAAAAGTTGAATGAAGATTCAACTTCTCCTTTGTTACCGGCTTGGTTAACATATCAGCAGGGTTCTTATTTGTATGGATCTTCTCTAGCTTTAACTCACCATCCTCCAATACCTGTCTAATGAAGTGGTACCTAAGCTGTATATGCTTGGTTCTTGAATGAAAGGCTGAATTCTTAGCCAAATGAATTGCACTCTGACTATCACTGTATAGTCTGCAACTTTCTTGCTCCTTTCCTAACTCTTCCATGAACCGTGTCATCCATATCATCTCTTTGCTAGCCTCTGTGACTACAATATATTTTGCTTTTGTAGTTGACAAGGCAACAACCTTATGCAACTTTGATATCCAGCTAACCGTCGTTCCACCAACAGTGAAAACATATCCTGTGGTGCTTCTTCTGCCATCCAAATCACTTGCCATATCTGAATCTAAATAACCATGCAGAGAAGTATCTGAACCTTCATAGCATAAATGCCTACTGCTGGTCCCTCTCAGATATCTAAGGATCCACTGAACTGCTTTCTAGTGCTCCTTTCCTGGATTGGCCATATACTTACTAATAACTCCCACTGCTTGGGCCATATCCGGTCTAGTACAAACCATTGCATACATTAAGCTCCCTACTGTGGAAGCATATGGAACTCTAATCATGTACTCTACCTCATCATGTGAATTAAGATACTGTTCTTTACTCAACTTGAAATGTCCAGCCATAGGTGTGCTTACCGGTTTTGCATCCTGCATATTGAACCGTTTCAACACCTTGTTCACATAATCCTCTTGAGACAAAATCAACCTGTGATTTTTTTTGTCTCTCTTAATGCTCATGCCAAGGATTTTCTTTTCTGCTCCCAAATCCTTCATGGCAAATATGTGAGCTAATTTCACCTTAAGCTCAGAGATATCCTGCATGTGATCCTGCAACCAACATATCATCTACATACAACAACAAAATAATATATCTACCATTATCTAATCTCTTAAAATATACACAATGGTCAGATTGACACCTACTGTAGCCATGTTCAGTCATAAACCTGTCAAATCTCAAATACCATTGTCTAAGAGCTTGCTTGAGGCCATACAAGCTTTTCTTCAATCTGCACACTAGCTTCTCCTTACCTTTGACCTCAAATCCTTTTGGCTAATCCATATATATTTTTTCATCCAAATCTCCATGAAGAAACGCTGTCTTAACATCAAGCTGCTCAAGATGCAAATCGTCAATAGCAACTAAAGACAATACTGTCCGTATAGAAGTCATTTTAACTACAGGAAAAAAAATCTCACCAAAATCAATACCTGAATTATGTGCAAATCCTTTCACTACCAACTTGGTCTTATATCTCATCTGTCCATTCTCACCTTCCTTCAATCTATAGATCCATCTGTTCTTTAGTGTCTTCTTACCTGCTGGCAACTCAACCAAATCCCATGTTTGGTTCTCTTTCAAGGAATCAATCTCCTCATTCATGCCTAGCTCCCACTGATTCTTAGATTCCACCTTTATTGCTTCATCAAAACTCTCTGGTTCTCCACCATCAGTAAGCAATAAATAGAATAATGAAGGGGAATATCGAATTGGAGGTTTACTTACCCTTTCTGACCTCCTAATGGGCGTCTGAGACTCATTCACCACACGCTATCTGCCCAAATTCTCTGACAGTGACCGACCTCGGTCACCTCCAGGCCTGTTACTGGCCGACATCGATTCTCCCTGATCGACGTCGATTTCTTCTTGGTCGATGTCGGTCACTATCTGACTGACATCAGTTCCTGTATTACCGACATTGATTCCTGCCTGATCGATGTCGGTCTCTGTGTTTTCTTATCTGTGATAATTCTTTGTCGCGAGCTCATGTTGGACTGTCACCTTGTCCAATTCTCCATTGCTCTACCTAGATTGATTCAGCTTCTTGAGCTGATCACTATACATCACTTTTTCATTGAAAACAACATCACGGCTCCTAATTATCTTGTTAGTTCCTAGATTCCAAAACCTGAATCCAAAATCATCAGAGCCATAACCAATAAATGTGCACCTCATAGACTTAGCATCCAACTTCTTTCTATTTTCCTTATCAACATGCATAAAAGCTTCACAACCAAAAACTTTGAGAAATGAGAGATCTACCTTTTTACCTGTCCATGCCTCTTCTAGAATTCTACCATCCAGAGCTGTAGAGGGTCCTCTGTTAATCAGATACACTACAATATCCACAGCTTCTGCCCAAAAGTCTAAGGGCAAACCAACATGTAATCTCATACACCTTGCACGCTCCATTACTATTCTGTTCATCCTTTTAGCAACTCTATTTTTCTGAGGTGTCCTTGGAACCATCCTTTGCCTGCGTATTCTATGCATATAACAATACCAGTTGAACTTGTGGCTACAAAACTCACCACCATTGTCAGATCTCAAGCACTTCAATCTCCTGCCTGTTTCATTCTCAACCATAGCTTTTCAAATCTTAAAAGTGTCAAAAACATCAAATTTCTTCTTTATGCAATAGACCCATACCTTTCTTGTAGCATCATCAATGAAAGAGACAAAGTACTGTGATCCTTCAATAAAAGCAACCTGAGCTGGTCCCCACACGTCTGCGTGAACAAGCTACAATTTGTGCTTCTTCTTTGTTGATTCAGTCTTGAGAAAACTCACTCTCTTCTATTTCTTAAAAATACAGTGCTCACAAAAATCCAGATCTATGCTTTTCAAATCTGAAAGCTTACCTTTTGACTTAAGAATGGACATTCCCTTCTCACTCATGTGGCTGAGCCTAGAGTGCCACAACTTTGCATCCACATCTGAAGTAGATAATACAGAAGGAGAAATATCAATAATACAGTTACATAAATAGAGAGTACCTACTCTCTTACCTCTGGCCAATATAAGTGCACCCTTGGTCACCTTCCAAGATTTAGCTGTGAGAGTTACTGTACAACCCTCATCCCCTAACTTTCTTGCAGAAATCAAATTCTTCTTCAGGCTGGGAACATGCATGACGTCTCTCAACACCCATGTGTTGCCATTCTGCATTTTCAGCTACACTTTTCTTTTGCCAACAATTTTACAAGGCTCATCATTCCATAAATAAACTATTCCAAAATCTCCATGGACATAGTCACTAAAATATTCTCTATTAGGGGTAGCATGAAAAGAGGCACCAGAATCTAACACCCAAGATTTTATATTATTATGCAAAGAGAATATAAGAGCATCTTGTGCAATACCTGTAACTTTTGCTTCTTCTTTACCTTCATGCTGATTGTCCTCTTTAGGTTTTGACCAACAATCTTTGCTTATGTGCCCTATCTTTCCACAATTCCAGCATTGTGGCTTCTTGCCATTTCTGAATTTGGATCTACCTCTCTCCTTTGACTTAGACCTTGATCTCCCTTTCTTGCCCTTCTCTTTTTGCCTTCTCCTGCTCTCAAAACTTAAAGCATTCCCTGATGTTTCTTCTGTGCTTTTCCTGCAAATTTTTTCATTCAAAATTACACTAACAACATCCTCTACTTTTAAAATATTTGAAGCAGATGCAGTATTAATAACTACCATTACCAAGCTATGCCAGCTTTCAGGCAAAGAACATAATATTAAAAGAGCCTTAATTTCATCATCAAACACTATTTTGACTGAATTTAATTGATTTAAAATTTCATGGAAATCATTTAGATGATTAGATACAGATCCACCTTCTTGCATTCGCAAATTAAATAACTGCTTCATAAGATATACCTTATTTGAAGCTGAGGGTTTTTCATATAAATTTGCTACAGTAGTCATCAACTCTACCGTTGTCTTTGCTTGTGATAAATTAGATATCACAGTAGATGCTAGACTCAATCTTATAGATCCAAGAGCCTTTCTATCAAGAAATTCCCATTCTTCATCATCCATGTCTTTGGGCTTCTTTGAAACCCCATCTAACGGTAAGTATAGATCTTTCGGATACATATAATCTTCTATCTGCATTTTCCAATTTTGATAATTCTTGCCATTGAACTTCTCCATTCTCAGTTTACTTTCTTCTGCCATTACTTCTCCCACTCAAATAGAAATCCCTGTGAGTAACCTGTAATCAATACACACTAACCAGATCTGAAACACCTATTAGTCAACCTGAGCTCTAATACCACTTGTTGGGGATCAACCAACAATTTTGATTACAATGTGAAAGCAATAAAATGCAGAATTAAACCAGAAAGATAAGTAACTAGAATCAGAAAATAGCAAACAATAAGAAATACAAGAAACCACCCTGAAAACTTGTATTAAACTCTTTACAGAAGGAATACAATTGAAGAAACTTCTTTTCTTCCACACCTCTCTCAGATGTCAAATCTCTTTCCAGATCTCTTTCCCTCAAGAGCTCTCTCTCTCAATTACAATCAACTCCAACACTTGGATTGATACACATATACAATTTTGTACTATTCAATTCAATAAGCTATGAAGATCTAATCCTATATATAATATTAGGAAACATGAGCATACAATTACAGCCATTAGATGCACCTCCTAATCAAGGGCTCTAAACAGTCTTACTAAAGATAGAGATTTGGACTTAAGACTAACACTTAATCCTACCATGCAAACATTCTGTTCTGTCCATGAAAATAGCATTTTGAACGCACAGGTGATCGACATTAGTTCCTACCTGTCTGCCTATGACCGACATCAACCGATCCATGACCAACACCGGCATCTCCTAGTCGACTCCTGACCGACGCCGGTGACTGTGTAAATCCTGCAACTTGCAAACTCGTTCATTTGGTGAAGATTTTAGCTCCACACCTTAACAAATTAAATAAAATATGAAAAAGCTTCAACGAGAAAGCCCAAAGCAGAAGAACTAAGCAAAAAGGCCAAAAACAATCTTATTGAAACCAACTAAATATTTTACATTGAATGTAGGAATTCTTACACAACCACATGGACATTTACACAACCACATGGACATTATGAAATAAATAAAAAACCATCTAGACTCCCACCATCCTTGTTAAGTGGTCCTTACACAACCAATAAGTTGGAAGCTAAGTTTTCACATGTTTTTTTGAATTCCAACAAATTTGAGTTAGTTTCGTCCAAATGTGCATAATATGCATGCTTAGTTTTAAAATCCAGCGATCTCTAGAATCACTCATATTTATTCATTAACCTTTTTCCTTTTTAATACGAGTTGGAACTAAAAGAAGGGGTATTGAAATCTAAGCCCTATCCAAGATGTGCCCTTCTTCCTCATAGAAATTAATTATAGGGTGGCCCTTGCTCTAGCCTATCTCTAGTTATGTGGTGAAAAAGGCTCCTTACCTCTTAGAAATTTGGAAAGATCATCCCATATAATACAAGAATTTCTATAGGATTATAATCCCATCTCAATGATCAATATCTCACCTACTATAACAAGGTCCACCTTAATGTTGAAAGTTTTATATTTTATCTACTCATTCTTAGTGAGGTTTACACAGTCCCTTAAAATATATAAAGGCCTTGAAAAATTAGGTCTCAACCAAAAACTATGAGTCTCTTCCAAGGTCATATACTAATCCCATTCCTCACCACTTTTTATTTCATCTTGAAAATAAGACATAAAAGCAATAATTATAACATCACCAACATAAGGATTGATATGAAATGGACAAATTTTATGCATTGAGAGAGTCAAATACAAAGAGTAATTTATATCTCACAATATATTATATTATTCTTTATTAAATCATACGAAACATCACATAGAATTTATATAAGAAGTGCATAGGCTATATATGGAGATCCCAAGATCCCTATAAACTCTCACTAGTCAACCTCCAAGCTATATATGTAATATAGTGTTAAGCTAACAATATATACGTTTAACTATTAACTATTAATCATGTGAACACTATAAATCTTTAACATTTACACCCTTGTGAACATTATTAATTCCTAGCATACATCCCTTTAATATGAACACAGGGAAAACATCAATCCTATATATGCACCTATGCTCATGATTTGGTGACTTTTTCATAACAACCACAAACCTCAATGATGTTTTTGCATATGGCTTACCAACAACCAAAAAAGGATGGTTTTCAATTAGTTTATCAACAACTACTAAAAATGGTTTTGCAAGGAGCTTACCACCAACCATATGATGATGCACAATACTCTTATTAGCTTTCTTCACTATCACACATTTGGATAAAATACAAAGAAAATTTCAGCTCACTTGTTACAAATTTGAACAAGAATATAAAATCTATTCTTATTCACACACAACTAAAAAAAAAGTCACCACATCACATCGGCCTCATTGTTGGTGAATGACAAGAGGTTTTGGAAACCTCTTTCCTCCATTGCTTTTGGCCTCCAATTGGTTTGCTGCTTACTCAACTGATGAAGATATGAAACACATAGTTTTCACATTGGGTGTACTTCCCCCTTCAATGTGAAACAATACATATGACATCGGGGTTGCCCAAAAATATGTCCATACGAGAATTTATTTTTATTTTTTACAATTTTAACTTTTTTGGAATAAAAATGACTCTAAACTCTCGAATCATTTTAATAATGACATACTATTGATAATAACAATGATGACATATAAAATGACATTTTAGACTTGACTCAAAACTAACATTTGAAATTAACATTTAAATAATTAAAAATTATATAAATGCTAATATATAAAAAAACTGACTCTAAACTAAAATAAACTAAACTCTAATAAAACTTCATGAATTTTATTGATTTCAAATAACATGTGAATAAATGACCTGACACATCCTATAACTATGAAACTAAAACATTATTTGACCCACCAAAAAAAACAAACAAATCTTAAAACAAGATTAACATTGAGCGAGTCTAACTTATAGTTATGACTAATCCTTAAAAAAATAATCATACATTGACTAGGTTTTGATATGATATAACAATGACGTTTGGCCGCATTAAAAAGAACTAGATTATGCACATATAATTCATATATACATTTAATAGGATTTGGATTTGATCGTAACTCATTACAAAGAAATAGATTATGCACATATGATTCATAAAGGAAAGTATTATCTTGGTCAAAGGAATAAAGTATAGCTTCAAATAACTTCTTTGTTCTACTTATGTCTATAGATTGGAAGGAATCCACTTGTCCCAATTCCAACTACAGTCAGCTTTGTTTCAAAATCAAAGAGTAAACTCTAGTCTAGGGTGTACTGGATGATAAATGTGCTGCCTTCTCACATGCCAAGGATACCATGTATTTTAAACTATTATAGTAGCATCCTTACACTTCCCTTCATCCTCTACATCCTGTCTACTTCTTCTTATCTCTTCTTGTAGCATTCCATTCTTGGACAATGCTTGAGTTAACTATTCCCTAAGATTTCACATAATTTTAGCTCCTTCCAACTTAACCAAGTGAAGTTCATTTTGTGATTCTTCTTGGAGATAAAATAAAAATAGTTTATCTTAATCATATTATCTATATAAGGCTTCAGAGAAACATAGGGTAAAATGGGAAACTACATCATAGGCACATTTGTGGCATTCTCTACTAAATTTGTAAGAAAAACCAAATTATCAATGGGCAACTGACACATATCCACTAATTTTTTATCAGAATATGAAGTTCCTCCTTTTGGGACTCATTTTATCCAAAGCCACTAAAAGTTATGATCTTGAGTCTATAGCTTCCATCCTACAAATATCTAATGCTTCCTACTCAACTTTTCTTTCCTTAGGGATATAACCATAAGTACATGACCCAAAGTCCTAAAAATTTATTGGGTGGCTCTGAGTATGAGTAAATATCTATCCCATGAAACCTATATCCTTTATTTTCTTACTTTCCATCAAATTCTCCTTGATTCTAATATATATTTTATCATGTCTTTATGAGACATTCTTTTGTTAGGAGGATTCATCATTAGAGCTATCATTAGAAGGTAAAATAAGCTTTCTCTTCTTCCTTTTGGGCATGGATATTTACTCCATATCAAGGTAATTTGGATGAAAAATTGATGCCAAAAAAATAGTAGGTGTTTTTAAACTAAAAGCCTCATGAAAAATAAGTTTTATCAAACTGTGATAGGGTAAAAATTTTTCATTTCCTTTATAAAATTCCATAATAATTCTCTCAAACAATTGAAATAAAAAAATGGTAATTTGATCATTTTATTATGGTGAAGATAAGAAATCAATTTAAAGTAATAAGAAAATATGATTAAAAATCTACCTTCACAAATAATATACTTCTAAATGTGAAGAGCCATGTTGGGCAAAATATTTAGCAATGAGGTACAAGTGATTCCTTTGCCTATGTCAATCACCTTTTCTCTAAGAAGCAACAACTCTTCCTTGTAAGGATAATATCTTCATATATCTAGGTACCATTTCTTTCCTTCTAACAACCATCTCATTATCTTTGCAATAGTCTCTTTAGGTATAATGATAACAATCCCACTAACCTTCACTACCCCTTCAACTTAGTTAAGATAATTTTTCTTGATAAATTTATCATTAGACACTTAAACTTTTTCAAATAATTCCAACCACCCTACCTCTATGAAAACTCTAATATAATCTAAATTCTCTTTTAATGATGCATGGTATTTGGGGTATGACAGATCTAAAGGACATCCCATAGTAAAAGACAAAAAATGAATATATACCTTCAAAATTTACTTTAAACATACAAAAATCATGGAAAAATATGAAAAGACCACCAATATTCACTCAAACATCAAACCATAGGATCAAAAAGAAAAAACTCACAAACCCAACATGCTTTTATGATGCCTAATACCCTAGTGTAGCATGGCCAATGCATCAAATCCAAGGTAATCCATCTTACCCTTCAATAACAAATTAATAAATTTGAAAAATCCATACACATGCCATAAGACTTGGATAAAAAAAGGCCCCTAGAAAAGAAGATGATATGACTATTTTAGAAAAAAATAACCAATTATTACTCATGTTACCACCTACCATTGATCACACTGCCATTTGTCCATAAGGAAATGAAATGAACTTGGTTTCATCATACCTAAGCATATTCCTAGCCATAACACTCAAATAAGGGAGAATGCTAAAAACCTAGGCATGTTTTAAATGCCCCAAGTACTAAAGGTATCCCACACTCTAAAGTAATTGATTTAACAAGAAAGGATAATTAGGATAGAAAAAGGGAAAAAAACTTCCCCATTTACATTTACTTATCTTTCATAGTACTTTTTCATATAGTTGAAATCACTTTTTTTTAATAGAATAAAAATAATTTTGGTAATCAATTTAAAGTTATTCAGACTAAAATATTTAATCCTTACATCTTCAAAGATTGTAAAGGTGAAACTTGATTTCTCTCTATTTAATAATAAAAGTGTATAAGTAACTTGATTAACACTTTTTCCTCCTTTCCTCTCAATCTTGGAAAACACCTTACTATTTGAAAGAGGCTTTTGTAAGGAAGGGTCATCTTCTACAGTAAAGCCAAAGTGAATTCCACATTTTTAATTTCTTCAGTAAAAACTTGTTTCTCCATATCAATATTCTTGACAAGCTTAACAAGACCCATATTTACAGGTGAAAATATCTCCTCATTTAAAGCTTCTATAATGTTTGAAACACCAATACTCTATTGCAATTCATCACGAGTTTTTTTGTAAAGATTATTGTTGGCCAATGTAATAACCATATCCTTTTTTTTCTAGCCATAAACAATTTTCTCCTTAAAGGAAGCTTGTACCCCCTATAACTCCTTCCCAAATGACCCAATGAAGAACACATGTAACATCTTTTTGTAATAAGCTTTTCATAAAATATATTTTACATGAGATCCTTACCATCAATTAGGAGAGAGATGAATGCAAATAGGGGATCAATTAATTTGATTGCTATCTTCATTCGTACATACCATAAGGATCTAGTATTAATATATCTAAAATCCACAGTACAAAATTCTACCCAAATAATTCAAATTATAGTATTCTACTAGAATCTCATAAAAATGCACCCACTTTTCATATTAATTCACCTTAGATTCCATTTTGAAATTATTATTTATACTTGTACCTCAATCCTACAAGATCAATTGTAGTACATAAATGTAAGGATTAGATCCCTATACTCCAAATAAAAAAGGAGACCATGCAACAGTCATTAGGGAGATATATAAGGCTCTTCATGTCCACACCCCTTTCTTGAATTTTCTAATGCAAAACTCAAGATGAGTACCCTTCTAAGGCTTACCTTCCAATTTTCCTATTAAATATTTAAAAGAACACTTAAATATTAATTTATCATCTTCATCATATAAAAAGACTTATTTGGAATAGGGGAAAACATTATGATTAGATAAATTTATTGTAAAAACATGTCTTGAATTGAAAATTGTAGGAGATTTAGGAGTCTCATTGAGATCTAACATATTAATAAATATCTTCCCTTCATTCACATAAAAAATATGATGAGATTCCAATGGAATATATACTAAAGAAGCACTTAAATCCAAAGTGGAATCTTGATTATGAATTAACATCATCTCTGAGTCCATACAAATATTAATATCTGAGGTAGAAGAAAGACTATGTTCCTTGAGATTTGAATCAAGATCATGATCTAATGAAGAAAAATATTATTCACTACCAACAACAAGGCTACCAAAAGTAGTGTCATTTTATTCAAGATCTACCTCTGTGTGATCTTCTTGAAAAGTTCTCATTTTGAGATTAAACACGAGTTCATCCCATTCAATGCCAAAATTATCTTTGAACATGTGGATGTGTTTTCTATAAATAAAAGAGAGCATTTATGGGCTAATAATTCATCATATAACTCCTCACAATCATTCCATAGTTTGAAAACTTCCCCCTTTTCTATGGAATATTTCTTTGGGAAAGGCAAAAACTCCTCAATTTTCTGCAACAAGTCACCCATAGTCTTATTATTCTTATGTAGTTATCCCGATCTATCTTCTATAAGTATTCCACATCAGTGTTTTGTAACTAGTCATTATCCCCCAACCAAATCCAATCAATATCATTATGACCTAAAAATTCATTTCTAGCCCCATATCCTTGTACTATGGATTAAAGCTAGGGTATTAGATCCTTCGAATCGTAAATATCATCCTCCTCATATTTATCCTCAAAATTATGAAAACACTTTGAATTTTCCTCCTTCCCATATACTATTTTATCTAACATCTAAACTAAAGTACCTAACTTGATTGATCATCACTATTCTCCATCATCCCAACCATTTTATAGATCTAGATCCAATGCATCACCCCAAGGCTCCATCTTCCACTCCATCCACTTTTAATTTCTTACCTTTATGGGATTTTCTCATTTTGATTTTAAAAAATAATTAACATTTTCACCATCATCTTCTAACTTTTATTTTTCATATTTTTATATTATATTTTCCTTCACACATTATTCTAAGACTTATATGATTTACAAGGTTATACAAATACCTTTCATGAGTTTGTTCCATATTAGCCTTTAAATGTGGTACCAATAACTAATTTATCCCTTCTACCTTTACCCTTGATTGATCCATCTTGTTGTAAGAACAATTCATAACTATTATCTATCTACTACTCTAATACCCTACCACACATGTTGAAACTTCAATTCCTACTCTACTTATGCCAAATGTCACCTTTTTTTTACTTTATATCACTACTGAATCAATGATGGTAATGCTTAAACTAATTACCATTCATGCGGCTTAGAAGAACTTTCCCTTGTAGACCTATAAAGACTATGGTACCTTGAATTTTCATATGATAGATCACATAAATCCCCTTCCATTTGATTTACAAATTTATAAGGTGTGCATTGAACCTAATCTCATACAAAATGAACATCTTACTGTGATGAAATTACTTTATTCACAAATTTTGATTATGTCAGGGCTTCTAGTTACATTTTTACACTTATTGATTCCAATTGGCCATCATGCAAGTTTCACCCATGCATGAAATTTCCAGAAGACTATTTCAAATTATTTCCTTATCACCATGCTATTTTACTATTGTGATTCCCAAATTGGTAACAATGTATTCCATCAACCTAATTACTTCCATGCCATAAACCTAATGAAATGGTGTATGTCCCATTACTTACTTTAGATAGTTATGTATACCCACATTATCATAGGAATGCGATCCTCCTAATCATCCCTTGACACTATAATTTTTTAGTAACATTCATTCTAATACCTTATTTGAGGCTTTAACTTAATTGTTGGCTTACAAATGGTAGGATGTATGCTTTTGGTTTGAAATCATGACATCCTCCATGAGAGTTTTAATGGTATCATTTAGGAAGTATGTAATCCAATCAATGATGAGATATTTTAGGCATCCAAATTTGGTTATGATATTCTCATACAAACATTTCACAACATACTTTGCATTGTAACTTAGACAAGCAATGAATTCAACCCATTTTGTGAATTAATCCATCATAGTGATTATATATCAAGAATTGGACCATTTTCATGGAAAATTAATGGGCACCAAAAATTCTATCCCCATTATGAAAAAGAATGTGTTTTTAGAACTAAATTAAGTGGCATCCAATCTCTCTGATTAGAATTTCCAATGTGCTAGCACACATCACAATGTTTCGTAACCTTGTGTGTGTCCTAAAATACCATAGACCACCATAATCCGCTATGTAATATATATATTTTAATTCATCTCACACAAAATGACCTCATACAAATCCTTTATGTGATTCATTCAAGATGTGTTATTTCATGCTCCTAAGCTACTATGTGAAGCACATCATCCTTGCCTAATTTAAACAAAAATATATTTATAATTGTAAACAAAAAAGATTATGCATACATATATTTATTTTTCATTCTTTATAGTGATAGGGAAATGCCCCACATTTCAAGTATTTTACAATTTGTTTTAGTTGCTCCAAAAATGTAGTGACTTTGAATAAACATGTATCGGGTTAATCCTCTTGTATTTCTTATGGCTCTTCCCCAGTTTGAATTCTTCTTAAATTATTTGGTCCCACATGTTCTCTCATAGGTTTCACATTGATATTGAGTTGGTATTCTTGAAAGATAACTAATCATTTAAAAATTATGCCACACAACAATGGTTTGTTTATCAAATATTATAAAGCCTAATGATTTGTGAAGAACTCAAATGGAGTGGTCACAAGATAGTGACAAATTTTATGCAATGTGAATGCGCTTATTTTTCCATTTTATGTAGTTATTTTCTATGGATGATAAATTTAATCTTGAAAATTGGATTGGGTGGTAGAAATCTCCTTCTTTGGATCATGTGAGATCGTACCAATCATAATATCTGAAATGTCTACATGCACATAAAATATCTTACCCCAATATAGGAAAACTAATTGGATATGTGACCAATTGTTGATTAAAATTAGTTATTGCATATTGGCATCCTAGATTCCATTATAAATTAGTATCCTTGTGAAAAAAATCTCCATAGGTGTTGTTATATCTATATAGCTATAAATGAACTTATTGTCATATCCCATATGACCTAGAAAATACCATACTTCTAAAGAGTTTTTGGTGGTTTGTGCCTAGTGGTAAATGCGATCTTGTATTATTCCACTCTAATGCTATCACTAACAACCATGCTCCCTAATAGGAATTTAAAGAGTGTAATTACTTTTCATGTTTAATGTGATTCACAAATTTTTATATTATTCGAGCATTAATTTCAAATCGAAAAACATAATTTGAAGAGTGACAATTTTGCCCAAACATCCAAATATACTTATAGGAAATCATAAATAAAGTCCTTATAAGCAATCACTATTACTCTAGAGTACACAACATGTGCATTTTTCAATCCAAATAGCATTAATTTGTATGGAAAAAATCCACATTCAATTGTAAATATTTTTTTGGATTGTTCCTCTTATGTGATTGGGATCTGATGATAACCCCTAAAACCACTTGTAAATGTATATAATTCATGACTTAAAACTACTTGCAATAATTCTTTAGTGAGCATTACTAGCAAAGGATCATTCATACATGCATCATACAAAGCTCGATAGTCACCACAAACTTTGATATCCCCATTTTTATTGGATTACACCACTATTGGGCTCACCCAAACATATTTATCCATGGGATAAAGGATATTTAATTTTACCATGCAATCAATTTCAACCTTGAAATTAAAATTCATAGTTGGATTTATAATCTAGGGAAACTCATTAATTTATCTTAAAAATTCCTTTAGATATATGTGTATTTATACCAAATATGCGTTCACTCCTTTGATTTCATTAAATTTTTTTGGGAACACATCCTCATAATCTTGCAAGAATTAAACTACTTCTGCTATCTGCTGTTGAGCCTAGTAATCCCTAATAGATTCCATATTTAATACCTAATATGTGACGATGTTTTCATTTCTCTTTCATAAAAGGTCATGATAAATACTGTTTCCTTTGGCATTCATGGAATCCAAAACTTCCCTTTGGCTTGGTTCCTTCTTTATATTCAAGTTTTGCAACATGTCTTCTTCTATGTTGGCTACATCTTCCTTATTTGAGATATTGACACTTCTCTCATATTCAAACATTCCCTTGAGCTTTATTTATTTTTTCAATCTTCATAATTGCATAATTTATTGTGTTATTCCAAATATTATTGCATCACTTGAGTATGAATACTTTTTCCTCTCAAATTTAGTGATGCTTCTTTATATTTTCATGGATACTTGTGTCACACATTGATCTCCACTCTTCCTATTCTGTGATAGTTACAATGTCTAGTCTGCATAATATAATTATATTAGTATTTTTTAAATTCATTATGTATCATTAGGTTATCTTCCTCAAATACAAAGGTCTGAATGAAATCTTGCTAGACTTGTGGCCAAGTACTCCTTTCTCTCCTGCGATCTTGGTGTAGGTACTGAGACTTCGGCAATGGTGTTAATGTTCCTTGGAAAATATACACCCAAAATTGAGGATCTACTTTCTTCAATTTATATATGTCCATGCAAAAGTGTACATGTACTGTAGGGCATTGTCTACCTTGGAACTATGGCCACTTATCTAACAACCAAGTCACTATATGGAAGCTTTCTTTAAACACTTTTTAAGTTGTTTCTAATTATAAATCATTTGACCTATGTAAATCTCACCATGTAATCATAATTCATTTTATTTCATGGTTCAAAGAATTTACTTGCATTTATACTTGTTGACTATGGCCCTAGAACTTATTGATGAATTTTGTCAAATCATCCATCTGAATATACTTTGGAATCTATTGGTCCATTGTGAAAACTACCCTCATAGGCATTACTTCATGGTTTCCTTGCACCTAATTTGTGATATCTACATCCAAAAATCTACTTATTGAGTAAGCCAATACCCATGGTATCCCAATTTCTCTCTTTGAATCTATGTAATCTTGGTTAGTCATAACCATCTTGTAAATTTTATCTGTCTCTATATGACTTGGGTGATTGCATTAAACATGATTTATATCACATATTCTGATGCTATTGTGAAACCTAAGGAATATGGAGAGGTTTCCTCTATAATTTTCCACTCTATTTACTATGTGTACATTTGGTATTAATTTTTAAAAATGTGGGAAAGTCCATTATTTCTCTAACTGCTTATTTGGATTTTTTTTAACCTTATACTAGCTTTTTCGATGGTGTGCATATGGAGAATTTGGTTCTTTTAGTATGGTGTAAGACCTGATTTCCATTTTTTTCATCACAATTACAATTCAAACATCATCTTTACGAGCTTATAATATTTTTCCATGATATTATTGATCATATGGCCATACAAAACCCATTTTTTCCAATAAAATTAGGGTAATGCATTTCATTAGTTTTCATCTCAATGAATTCTAAGTTTCCTCTCAAATTCAAGTCTCCAACTTTGATCTCTACATATTCCAAACTTCTAATGGGTTTAACTTGACTGTAGTTTGAGAGAATTAGAGTGAATGGACTATAACTAAATCTAGGTTTTCCAATGGATTCAATGTTGATTGAGGCATCATGTTCACCATACTCCCAAATTCAAATATAAAACTTGGCACTTCATATACTACAGGCTCAACATATTTCCTAGCATCCATGTTGCAAGATTTATATATTTTCACATACTAAACCTGTCATCTATTTTATCTTATCCTTTTATGGTGCAATCAAACAAAGTATGGAACAAGTTTTTAATGTTTCATAATATATCTTCATTTTCTAACTTATTTATCAATTTAAGAAAATATAGAAGAGTGCTAACCACTCCTTCCTATTGAAACATTCACATGATATAGCCATAGACCTATGCTTCTTTGTTCACATCATTATTAGTGCTTCCACTATTTGGTTTGATTAATCATAACAACTTAGAAATTTCATTCATCAACATTTTCTCCTTACTGAGATCTGGATACTTTTTCTCTTGTACTTTATGGATCTATTTCTCTATGGACATCTCAAAATGACCAAGTCCTTTCTCCTTGTGTTGCATCCTCATCATGAATTATATGTATGTGGGTTATTTTAGTCAAGTGTTGACTATATTTAAATTTTGTACTTACATTTACTTGAGCTATTTCTCTAGGTTTGGACAATCCTTAGTATTATATTGGCCAAAAACTTTGTAATTCACATAATACATTTCCTTTTGCAAATTTATTGGGAAAATTTGAGTAATATATTTCACTTTATGCATACATAGTGAACCATGGGTTACCTTTTCTACCTTGGTCCTTGTTGATGAGATTGATGCCATCCTTAATATCTACCTTGTCTCTATAAGGTTCTCCAATTCGGAAGTTAGTTTTGATATCTTGAATATTGTCTTTGTGATGAAGGAGATGTATAAACAAATTTGTTAATAATGAGGATATTATGGAGCTCATCTAGACTAATGTTCAACAAAAAATGGATACCATCTTAGTTGATATTGATGAGAGGGAGTTACCCATTATGTATGATTATTAGAGAATGGAGGGTACCATCCCCTTACTAAGGCATCTCCATATCTTGTGAGGCTTGGTTCTACTGTTAAAGTGGTTGATATGAAATTATTTGAATAAATTCCTTATGATATCTTCATTTAGTTATTATAAAGCCTATAATTATTCTCATCATGAATAGTGGATCTACAAAATATACAAAGCACATTTTGTTGTTGTTTCACATAATGTTGAACCAAGTGGAATTATAAAGTTGAAAGTTCCCAATTAATTTTTTTTTTCATAAAACTATTTACAAATTTTAAGGCATTAATTATGTCGATGGCCTTATTGGCCACACTCTACACCCCACATGAGATCATCTACTTCCTCCCTTATTGTAAGGAAATCTTGTGTTCAAGTGGCTTGGCCCTTTCATTATCATTGAGAGTCTAGATATTGACCCATAATTCCTCCACCCTCAAGGGAATTTGCCTCCAATTTTTGATCAATGGGTACTACCCTAAGATATTTAATGTCTGAGGGCTCTTTCTTGTGCCCATATTAAGAGCCCCACCTATGGTGGTGCAACATAGCTCTCCTCCCTCACTCACCACTACATATATGCCACATGTATGAGTGGGTGAACATGGATTTTTTATTAGAAATTTATATGTTAACCATACTTATTGGAATAAATAAAAAATTAAAGGTACATAAAACACATAAAATACACACATGTACTGATAATGAGAAAATGTATTTATATCATCTTGATATAATGTATGTTTCATCTAGGTACACCACTAGCTTCATGTGAGCCTATGCATGTAGGAATGCAAATTTCAGCACACAGATGGATGGATACATAAAAATATAGATTAATGTGACATGGTCATCTATCTAGTCATCTCCAAAGAATTAGGCAACCCCTTGAAGCGATAACCTCAATCTCTCTCTGTGCAACACTAACTATTGCCTTTTCTCTAGGGCAACAAGTCTCACCCTTACAGTCAATAAGTCATCCAATACGACTAAATAACACCTTCTCTTTTCCCTAAATTGGTGTGTCTCCTCTTCTAATGATGTTACTCTCAATTTTATCCACCCAATCTTCTGCACTACTCTCATAACTATTGCCTAGTATTGAGATTGTGGGCACATAAAGATGGGTATGTTGAGGAGATAATCCATGGGATGGTTGATTAGAACTCATAAATAGCTCCTGTAACATATGATCCATCTAAGGTCCAATATAATGTGGTATTACATATATACATACCTAATGAGAAATGTTAGGCTAAATTATAAATTCTAAGCATCACTAATAAGAATGTATAATGCTAACTAGTTTTTAAATTTATAACTTGCTCTAAGTGGATGGATCACTCAAGTTGGTCCTGTTATAGATAGTGATGTGCCAAAATATATGTATACTTGACCTATCAAATAAATTTTTAGATTTCCTATGACTATCTTGACATCCCCTCCTATTTCCAATACAACAACAACTTGGTATTGACACTCCTCTAAGCTAGCTATGACTACCTCATTATGTTATGGTATGTTACCACATATGTACATATAGACCCTTGAGACCATATAAATCTATATATTTGATCTATGAATCCACCTACCTATCCTATACCTAGATTATGGTGACATAAGTGACATATATGTATTCCCTTTGTATCTTGTCTCTAGATCAGTTCTATGGGCCTAACCTCTACCATGGAACCTTTATGCCTAAGTGACATCTACATGTAGGTCTAGATAGTCCCATGTGCTAGGAATTTCTCTCAGGTATAACACGATTATCCTTTCATAGACCTAGGCTAGTAAGAGTGTAGTGCATGTGATTCATTTACTGCCCTTTTGGAAGACATGATCTAGATGCTATTATGCTCTTCTAAGGATATAAAAACCCCATGCATAACTCTCTCCTTGGTGCTTTATATCATTTTGGTCAAGTATTATAAGAGGGTCACTATGTTATGTATATAGTACACCCCTACCTAGAATATAACCTATTATGACTGATCTTAGTCATAGTTACCTCTAGTGCTTGTCTTGATGGCCATTATATGTGTGGCAGTCCTTGCTTTTGGCACTCCCAGGGATACACATGAATTTATAATGTCTTGGACTACCTATGTTCATATTGATTGTCAGTACCACTCTGTAAAACAACATGCTCTATGTTGAGGATGACCTTAAGATTAGATTTTAGTTATAATTTGTCTCTATCTAGATCCCATGCTAGGACTCATATGTTTAACAAGTTTCTTACATGGCTGACCACTATGAGTGTGGCCTAGTCTAATGGTGTTAAGCTATCTACCTCCTTTACTAGATATTTAGGAAACATCTTATGATTATGACCTCACATAAGTTTGGAATATCTCTTTATGCACTAAGATTGGTTTATGGTTGATGCTTCCCCTCACCTCCTATTTAACCTCACGTTCCTTGAGTTTGCATCAAAATAACACAAGAACAATTTGGTCAGCTCTAGAAGAAGACTAAGAAATGAAAAAACTAAATTGTTGGCCTACATTTTTTATTAAGTATAAAAGTACACATCTATTTTTTTATTATTCTAAGAGCAAAAATGTGCATGAATTTTGGATCAGTAACATATGAAAGTAAAGGGCACAAGAAATAGGTAGATCAGTTGGGACTTTGATTTTGATAAAATATAGTAGAGTTTCATGAGGATTAGTGATGCATGAGAAAATACTTGTGTAGTTGTATTGATAAACCTAAGAGAGGTTATATTATAAGGACCTACCAAGTCCTGACAGATGTTGATGGTGAAAATTTTGTTAGTGTGAAACATGGAACATAATGAATGGGAAAGAGGTTGTGTGAACCAAAAACCACAAATTGAAGAGCACCATAGGGAGCTAGCAAAAGGAATGAGACTTTGGGTAGAACAAAATTAAGGAAATTCATTGCTTGAAAAGGTTTTAAAAATATATAGTGTAGTATGCCATGAATATAGGTTTCAATTAGTTAAGGAAATTTATTGTAAAGTTGTTATACCCTTTTATATTTAGAAAATATTCTATATTCTGAGAAACACATAATTAACATAATCACAAGGTGGTGGATTATATCTAGAAAATCCCACCTTGCCTCTATGTTAAGGTAGTTGTTGTTATTATTATAATTGACATTATTGTTGTGTAGTTTTTGATATTATTATTAACATTATTGATATTTTTAAGTCTCTAAACATTCATGTAAAACTCTATATTAATACCGAGAAGTTGAAAGCTTTCATTAATGGTTGATGGTGTTATTCAAGTTTAATTACTAAACTTATGATGTTTATGGTGGTGTATACCTCTTGAATTCTTGCATAAACCTTATTTTATTTATAATATAAATAAGTGCTAATCCAAAATAATGTCATTATAAAACCTAATAAGGTTAAATTGTCTAAGTCTGCTTTTGTGACTAACCCAACATACTCTAATAGTCTCTCTTGTGCCAGGTGAGCACGCAAGTCCATTTGCATGATATGCTAGTGTGGTGAGTTTGATTTTTTTATGGAAAGAATAGTGGTGCAAACATAATTACTGGTGCATAGGAAAATATCCCAAAACTTTGGTATCATTTGTAGAAGATGATGTTATTCATCGATGATTCACTATATTTTCTTGGAAAACATTGAGAGATGCTAGACATCTAGAGCACACATTTTCAAGGAATCATCCCATCTTAGGAAAGTTGAATCCTAATAAATGGATGGAGGAGTATTTTTATGATCCCCTCTATTAATTATTCTTCTACAATCTATTTAGGCATCATCACACATGGTTTTTTAGAAATTTAAAACATAGAGTAATATTAATGAATTAAAGGTGGAAATAAAATTTAGAAAACACAACATAATAGAGACACAAATTTAACATGGTTCACTTACTATGGACTACATCCCCACATAAACAACCAATTTTTATTATTATTCAATGCAACAAATGAAGGAAAAAACCTACAATACAACCACTATAATATCCTCTTCACTCACACACTACATGCCACCATGATTATAGTGCCCTTATATCAAACATGATTTTTACCATTAGACATATGACCTAATAGTGAATATTTCAAATTTACTATGAAATTACAATATTTTATAATGCATTTTTAACAAAATTTTGCTTCGGTCCCCCTTGGACCCCCACAATGACCATTGTTGGGAATTGGGCATTATAATAAGATTAGGCTCCACCATCCAATAATCTCCCACTTGGAGACTGACTGTTGCAACTCCACCACTACTACTCTTAGAATTTTCTTTGAACTTTGACCTTGGCATGTTTCTCATCTTCCTTGTTATCCTTGAAGACCTATTGAAGTTGAACAACTTTCCATCTTATCTTTAGTGACTACCTTTGTTAGTATATATATAGGATTCTAACTCATATGGATCTTTTCAAACTTTAGTTGACCATCCTCCAAAATTGAACGAATGAAGTGATACCTAAGCTGTATATGTTTGGTTCTTGAGTGGAATGCTGAGTTCTTTACTAAATGAATCACACTATGGATATCACTGTACAACCTATAATCTTCCTGTTTATGCCTCAACTCTTATATGAATCATTGCATCCATATCATCTCCTTGCTAGCTTCTATAGTTGTAACATACTCTACCTTTGTAGTTGACAAAACAACTATCTTCTACAATTTTGAAATCTGACTAACTATTGTGTCACCAATAGTGAATACATAACCTGTGGTGCTCCTCCTACCATCTAAATATCTAGCCATGTTTGCATCCACATATACTTGTAAGGTAACATATGAAACTTCATAACACAACTATTTATTAGTGGTCCCTCTCAAGTACCTAAAAATCCACTTGACTACATCCTAGTGCTCTTTTCCTAGATTATTCATAACCTTGCTAACAACTCTCACTACATGTACAATGTCTAGTCTAGTACACACCATTTCATACATTAAAATTCTAATTGTTGAAGCATATGGAACTTTAGACATGTAATTGATTTATTCCTACATTTTAGGACATTGTTTCTTGCTTAATTTGAAGTGCCCTCCCAAAGGTGTACTTATAGGTTTTGCATCTTGCATATTGAACCTGACTAACACCTTCTTGATGTACTCTTTTTGAGACAATGTCAATTTTCTATTTTTCCTGTCTCTTGTTATTCTTGTACCAAGGATTTGCTTTGTAGCACCCAAATCCTTAATTGAAAATGAATTTCCTAATTTTCTTTTGAGATCATTTATATTCTACATGTTAGACCCTATAACAATCATGCTATCTACATATAATAACAAGATAATATAGCTGCCATTATCTAATCTCTTAAAATAAACACAATGGTCAAAATGACATATACTATAACCTTGTTCTATCATGAACATGTCAAATTTCAAATACCACTACCTTGGAGCTTGCTTTAGACCATACAAACTCTTCTTCAACTTGCACACCATTTTATTCTTACCTTTTACTTCGTATCCCTGTAGCTGCTCCATATATATTTCCTCCTCTAAATCACCATGAAGGAAATCAATCTTCACATCTAACTATTCAAGGTGCAAATCTTCTACTACTACGAAACTTAAAAAAATTCTTATGGAAGTCATTTTAACAACTGGAGAAAATATTCAATCAAAATTAATACGTTTCTTTTGTGTAAACCCTTTTAAAACAAGTCTAGCCTTGTTCCTTTTTTTGCCTCCATCTTCTTCTGTCAACCTATAAACCCATTTATTCTGAAATACTCTTTTACCTACAGGCAACTAAACCAAATCCAAATTTTGGTTATGTATTGAGGAGTTCATCTCCTCTTTCATGCCTTGCTCCCACTTATTTTTGGTTTCTACCTACATTGCTTCTTCATAGCTTTCTGGATCACCACCATCAGTCAATAATACATAATAAAGTGAAGGAGAGTATCGTTCAGGGAGTCCACTTACTCTGGTAGATATTATAACTACACTTTCAAGAGTTTGAGGTACTTTTTATTATTGTTGTAGTTATTACACATTCTAATTTTTTGGCACTTTTGGAATTTCATTTCCCATGATTTCATCAAGTACTAGATATTCTATATTTGGATTTTCTTGTTTATTTTCCTGCAACTTATCTCTATACATGAACTTATCATTAAAGATCACATTTCTACTCTTAATGATTTTGTGATTTTTAAAATCCCATAATGGTAAACAAAATCATTAACTCCATATCCAATCAAAGTACATTTCTTGGATTTTGATTCAAGCTTGGTTATATTTTATTTATCAATATAGACAAATGCTTCATAACTGAAAGTCTTTAAAAATACTTTTTTACCTATCCATGTTTCCTCTAGAATACCACCGTCCAAAGGATTTGAAGGCCCTCTATTTATTAAGTAAGTAACAGTATCCACAACATCTATCCAAAACTACAAGGGCAACCCTACATGTAATCTCATACTCCTTGCACGCTATTTTTGACACACTATTTTTTTGTAGTGTTCTTTAAACCATCTTCTCTCTATGAATCCCATGGGATGAACAATAATTATCAAATTCCTTATTGTAGTATCCACCTCTATTATCTGATCTTACACACTTTAACTTATTTCCTGTCTCATTCTCAACCAAAGCTTTCAATTTCTTAAAAGTATCCAAAACATTAGCTTTTTTTTGTATGTAATAAACCCGAGTTTTTATAGTTACATCATCAATAAAAGTAATATAATAAGAAGAGACACCAAGAGATGATACCTGAGCTAGTCCCCATACATCTGTATGCATAAGCTCTAACTTTTCATGCTTATTTATCTTCCCAACTCTGAGAAATCTAACTCTCTTTTGTTTTCCATACACACAATGATCATAGAATGCCAAATCCACCTTCTTCAAATATGGAAATAAATTCCGAGTGGATAACTTGCATCCCCTTCTCACTCATGTTCCCAAGTCTATGGTGCCATAATTTTGTAACCACTTCTGTAGAAGCTAAAAAAATAGAAGAGTCAACATTACCATTAGATAAATATAATGTACCTACCTTCTCTCCTTTTTCTATTACTAGTGATCCTTTAGTGACCTTCCATAATTTTTTTACAAATGTAACTGTGTAGCCCTCACTTCCCAACTGTCCTGATAAAATTAGATTTCTTCTCAACTTAGGAACATGCCTCACCTCTTTTAGAAATCATTTGTTTCCATTATATAATTTTATCTTTATCTTACCATTTCTTATAATTTTATAGGGTTCACCATCACCCAAATAAACTTGTCCAAAATCACCTTGAACATAGTCTTGAAAATATTTCTTATGAGGGGTAGCATAAAATGAAGCCCCTAAATTTAACACCCAAGAATCATTAATGTTATCTAAAAAAAAGATTAAATAATATTGTAACACATCACCTTCTATATTTGATTCCTAATTTTTATCTTCTTGTTCATCTCCTTGTTTTCCTTTTTGAAACCAACAATATTTCTTTAGTTGTCCTTTCTTCCCACAAATCCAACACACCAACATTCCTCTAGACTTGAATCTACCCTTCTTAGACTTACCATGATTCCCTGGGGCCTTTCTTTTATCCTTTATCTTCCCCTATTATCCATTGTCAAATCATTACCTAATTTCTCACCTATGCTTTTTCATCACTTTTCCTTACTAATAATAACACCAATAACATCATCAAAATTTAAAATGTTTGAACCAAAGATAGAATTACTTGCAACCATGACCAAGCCATTCCACCTTTTTGGCAATGAACATAGAATCAAAAGAGCCCTAACCTCCTCATCAAAATTTACTCTTATAGAGCTTGATTGATTTTTGACCATGTTAAATTCATTTAAATGATTAGTAATAGACCCACCTTCTAACATTTTCAGATTAAATAAACACTTCATAAGAAATACCTTGTTGGAGGCTAAGGTTTTTTTATACACTCTATCTAATGCCTTTATCACATCTTCTATTGTATTTTCTTTTGAAATATTGAAGGTCACTAATGCTGACAGGCACAACCATATTGTTCCTAGTGCATTTCTACCAAGAACCTCCCAATCTTCATCCTTCATAGTTGTAAAATTTCTTACTATTCTATCAAATGTTAGGAAAATATCCTTCTGATATAGATAGTCCTCCATTTACATCTTTCATAGCTGGTAGTTTTGGCCACTAAACTTTTTTGACCTTAAACTTGCCTTCTTTCACCCTTACTCATTCTCAAACCAGGAACGCTCTTTTCCTGTAAGTTTATTTACCAAATAAACCTTCAACTCTGATACTAGTTTTTAGGAATATAAAATACAGAGCAATATTGATGAATTAAAGGTGGAAATAAAATTTAGAAAACATAACATAATAGAGACACAAATTTAATGTGGTTTAACCAATATGGGATACGTCCACACCGAAACAACCAATATTCTTATTATTAAGTCCAACAAATGAAAGAAAAAACCTACAATACAACCACTACAATATCCTCTTCACTCACACATTGTATGCCACCATGATTACAATGCCCTGATATCAAAAGAGGGTTACATATTAGGGAAAAAATGCATAAACATAATTTATACCGTTATATCTATGACCTAATAGTGAATGGTCTTGATTTACTATGAAATTATAATATGTTATAATGCATTTTTAACAAGTGACCATAGTGGGGGTGCATTGCCCTCCCATACCCCCTGTCGGGAACTAGACATTATAATAAGATCAGGATCCACCATCCAACATGGTTGACCATGTATATTATGGGACATAGTAAAATATTTGTCAAAAAAAAACCCTAGACAAAGGCATAGATTAGATGATGATAATACACTGATGAATTTTGGACCTAAGTACCAGACATGTGGTGGAAGGGCACATTTAAAAGTTATCTCTTGGAGTTCTCAATTTTTATGTGCCCTTACGTAAAAACAAGATAATATTAATTATTGTATAAGATAAGAAGGTCTTATATTGCATAGATACCTTTAGAGATAAAGAATATTATGGTATATTGTAATATTAAGTATCTTCCTATGAAGGGATAAAACTCTCCCACACATAGGCTAAGTGGGTGATAAAAGGATAAGAGTGGGCAAGGTTTGTATGATGTATTTTTGAGGGGTGGAGAGCTGAATATATTTAACATGGAGAGATTAGATGCTCATGACCTTAGGTGACATAGATATGATGAGGGTTGAGAAAAAGTGATAGTTTCCATGGAAGATAAAAAGGGGGAGGTAAATTAGGGAGATACTGCAAGGACCCACACAAGATGGGAAGGGCATGGGGACTACTCTTGTACTAAGGAACATGCTCATATGAGGGAGAGGCATGTTGAGTAGGGCATTAAAATTATTTAAAAGTAAAATAAAGTTATTTTTGACACTATGAGCATGGAAATCTACATGGTAGTTGAGGAAGTGCCCATGCATCCACCCAAAATCGAATTGAAGTTACAAGACATGTGTTTCTTAGTAAGACACAATGAAGTAAAGGATATAATTTATAATGGTCTCAAATAGTATATTTTATGAGGATTGAGGTCATAAAGAGTGTTTTAATAATTCTAGATTCAAGTTATCATGGGTATCAAAATCCAAATTCTCAACAATGTTAAACACACGACCAACTGGAGGCAGTAATCCAACTGCATAAGCTAGTGACACAATATGAAGGATAATGGTTGTAAACATAGTTGTAGTTAATCATATACCAATTCAACCTCAACACAGCCCAATGTAAATGTTTCAAGAGCTATGAAACCACCTAGATAAATATAGTGGTATGAGTGGAAGCAACCTTGGGGGTAGAAAAATTTCAAGTGCTAAAGTAACATGTAGTGTGTCAACTACACAAGTGTCTACCCTACACCGTATAATTGAGTATTGAGAAGTGGATAATATTGTTGTGCATGCCCAAAAATATGAACTTATATGATGCATTAAGGGCATCACTACACCAAAACAAAAATCAATCTAATTTGATATTATAGTCATAGATCATGTATATACATGGTGTATACACATAATATTTTTAAGATTTATCAATTACTAATGCTTTCTCTCTTGTAAGAACCCATCGAGCCTCAATATATATGACTGCATTCCTTAAAGGGTGCACTGGGAAAGGGGTGGGTAGACCATTGGTACTTCACAATATTATTTCCCCCTATACCACCACTTGCTATCTACACAACCATCTCCTATACACTTCCCTAAGATTTTCCGCCTCCCTTAAACACTCTTCTAAGCAATTCACTGCCTTAATTATCCCCTACCTAAGCCTAAAACCCTTTTTGACATCTACTAAATAATGTCAGCCTAAGATGACCCTATATTCTAATTCATATTTGCATATTACGGGTCTAGGTTAGCCTTGGCCAACCTAGACTAGGACCTAACTTAATTTTATTAATTAATGATACAAGGTTGAATTGGGCCGATCCTATCGACTAAACTTTTAGAAAGGTTTAGGGTTAGATTCAACTATATATACATATCCATTTCCATCATTTATGAGGATAGAGATGAAGAATAATATTATATTGTCTATTTTATTATCCACCATTCTACTTGAGGAACATTGTTAGGGTTCCAATACTACACTTGGAGATATGGATCTTATCTTGTGAAGTATTTTGGATACATAGAGAAGTTTGTAGCTTAGGTCTTACACATCTTTGCTATCCTTACATACCACAATAACCTCTTGCAAATCACCTTGGCCAAGGTATAAATTAAGGGTCAACGGGTTCATCTTCAAAGGTAAGTATTCTTAACTTTATTCGTCCTTTGTTAAAGTAGATAGATCAACATTTATACATCTCTTAAATGCATTAGGATTTCAAATACATTAGCTTGAATATAGATATTCTATGCATGTTTAATTTTTATGTTTATTACCCCCACTTTGTGCCACAAGAATTGTTGATTACTAAATTATATTTTACTTACTTTGCATGTACTTAGTGAATATGAAAACATAGGACCTAGCTAGGGTTATTGCATTGTGTTTCTTGACTAGAGGTTTTGGAACCCTCTCTAGTGATGTTATTATGATAAGGGACCCTTGGTATGTCTATTAGATCCATCTTAATCATGACCATAAATTTATAAATATTTTTAAGATCCACTCCTAAGAGCACACATGATTACCTTTTAATAAGCAACTAAAATCGGAATTAAACCAGAAGTAATAAGTAACTAGAATTCAAAATCAGCAAAGAATATATGATACAAGAAACAATACAATATGTATTAACACTCTTCCAGAATACAATAAAGAAATCACACTCTTCCACACCTCTTGGGTGTACAATATTTCTCTCAGGAGTTCTCTCTCTCAATTACAAACAACTCAAACACAGAGTTGTTCCCTCCACCAGTCAGTGACAATCAACTCAATGGTTGTTTTGCTTATTTACCAGTCCACCTGTGACAATCAAGTCAATGGTTGCTTTGCCTACCTTACCAAGTCAAGTGACAATCAACTCAATCGTTGTTGCCTCCTTGCTCCAAGCAGATCTCCTTGATCTTGCACCTTGTTGTGTTGTAGATCTCCTTAATCTTGCTATCCCGTAGATCTACCCGACCTTGCACACACACACACACACACCTGTAGATCTAACTGATATTAATTACCATGTAGATCTTCCCTGATCTTGCACAACCTACAAATCAACTGATCTTACACTTGAGGATCTAAGCCTTCTTAGTCCTTCGTCCTTAGTCCTTCATTACAATACAACCCATGGGTCTCTTAAATAGATCCCATACAAACAATAATTAGACTTCCCAATTACAATAATTAGAAATGCAGAATCAAGACTAAAATTAGTCTTTACATGCAAATAAACTGTTCATCTAAAATTAGACTGGAACGCACAAATGACCGACATCGATTCCTGTCTGATCGATGCCAACTAACACCTAACTGATGTCGGTTGATGTGTGCACTGGATATTGTCGATGTCAGTTGATCTAACTGATGTTGGTTACTCTGTAACTCAACAACCTCCACAGCTTACATCAGTGAAGCTTTTAGCTCCACAACCTAACAATCTCCCACTTGGAGATAAATAGCTGTATCTGTACCTATACCTGTATATCCTCTAATTTGTTTTTGGCTTGTATTCCCCATCTTCAAGTTTAGTCTTGAAGACCAACAAGAGTTGAATGAAGATTCAACTTCTCCTTGTTCTCGGCCTTGTTAACATACTTTCAAGGTTCATATCCTTGCTAGTCACCGTGACTGCAACAACCTTCTGCAACTCTGAAATCTAGCTAATCGCTATTCCACCAACAGTGAACACATATCCTGTGGTGCTTCTCCTGTCATCCAAGTCACCTACCATATCTGAATCTACATACCCATGTAGAGAAGTGCTTGACCCTGCATAGCATAAATACCTGCTACTGGTCCCTCTTAGATACCTGAGAATCTATTGAACTGCTTTCCAATGCTTCTTTCTTAGATTGGCCATAAACTTGCTAACAACTCCCACTACTTGGGCAATATTAGGTCTAGTACATACCATGTACTCAACCTCATCATGTGATTTAGGACATTGTTCATAGCTCAACTTGAACTGTCCAACTATAGGTGTGCTAACCAGTTTTGCATCCTATAAATTTAACCTCTCCACTACCTTATTCACATAATCCTCTGGAGACAAAGTCAACCTGTGATTTTCCTTGTCTCTAGAAACACTCATGCCAAGGATTTCCTTTGCTCCTCCTAAATCCTTCCTGGCACATGTCTGAGCTACTTTTACCTTTAGCTTAGCAATGTATGTGTGACCCTGCAACAAGCATATACACTACATACAATAACAGGATAATGTTGCGACCATTATCTAACTTGGTAAAATAAACACAATGATTACATTGACATTGACTAAAGCCATGATTTGTCATACACCTGTCAAACTTGAAATACCACTGTCTTGGAGCCTGCTCAAGACCATATAACCCGACCTTCTATCTCACCTATCCATTCTCTCCTTTCTTTAACCTGTGAATCCATTCATCTTTCAGTGCTTTCATTCTAGTTGGCAACTCAACCAAATCTCTGGTTTGGTTATTTTCCAAGAAATCAACTTCCTCATTCATGCCATGCTCCCACTATCTCCTAGATTTTACCTGCATTGCCTCTTCAAAACTTCCTAGTTTTCCACCATCAATGAGTAACAAGTAGTATAAAGAAGGGGAATAATGAAATTGAGGTTTACATACCCTTTCGAACCTCCACATGGGTGTTTGAGACTCATTGATAACTTACTGTCCACCCAAATTTCATTTTAATAGTGACCGATGTCGGTCATCTCTCTGTCTGCACCTGACTGATGTCAATTCTACCTGACCAGCCTCACCGACATCGGTTCTCACTTGACCAACATCAGTTACCACCTATGCAACCTACCCAACATTAGTTCTCACCTGACTGTCGTCGGTTCCCACCTGCCTGACATCACCGAATTTGGTCTCCATTGGACCATCATCGATTCCTGTCTGTTTGATGTTGGTTCTCACCTGATCGATGTCGATAACTGTGTTTTCTTGTGAGTGATGATTTTTACTCGCGAGCTCATTTTAGATCATAACCTTGTCCAAATCAACCTTGACCTACTCAAAATTATTCAACCTCTTGAGCTGATCTCTGTCCATCATCTTCTCCTTAAAAACCAAGGCTTTCTAGTTCTTAAATATGTCAAAAACATCAGATCTCTTCTTTATGCAATAAACCCAATCCTTTCTTGTAGCATCATCGATAGAAGAAAAATACCACTGTGATCCTCCAATAGAAGCTCCCTGAGCTGATCCCCACACGTCTGCATGAACAAGCTCCAACCTGTGCTTCTTCTTTGTTGACCCAATTGTGAGAAACCTCACTTTCACCTGTTTCCCAAAAATATAGTGTTTACAAAAATCTTAGTCTATCAAATCTGAAAGCTTACCATTTGACTTAAGAACATCCATTCCCTTTTCACTCATGTGACCAAGCCTACAAAGCCACATCTTTGCATCTATAGCTAAAGTAGATAAAATGGAAGGAGAATCAGTAATACAAGTAGATAGATAAAGTGTACCTACTTTCTTACCTCTAGCTAAAACAAGTGCACCCTTGAAAACTTTCCAATATTCTGCTATGAGAGTTACTGTGCAACCCTCATCACCCAACTTCCCTACAGAAATCAAATTCCTCTTTAGGATGGGTACCTACATGACATCCTTCAACACCCATATGTTGCCAGTCTGCAATTTTAGCTGCACTTCCCCTTTGCCAACCATTTGACAAGGCTCACCATACAGATAATCCTCTATCTGCATACTCCATAATTGATAATTCTTGCCATTGAATTTCTCCATTTTTAGCATATTTTTTTCTGCCATTGCTATACTCCCACTCAAACAGAAACCCCTATGAGTGACCTGTAATCAACAAACACTTAACACACTCTAAAACCAAGGTGTTAGTAAACCAAGCTCTGATACCACTTGTTAGTGGTATCACTTGGTGATCCTAGCTCTGATACCACTTGTTAGGATCCACTCCTAAGAGCACACATGATTACCTTTGTATAAGCAACTAAACATAGAATTAAACCAGAAGTAATGAGTAACTAGAATTTAGAATTAGCAAAGAATATATGATATGAGAAATAATATAATATGTATTAACACTCTTCCAGAATACAATGAAGAAATCACACTCTTCCACACCTCTTGGGTGTATAATATTTCTCTCAAGAGTTCTCTCTCTCAATTACAAACAACTCAAACACAAAGTTATTCCCTCCACCAGTCAGTGACAATCAACTCAATGGTTGTTTTGCCTATCTGCCAGTCCACCTGTGACAATCAACTCAATGGTTGCTTTGACTACCTTACCAAGTCAAGTGACAATCAACTCAACCATTGTTGCCTCCTTGATCCAAGCAGATCTCCTTGATCTTGCACCTTGTTGTGTTGTAGATCTCCTTGATCTTGCTATCCTGCAGATCTACCTGATCTTGTACACACACACACACCTACAAATCTAACTGATCTTACTTATCATGTAGATCTTCTCTGATCTTACACAACCTACAGATCAACTAATCTTACACTTGAGGATTTAAGCTTTCTTAGTCCTTCGTCCTTAGTCCTAAGTCCTTAATTACAATACAGCCCATGGGTCTCTTAAATAGATCCCATACAAAGAATAATTAGACTTCTCAATTACAATAATTAGAAACATAGACTCAAGACTAAAATTAGTCCTTACATGCAAATAAACTATCCGTCTAAAATTAGACTGGAACGCATAGATGACCAACGTCGATTCCTGTCTGACCGATGCCGGTCGACACCTAACCGATGTTGGTTGCTGTGTGCACTCGATATTGTCGACATCAGTTGATCTAACTGATGTCGGTCACTCTGCAACTCAGCAACCTCCATAGTTTGCATCAGTGAAGCTTTTAGCTCCACAACCTAACAAATATATCAACAAATGAAAGTGTAAGTAGGTTTTATCTTATCTGAGCTAGGATTGATTAATAGGTCAGTTGCATTTTCCTTTATATACATTCTAGGGAACCTGACGTGAATCAAAATCTTGTAGGTTTTATTTCACACATTGTTTTATCATCATATCATATATTTTTATTTTTTTAGTAATAAATTAAATCTATCGATATATTCTAACATTTTGTGTGCAGGTTTAACACATAGTCACTCCAAAATGACTATGTTATTTTTATGTAGGTCTTCTCCAAATACAAGTGACTAGATCAATTAGCTTGACATAGTCTTCTTCTTTAGTTATATAATTTCATGTTAGAGAGTTGTAAATTATGTCATGATTATGTCATTAAAGTTTACAAGTGAGTGGATAAAGTGACTTGATAGTCTATGTGATAATGACAAAGTGTGCAATATGCTTGTCCTAGTATGCTTGAAAGATGCTTGGTTGATCTTCAATTTTGGCATGGTTTGAGATGTTTAAAGATGAGTTATAAAGTATTGATCATGTGAAAGGGGTAATATAAGTGGTCAAGGATGATTGGATAAATTGTGTGTATGAGTGGAATTCACCTAGTTCATCATTGTTCTCATCTAGACATTTTGGGTCCAATGGTAGAAAAATTGAGTAAGCAGTTTGATGATGTCATAATTATCATGTGTGGATGAGTCAAGGGAAGTTGGTCATATGGTTATAATAATATTAGTCCATAGTTTATATGCACAAAGTCTCAATTCTAGTGATAAAGTGAGATATAAGATATGCAAGTACAAAGTTGGGCCTCAGGCATTTTGACAATATTTTCCCATACTTGGCCAAATTTGTAATGTGGAAAGAAAAGTTTAGTAGACTTTTTAATGGTGGTATATATAAAACATGTGGAAATTTTAGGAGAAGGTGATCATATGGGTTTGTTTAGATTTTTACCTAGTTTATTTATGATAACTTTCAGGTCAAGCATTGAAGCATGGCAAAATATATGCATGTTCAAAGTTGGCCTTCCAGATAAGTTTTTAACATAGTTGGCTCTGTGGCAGAAAAATTTGAGTGAGAATTTTAATGTCATTATGTATCACATGTGTGAAGGTTACAGGAGAAGATTAAACACATGGTTGGATTATCTTAAGTGAGGAGATCATATGGTCCAAATTTTAGAACATGCACTTGAGTTAAGTAAAAGATATGGGGGTGCAAAGTTGGCCTTCCAGGCAGATAACAATGGTCCCTATACTTATTCTATTTTGCATGATGTTAAAGATCATGAGAAAATGGAGATGTAATGGATCATGATAAATCATACAATGAAGATATATGGTGTGCATCTAGTCAAAGAGTTAAAGTGTTTATTGGTTAATAAAGATAAAGATTGAGCTTCTTCTAAGATCCAATAGTGCATAGGTAATCATACAATTTTGATCTAATGGTGCATGTTGAGTGAGATGGTAAGAAGTGCATGATGTTTAATAGTATAAATGATTTTAAGGCATGAGAGGGTTCCAAGTGTCATGATCATAGGGGTTATGAGTAATTTTTAATGGTGAGCTCTACAAGATAAATACCTAACTAATCTATAAAGATCAATGGTGCACTTTGAGTCAATATTGGAAGAGTGTATGAGATGAGGTCAACATGTTCAAGGTTTAAAATATATCATTGGTGCACTATGTGTTAAAGATAGAGATTATTATAATAATATCGATGTTTCATGTTTAATCTAAGTAGCAAGGATGTGAGATGATAGCATGGTGACTGAGGTTTAACTGTGACCATTTGCTTTTGAATATTTGAATTTAACAAAGGAAAAACCAATGCTCTTTAATTTGGCTATAAATTTTGATCTAGGATGAATTTGCTCATGGTGTAAAAAGAGAAATATTAGAGGATGTCAAGTTTCATCTATAAATATAAGTTTTAATATCTGAAAATGTGTACAAACAAGGATATTGAGCTCTAAAGTTGATTATGTGTTTGACTATGTTCTGCAAGTAATCCAAGAAGGGTATTTGAGATTATTTTGATTTTGTTTCGATGTATCATGATGAATTATATATTATATCATATTTTATGCTCTATTAGGATCATATTTGTGAATTATGAAGGTTTTAACAATCATATGTAGGATGAACAAAGTTTTATAAGTTGATTGTGTATTCATTCATGGTGACTGTGTCCACATAATGTTGTTTGAGCAAATTGTGCTTAAGGAAAAGGGTAATATCTTGGTTATTATAAATTTAAGGGGACATATAGATCATATGAAATGGGTACATCTATTTATAATTAGTACTATGTTCTTGATTTGTTTGATGAAGTGTTAAATGAGTGAATAGGTCTCCATGAGACTTATAAGAGCTACAAGGGCCTAGTTGAAAGGTGTAACTACTTAAAGATGACCCATAGATGCTATGGATGGCCTATGAATATTGTATTGATATGTGTATTCATATGATATATGATTTAAGGGTTAAGGCATGCCTAATGGCTGACCAAGATGTTGATAATCATGATAGCTCTATAAATGGTGAAACCAAATGTGTTGGTTTCTAGACTTTAAGAGAGATTTGGGTGTGGAATTTGAATTTGAGAGTATAGTGTTGTGAATTAAAGAAAAGGGTGGGTGCCTAGTGGATGATTTAAAGAGAATAACATATTGAGAACTATTTATATGACTAGTAGGTCATAATTTTTTTTAGCAGAATAATGCTCTTGCTATTTGAGTATGAGTGAAGGTGAAAAGTGATAATCAGAGGTCCATCATCAGGTGTTGAAGACATCAGTTCAAAGGTGGATGTGTTCATAGGTTTTTTATGAAAACTCATCATCTAAGGGGGTTACATCCTCCTTATAAGGTGAAACTTGCTAAAAGTCTAGTTGTTATGATAGCTTAGCTAGATAGGTATAATAACTCCTTATGGGATTACAGTCTCACTAAAATAAGGGATGGTAGTTACTTGATAAATTATATGTTAGGTTGTGGAGCTAAAAGCTTCACTGATGTAAACATGGAAATGGAGGTTGCTAAAGTGTCACAGTAACTGAGTCGGTTAAGCCAATCGACGTCAGTCAGGGGTGGACAGGAAGCTGTCGACATTGGTCACAGATCGGCCGATGTCGATCATCTGTGGGCAGACAGGGACCAATGTCGGTCACCTATGTGTGCATGGATTAGTTTGCATGCATTTCCAGAATTAGACTTGGTCTAATTTAAGGATGTCTGAGTGTTTGAATGTGAAGACTAATTTAAGTCTTGAGTCTGTGAGTCTAATTATTGTTTGTATGGGATCTATTTGATGATGTATAGGACTCTCCATATATTCTTCACATGTGTCTTAAGTGTACGGATCTATATAGAATAGGGAAAACTAAGGCTTATTTCAACCATTTTTGTGTTGTGTAGGCATGGTGAACTTACAAGAGACCAAAACACTTTGGGAAGGAATATTAAGATTTTTTATAAGTCCTCATGTTCACTGGATCAATTTTATAAGATCATAAGGGTGCCTATCATCTCTCTCATTTCATCTAGTCCAGTGAGCCAGCTAGGAAAGACTTAGAGAAAATGGTGAATCTTCATTTGGAAAGCCTTTTAAGGCTTGGTTCTTGTAACTAATGCCATGGAAACTTTGGACACATGTCATTCCTCTTATTTTAAGAATTAGATTTCAGATTTTAAGATTTTTTAGGTGCCAAGTTTGAGAGGTAAAGGGAAAAGAGTTATTTTGAGACTACCAAAGATGATTATGCATGACCAAAGTGATATGGATGATCAATAACATCTCCAATGAATTTGAGGGATTATTATTAACCCCTATTACTCAATTACATCATCAAACTTTACCAATTTTAGATATAGGGTAGTTTTGGAAGGCACATCATGAGGGGCAGTTTTTTATGCATTGAGAAAGGAGTTTCTTGACCACCTTACAGGTCTTGAATGATTAAATATGACATTTTTAACTCTTTAAATGGTATGTATCACCCCATCCCTCTATATCATGCATGTATAACTTGTTTGATCAAGTTGACACATGTCTAAGTGACTCTTGGACTCCCCTTCTCTCTATCTTCTCACATCTTCTCACATCTTCTCTAAATTGAGCTTTTTTGGCTATTATATGAATCTCTCTACCTAGGTATGGAAAATCCCTACCAAATTTTACCTTGAATCAATAAATACAAGTGTTTTATCTCATTCAAATATTTCACTAAGTGTACATAATGGATGTTAATCTTGTGCAATTGTAGGTTTTATCTACCTTCACATGTTACTCTCCTTAGTACCTTATGTGTTTGTAATCTCTTTTATAGGTCAGCAAGAAGTGTAAATGTAGATTTTAGATGTAGTGATTAGTCTAATAAATAGAGTGTCTTATAATTTATATTTCTTATTTCTTCCTATCCTATGCTATCTCTAAGACCCCATGTTGAAGCATTGATGTGAGAGGGAAAATTGACATTGGATGAAGTGTATGTGCAACTTGTCCATCATTTCAAGTGAGTGATAAGGGTATGAGTAGAGAAGATAATTTGGTGTATCACCTCCTATATACTAGGTTTACTTTCATTTTATCCCTATCCCTTTTCATCCTCAAGTGTTAGTAGTAGGATATGAGCTTTAGTGATGCATCAAGGGGATCTAGCCCCTAATCTAGAGATCCACCTCCTAATAGGAATACCCATAACCCTAAGGTGGTTCCATTATCTCACTTGAATGAGGAGAATCTTATCCCATCTCCTCATTTGGTTCAAGTTCAAGTGATAATAGGTATATGAAAGGGAAGCTAGAGTTCTATTATCAATTGAGTTACCATCTCTTAAACTCAATCATCAGTTGGAATTGATTGAAAATATTGAAATGATGGTATGGTTGGTGAAAATCATAGAGAAAGAAGTTAGGAACTAGTTAATGAAAGTAACAGAATCAAATCAGGCTCAAATAAAGAGAACTTTTGATAAAAAATATCCAATGTGAGATTCAACGAAGGAGACATGGTTCTGAAATGGGATGCTGAAAGAGCCAAACCAGGCAAGCATACAAAGTTTGATGCAATATGGAGTGGTCCATACATCATAACCTAGTGTAAGCCATCCAATGCATTCCATATATCCAATCTTGATGTATTTGAGTTACCTATTCTAGTCAATTGGATATACCTCAAAGTTTGCTTCTAAGGTTGGATTTCTTTCCAAAAACATTATATCTATTAGGTTTAGTTATTTCCCTAAATAAGTGTTTTTGCATAGGTCAACTCATTAGGATTTTTTATTTTTTTATTTAATTTTTGTTTCATTTTTCATTATTTTTTTCTTGTTTAGGAAATTCTTAGTTTTCTTCTTCTCTAGTTAAAATGTGTTAAGCTTAAAATGACTCCATGCCCAATGAACTAGAAGGCTACTGGAAAGAAACTGATTAGAAGGCAATCACCCCATAGAGGCCACCAAAAATATTGATATTTTTGTGTCAAAAATATCAAAACATCTTATACCCTAAGAGAGACCCATTAATTTTTGGGAAAAAGGCTTCAAAGTGACCTAACAAACCCTAGTATAAATCAAAGATTTAGGTGAAATTTGTAATTTTCAACTTGAAAAATTGTAAATTACACCCCAATCTCTGCTTCTTGATTTTTTACATACCTAGTAGAAATCAGAGGTTCAATTGTAATTTATAACTTGCATAGTTGAAAATTATAGGTGGAACCCCACTTTTCACCATTCATTACACCTATGAAAACTGAAACTCTAAATACACTTTGCAACTTACAAAGTTCAAATTGAGTACTACTTTATGTCGACTACCACATCTATGGAAAAAAGAACTCTTATTGCACATTACAACTTACAAAGTTATAAAGTGCAATCGAATTCTCACTTTCCACTAACTACCCTTCCCTTGGAAACTAGAACTCTAGCAGCACAATGTAACTTACAAAGTTGTAAACTGTACCTCAAGTTATACTTTCTTGCTTCCATTCACCAACTCTCACATCAAAAAGTAGAGTTCAAAATGCAAAGTGCAATTTTTTAAACCTAGAAAATTCCACCATGACTCTAAAACTCTAATTCTCCTACCATTTTTCCAATGACTAACATAAATAACATTTATTATAGGGTTATAGTAATAAAATTAGGTTTTTTGAAGTCATTGTTTAACATTACAAAATTGGATTTAGAGCTCTGCATATCGAGAATTTTTTTAGGTGCTCACCAAGCCATGCCTCCTAACACTCACTAATGCCATGACCAACATTGTCATCCTATATAATTATGGTACTCCTCTATTTTCCCTAATTTTTTCATCAAATCATACCTTTCCTTTTAAATCATGCAAATATTCCTGGCTTTAAAAATCTAGGGTTCCCATTTTGCTTGCTTGCATTTTATACAAAACTTATTTGTATTCTTGATTTCTTTTCAAAATAATATTTTCAATCAAATACCTATCTTGTAATAAATATAGGGTTTGAGAAAATTTATTAAATATTAAATATTTCCTCGAGATTCTCTACACACACCCCATCGAAATTCCCATTGTAAAAATAACTCCAAATCCTCATAAGAGATTTTCCTAAAATAGTAAGCCTAAACCCTGTCAAAACTTTCATCGAACTTTAAAATTGCATTTTATATGTCCAAAACCCATTAGACTTTTTAGCTACAAATTCACAATATAAATTCATGGAAATTAGACCTGCAAAAACAACTCTAAATCCCCATCCAAGATTTTACCTATAATAGCAAGCTGAAACCCCATCAAAACTTTCATCAGACTTTGCAATTGCATTTTGAAAGTACAAAACCCATCAAACTTTTTATCTACAATTGCAATTCCAAAACCTACCAACTCTATAGTTGGTTTTCCCATAATAATTTTCATAGAACCTATGTTTGGAAAGGAAATGAACTTCAAGTCAAAGGGACCTGGTGTCCCACTCAACTTGGACTCTAATACAAATGAGATCACAAAAATAGATCTAGGTCACATAGACCTAGCTAATTTCTAAACCTGAGTAAATGTTAAATTCAAGAATGATTGGTTTCAAAGCATTTATGATAGTGAATTGCCCCAGGTGGTAGCCTTCCCAATATCAGTATAAATCCCTAAGCTTATGCTCACATTAGAAAATAAATATGATGTAGAGAAGAGGGAAGTGGTTAATGAAAAAGGGGAAAGGATTCAAAGCATTTACAATAGTGAATTGCCCCAGGCAACAGTCTTCCCACTATCAATATAGAGCCCTAAGCTTGTGCTCATATTGGTAAAGCACTATTGTTTAAAGAAGAGGGAAGTGGTGAATGATAAAGGGGAAAGGATTTTGAACCTTTACCCTAATTTCATGTATATTATGTTCTTAATTATAGAATACAAGAGTTATCTAGATATAGCCCCTAACTCTTTAAAAAGGTTTTTTCAAGATAATAATATTTTATGTCTATAGGTTCTGAATAAGTAGTAGCTAAAAACCTCTAGACTCACATCTATAATATTGCCTAAAACCCTGGTAAGAATAGACTTCAAAGATGAATTAGGTGGCATTATCATACTCTTACATAGAGTTACTGGGAACTTAGATGCAAGGAACTATCAAGATTGGATGTACCAGTGCATCTAGGTGATCCACCAAAATAAATAGTATATCCATTGGACCCAGTTGATTTCTAACTCTATCCATAAATAATTGATTGAAGTCCAAACTACAAGGAGGTTTTATATGACTCCATATTTGGTCTACATATTATCAAAGGGGAGGGCATTCTTAGGGTTCAACACAATTCCTGATTAGGTAAACAATATCTTTAATTATTATCCTGATCTCTCCCTTGAGGCAAGTAAACAACATTTCATAAGGGTAAATGATGCTTTCATATATTGTATCATAATTATGTTTGACAAGGAACTATAAAGAAGAAGATTATCTGATGCCATAAATTCTAATATCACAAATTGGCGATCATATTTCATTCAATTGCTAACATATCCATGCATCAGAGTAAGAGGTTTTAGTGGTTGTCCTTACACCCTTTCAAGGTATGTAAGTGATAGATGGGACCTAATAGAACTTGTGAGGTAGTGGGTAGAGACCCATAAGTTGTTATCAAGTAAACATAATTCAAGGATCCACTTCCCCATCAGTATAAGGTGGTATACATGCCCTTTCCTATGAAAATCAAAATGTGTAGATATTGATATGACTCAAATGACCCTAATATCTCTCAATGCAAGGATATTATATGATGTGACTGGCCATATTACTAATATATTATGTATCACCACATATTCCCATGTTTCTTTATATGAAGATTAATGGGAAGACATGTAAGATGAAGAAAAAGTGAGATTGAGAGATTATTCCAAGATGACCCTAGAGAAAATAAAAACTTACAACATGGCACTAATCCCTGAGGACTTAAAATATGATGAATCTCCAGTTGATAGGATATACTATGATAATAATATCTATTACAAACCTCTTCCACTAGTCAGGTGGTCCATACCTAAATCCTTCTCATTGATGGATAGGACCACCCATGTAATAAGTATAACAATCAATTGGCTAAGGAGTAAATGGGTCAAGGTCACCAAGGAAACCTTGAGTATTAGTGATAAGTTTAGAGAGGTGAAGGAGAAGGGTGTGGAAACAACAATAGAGGGTTCCAATAGTGAAACCCTAGTAGATCAAGTAGATAGGCTAGTGGTATCACATAAAAGGAAGTAAAAACAAAAAGATAAAAGAGGTCTATCCAATAGCCAAGAAGCAGTAGAACAAGAAATGGATTAGTCAATGACAACATCCATAGAGGACAGAGTTGTTAATCAATAGGCACAAATAGTTTTCCCTCTTATCTCTAATATTCAACCAACTATAGTACCGCCTCCTCTAATTTCCTTTACCTAATCAGCCCAAATAGATACTCCTCTTATTTCTACCAATCCTCTAGTGTAAGTGCTTATACCTTCCCCTGACCCACCTATACAAGTTACTTCCTTGGTATAAAACAAATCAACACAAGTGGACACTTAGACTCCACCTTCACCTCCCTCATCCATAATCATTTCCATCTTATCTACCATATCTAATACTACTCCATTAATCACTAACACCACCTAGAAGTACATAGTTATGGATTCAGTCATCTTCACTACAATTCCACTAGCCATCCCAACTATTGGGGTAATTACTACTTAATTTTCATCTCCCATCACATTCCCCAATTCATCAAATCTGAGTGTTCCTATCATATTTATTGACTCATTCACTGCTTTGGATTCTATACTTCCACAAGTTCCCCTATTTCAACTACCCATGCGTACCCCTCCAATCATGTCACTCCCAGTTCCCACAACCCCGATGAGCACATGAATACCTAATTTACCCATTTCTTCCATTCCATCAGTAACCCAATCACCTGCCCAAGAGGTGGAGATAGAAGGACCCACTGATATAATGGCTTCTTGATCCATAAACAAGAAAGTGGTAGCAATATAATCAATCAAGTAGTTAGCAAAAACATTAGTGATAAATACATCATTTATCATAGTAACCACCAGTGTAGCAACTTCAGCTATATATACATAGATGATAGTACCAAACTTAGAGACTACCACCCCAAGTTAGCTAGCACAATCAGTGATGAAGAAGTGAAAATAAATGGTGTCACCCAACATAGTGGACTTTGGTCTATTGGAGGCATCAAAAATATCAAAGGTAGGCCCCAAAACCATATCTATGATATCATATGATTTAGTAGTGGAGAGATATGTGGAAATTTCAATCCCCCCACCAAATAAACAAAACTAAGATCTAGTGGTGGGGGATTATCAAATATCCAAAGTGCACCTGAGTCATCCTAGAAAAGAGGGGATAAAACACAATTTTCAGTCAAGAATTAGCTCTCTTCTTGAGAATATAGATAGTGATAAGGTCACAAATGATGAATTGAAGAATAAAGTTGAGCAATTGACAACTGATCTAAATAATTTTATAGAGCTAGTATCCTAACCAACTCAGTCTCTTGCTCAGTTCCCTAACAAATAAACACTTGAAATAATGATAGAAACTAGTAGTATGGGAAGGGCCACTAAAAATTGGGTTGAGTAGTTTATCACAAAATTAAATAGATTAATTAAGTTATAAATGGACTATTATAAGACTTTAAAAGATGATTAGGCATTTTGGAAAGTAGAAATAATCAAATACGAGGAAGAGACTAAAAGGATAAATTTATTTTTCCCAAAATTATAAGATGTTGACCTGATTAAGATTGATACCCTTAGTTCAAAGAAGATATTGAAAAGTGATGCAGAGAAAGAAGAGTTGGATAGGGCAGCCCATTTTATAATCAGGATACTCACTAAGAGTATTAATAAGGCCAAGGCTACATGGGATAAGGCCATAGATATTATAGAGAGGATTACATAAAATGATTAGTCAAACATTAGTCTAATAAATCAAAGGATAAATTCATAAGAGTAAACTAAATTAAGCATATTTATTCATGTAGGAATAGCTAATGACAATGAAAGACAAATGAAAGAAATCAAGAAACATATACCTTCCCAAGTGAATCCATCCTCCAAGAGCAGCTCAAAAACATGTTCTCCCTTGATCAAGCATCCTTGTCTTAATCAAAAATGGTGGCAAACTCCTCCAATGTCTCAAGAACACTCCACAAAACCTAGGCTCATGATATGTAACTATCTAATCTACCTATCAAATGAAGCTAATCCAAATATGAATAATACAATAATCAAAACACAAATGAGTTGTGGAGAGATTTTAGCATTATAATATTACAATACTTGAGCTTAAAAATGATGATCATGGCCTCTCTATTTATATATTTTTGAGATTGATCAGAATCAACTTGAACCATCCATCTCGGGATTGAGATGTGTGGCCATGAATTAATCCAATTATATAATTAAATCCATAAATATCTCTCATAAATATTTGGGATAGAGGGGCATTTAAGAGGCATGGGAGACCCATAATCTTGATATTTTATGTATTTATGGCCTAGGGATGCCTTCCCAAGAAATGATGTCATCTGATGATGTAATTAATAGAAATCAATTTCCAAAAATAAATATTCAACAACTCTCATGGAAAATCCACTTAAGATATTGATTTTTATCAATTAGCCTTAAACAAGGTTAATCAACATTTGTGCAATTATTTGGAAATTGGCCCTCAATTAATCAAAATGGTCAGAAAGTCATATTACTGGGTTATAATTTAACTTAGAAAGAATTGGAAGGTGATGTTAGATGTATTGGAACCATATTCCCATTTAGGCTACTACCAACACAAAATAACAAAGGTACGTGATGTGTAATAATGAATTAGAAGAAAAAAGTGATCCACAACACAAAAAGGCAAAATCATCATTTTGACTCAAAATGAATTGATCAAAGTTAGGTATCACATACAATGTATTACCCTATTTAGGGATACATTGACCTAAATTGGCACTTTTAAATAACAAGTTTGAACCATTTAGGGTGTTTTATGGATTTTGACCTAAAATGTACATTTGAGTAAGATTGATAATTTCAACACAAATGGTGTTAGGAATTGGATGTTTATAGATAAAATCTATGAAATTAAGTATTTTCTTAGTAGATTGTCATGTGAAGAAATAAATTGTCACGGTCAAATACTTTCAGTTCAAGAGGTTTATAACAAGTTCAAAGGAGTGGTCAAGAGAGAGTCATCACAAGATACAATGTTCAACTTGAGTTCCATCCACCGATTCATCAAGTATCATAATAAACTAGATCAGATGGGGAAATACACTCAAGTATATAGGGCTACATGTAGAGAACTCTCTAAAATAATGTAGAATGTGAGATAAGAAACCTATATTCAATTAGTCTTGATGAAGATCACCTCCAAGAGATCTTCAAAAGCTTTGATGCTTATATTGAAAATATATAAGTAAAGAAGGACAACTAATCTTCAAAGGTCATGGTTTTAGATTAATTCTTTCAATAAAATACATTCTGTAAATTCCATTTATTTATTGTAGGAAACATTGTAAAACTATAGGTTTCAAATTGTAAATACTATTTTGGTATCTCTTTTTGAGAAAGAGCCATTTGTAATTTTTAAGTATCTTTTTGATAGGATTTAAGTTGTAAAAGTGAAACTTGTAAATTTCACTTTTGTTTTTGAGTTGCTTAACTTGATAAAACTCATGTCGTAGTTTACACTTTCTTTTTTGTCAAAGTTAGATAACTTTAAAAGTTGTAAAAGTCTCAATTGGAAAATACAAATTAGATTTTGAAGTTATAATCTAAAAATAACTAAAAGCATTTAACTTTGCTAAGTGTTAGTTTATTTTGGTGCTTCATTCTTAGGAAAAGATAACATCAACTGAACTCAAGGAAGAAGGGAAAGTTTGCATAAATATTCAAACAATTTTCTCCACTCCTCCAACACTTGTTGAAGCATCCATCAGTTGCATGTTTTTGTTTCAGCCACCTACTCCACTAAAGATGCCATTATAAATTAAAGAGGATGCCATTTGCATGAAATTATCATGTTTTCTTACTCTTCAATTAGGCATAAGGTTTTGATAACTCCCTCTCTTTCAAGAGAGTATTTTATATAAATATGGGTACCCTAGTGTAGCCCATCTATCTTTTTTCTATTGTTTATTTTGCATTTTGAACAATTGATCTACATGATATAACCTAGAGAATGATAATATATTGAAGTTTTGCCTTCCTTGTGTGTGTCTTCTTTGTGTATGCACGGTTATTTATCAAGTTCTTGAATGATTTGAATCTTGTTTCAGTCACATAAATTCATTTGTGGTATTATTTATGCTCTTTTAAAAATTTGTTGAGAAATAATAAAGAAATATAATCCTTGTTTGATAAATATTCCATATTACCTTTGATCTCATATTTATGCAAGATTGTGCTTTAACAAACTTAGCATATTAAACATTCTATTGTGTTCATACAAAGAAAGCATTAATTTCCACTATAAACATTTGGTGCAATCACCAGTTTTCAATTTTAGAAATTCATTTTCCAAAACTCTTTTCCTCACAAGTCAAACCTTAGTTAGGATCAAGATCACTGAGATATAGTATTTTAACATGAATAGGTAATATATCAATTGCACCAAACTTAGTGAAATGAATCTAGCCTTCTCCAGAGGTTCATCTCAATTCACCAAGGTTCCACAGCTTAATATGTGATCCCATTATGTCATTAGATTTCCCACAATTTACAACTCATACTACACAGCACATTACCACACAAAGATGGGTGTAAAATCTAAGTGATAACAGTCATATTACTACATGATTAAAAATTTAGGTTTATTATCTATTCCATAATTCATCATTAACAATTTGAAATTATCCCTAATGATAGAAATGTGCCTAATCCATCAACTAAAAGTTAAATAAATATAAACCTATTTTTTTCTATGATCCTTTGTATAAGTTTGAATGAGAACCAAACTTGCATGGGTGGTATGGGATGCCCATGTAAACCTTTATCCTAAACACATTTTCAAAGATCATAATGTTAATTCATAGGATACATTTAAGGCCAATCAATTTTTAGGATGGATATGTTGTGGAGACCTAGGGATAGAGTCATGAACTCCATTACATGAGTACTAAGTGATGGAAGAAATTCTAGTCAGTCTCACTATGATCAAGTATTTTACCGAGTTCTATTGCAATAAGGTGGACTTGTTAAATCCATAATTATAGCCATAATTAATTTATAGAAGAATATTATATTAGTAATTTATTAATTCATGTCTTAGTTCATTGTGATACCTGCATCATGTTACATGGAGTAGCTGCAATATTGACTCACTTACACAATGACCTATTTCTTATCATCTGGTTCATATCTAATTTTATTTTCAAGGATGGGTCCACTCTAAGTGGATAGGAGGTGTGAAAGGGATCCAAAAATATTTGTGGTTAGAGTTAAATCATTCCATAATAATCTCCCTCTCTACATATTATACAGTCTCCTATTGGTTTTAGTGATGATCTCCTACTCCTACTTATTTGTGTTAAGGAAAAAAAAATTGATTATGAATAATTATATTATATTGTATTTATTTTAGAAAATATGTATCCACATGATGTAATACTAAAAAATATTTTAACCTTTAGGATTTGAACAATGTAATTAGAATTGAGCCATTATCTCATGTTGTAATTTTGATATGTGATTTATGAATGTCTACATTCCTTTATTTAGCAAATGGATAATTACTATACCATAATACATGTTATATGAAAGTGAAATTGAAATATAATTTATGAATTAATGATAGGAGTTATTAAAATTGATCAAATGTGATGTGTTTTATTACTTATGTTACTTCTTACTATTTTTAATGAGTAATTCATGTGAGAATCTATAATAGTTATGAAAACCTTTGTGAGAGTTTTTTTTTAATGACCATTTTCAAGTTTACCCCACTTTAGGGTACACTTCAAAATGTTAATGTTATTATTATTATTATTATTATTATTTAGGCAACAATTTTGAAGGTTTTATTACATTATGGTATCATAGCTTAGGTTCATATTTTTTAACTAGATAGGTGTTGTGTCTAACATACCCCACTCTAAAAAAAATTTCAAGCAGAGGCCCATTTCAACCTAAAAGGAACCAGCTATGGTGTGTGAATAATTTATTTATGTTTAGTGTGTGCTTAATAATGATAAGATTTACAAAGTGTTCTTATGCCTAGGTTTAAGATTAAGAATAGTTGCCTTAATGATAATAATATTTTGTCATTACCCTGGCTATCTAGGTTTTCATTCTTTATTATACTCAAGATAACCTATTAATGGTTTTCAAAAAAAATTCTAAGTGTGTAGGTTCTCTGAGATTAAATCAAGGACTCCTATGTTTGGATCTTTTAGGTTTGAAATTTATATTAGGCACACAAGTTCCTCAAAAATTTTGTTAATCAAGTTTTTTGTGCAAACTCAAACATCTTAGAGCTTCATAACCTTTTTTAACTTATCAAATTTTTACAGTTTAATCTTCAAATAAATTAGTGTCATGTGATGACAAACCGCTACCCCATGGATTTTTAAACACTTAGAAACTTTTAAAATACTTCTAGGTAAACAAAGCATCAGGATGTTTTTAGGTGTCATAATCTTGTTCATCGATGACTGACATGATCAAAGTTTTAATATATGGAAGTTCCAAGCAAATGAAGTAGTGAAAACTACCCAAATGTTGTAATCCCATGGAATCACTCCTATTAAATCATTATAAAAAATTTCAATGACTTTCGGGTAAATGGAATACCGGGATGATGACCCATGTCATCATCCTACTTACCCAAAGTCTACATAATGAAAGGAGGAGTACGACACTCTTGGTTAAGGGAAGCATAGAGATGATGTTAGGTGTCACAATCTTTCTCAATCAAAGCCTATGTAAATATGAAGGTATTACAATACCTTGATGATAATTAGATCACAATATTTTTCCAAGTGTCACCATCTCGATGGCCTAAGATAATAATAAACATAGAACAAGGCAAAGAAAAAACCATGAGGCAGTGGGGAGATAAAATTTCACCATGTGTCCCCAAAACTATGCAAAGGTCTATTAATAGCAATTTAATTCTTCTAGGATGAGTGAGAAGTCAACAAGTGTCAAATAAAATTTGACAAGGCACTCAAAGTTGATTGGGGAAAATCCACTTGGTAGCAAGATTTATAAGAGCAAATTCAAAATATGAACAAAACAAAAAAATAAATGAGCCAAATCCATTTGATCCATTAATACACATAAATTATTTTATTGCATTCAATTCAACAAAACAAGTGAATCCAAATATAAATATATACAATTAACCAAGTCAATTACAATCACATTGTGTTACGCCCTTAATCGTTGGTATGTTTAAGGATATGTCAAACCAATTTGTGGCTTGAATTACCATTTTGCATATTATTTTACATTTATCTATGCATTCATATGCTTACTAGGTCTGCCTATGGGTTTTCCATGGCCTTGGTAGACTATATATAAGAAGTAGGGTTAGTTGCTCATCATCATATTGGAGTATTCATTTCTTATTGAAAGCATTTGGGAGGGTTCCCCCTCGAAGTGGCTTATCTATTATTCATATTTTTTGATATATTTCCATATCATTATGATATATTTATGTATTTATACTTATTTTATGAATTAATATCATTTCAAGTGGTATCAGAGCATCGATTTGGGTCATAATTAGGTCAAAACCTTAGATCTTGAAATTTGGATATACCTCAAAAAAAGTTGTGAATTTATCTACACTTTTTTTACTAGAATTGATAAATTATTCAAATAAGATTTCATTAAAATTTTAGCTCATTTGGATTTTTTTAAAATTTTATCACCATTTTAATTTTTTTCATAAATTCACTCCATAGCTCACAATTTGTAGAATTTTTTCAATTTAATTACAATTTTGAAAACTTGGAAAAAATTAGTTTGGTTATATTTTTTGATATTTGTGATTTGACACCAACATATTTTTAAAAATTCATGGTCAAATTTGGGTCAAAAGGGCAAAATAAGGCTCACCATCAAGCTTTTGTATGACTGGTCCTAACACTCGCAGATGAGGGAAAGGGAAAGACACCCCTAAAACTCATTTAGGGGAGACATGGAGTCTTAATCATCTAATAGGATTTCTCAAATTAATTCAAATCTATATGGCCTAATGTAGAAGGATGTGCAAGTCTAAACTCAAATATTAATAATGCAAGGGAAGCTTAATGGCATGAATATTTAGTTGTATCAGATCATGACACAATTGGCTACAATTTCATCTCATTTACCACTCAATAACCCTCCAATTTTTCCTTCTAGTCCTCCTCCTCTCAATACTAACAACACCAATACAAGGATAAAACTGATGTTGCCAAAAGTGAACTTATGCAAGTTTGATGGTAAGGATCCACTCACTTGGATCACTCAAATTAAAAATCTATTTGATCTACACGTGAACTCCTAACTCTCAAAAGGTGGTCATGGAATATTTATATGTAGAACCTAAGACATTCATTTGGTATTATTGGTTTTGTGCTCAAAATAAGAAGACTGGTGCTCCTTTTACATGGTCAGTATTCTCTAGTGAACTGATGTCTCACTATTGGGATAATTTTTTTGAAAACTACTTTAACTAGTTAGCCAAACTATGACAAACAAGAACAACGAAGGATTATATTCATCAATTTCAAAATCTATCCTTGCATGTGTAGGATATCATCAAGGCAAATCTGGCTGACCTTTTTCTAGGTGGACTAAAAGATAATATTCAATTGGAAGTTCATATGTTTAACCCCACAATTATATTTGAAGCTATACCAAGGACATGCTTAATAGAAGAAAAAGAGATGATCAAACATCATCCTTTCATCACTATCCAATAATGCACCTTCCAAACTCTATCATGGCCTTAACCTACTAGATCACCATCGTAACAAATTGAGAAGAAGCATGCCAAAAGGTTGTGTTATGGTTGTGATAGAAAATAGAGCAAAGGTCATCAATGTACTAAAAAGAATTTATTTTGCAAGGGGTCGATGAGGATGAAGAAGATTAAGAGGCATTTGGTGAGGGTTTTGAAGGACCTAAGGATGAATTTTTAGATTCTCAACCTATTATCTCCTATCATGCCCTTGCAAGTACTTCTACTCCTTAGACTCTTAAGGTGGTGGGTTTCATTAAGAAATAAAAGGTCACGGTGTTGACTGAATCAAGTAGTATACATAATTTCATCAACAATGAGTTGGTTGCTCATTTGAATTATTTCATCTACCTAGCCCTAGAATATTAAGTCATGATTACAGATAGTGGTACAGTTAATTATTCCAGGAAATGTCACTCTATTAAGTTAGCAATGGGGGACTATTTACTATATTCTCCTATGTTTGTTATTCCTCTGGGTGTGATTGACATTATTTTGAGATTTCAATGGCTCATCACATTGGGTTCTATTAAGATGAAATTTATAGATATGTTGATGCATTTTTATTTTGAAGCTAAGCCAGTGCAAATATGGGGATTAAGATTTAAATATCCACAAGTGGTTAGTTCACATCAAATAACCAAGATGCTAAAAAAAGGTGCTAAAATATTTATGGTGTGCTTGTTTTCCAATGATGTTCAACAAACTGAGTCTACCCATCCTAATTTATAACAGATATTGGATGAAAATTCAATTGTTTTTGGCCCTATGCTGAAAGGTCTTCCTCCTAGCCTTACCCATGGCCATACCATCAGACTCATTCCTAGAAGTATGCCACATAACATTAGACCATATAGATATCTGTATGCCCAGAAGACTAAAATTGAAAAATGGTACAAGAATTATTGGAGGTAGGAACCATTCTCCATAGACAAAATGAATATTATTTTCCAGTAGTCATGGTATGAAATAAGGATGAAACTTGGAGGATGTGCCCAGATTATAGAGAGCTCAACAAGTACACTATCAAAGATAAGTTTCATATTCTTATAATTGATGATTTGTTAGATGAATTACATGGTGTTGTTTGTTTTACCAAATTAGATATTCACTCTAGGTATTATCAAATTTAGATCCATGAGGACATTCTTAAAACAACCTTCCATACTCACGAAGGCCATTATGAATTTTGGTCATGCCTTTTGATCTCACCAATGCACCATCCACCTTTCATATTTTTATGAATACAATTTTTAGGCCATCTTTGAGAAAGTTTTTACTTGTGTTTTTTTATGACATCCTTATTTATATCAAAATTTAGGAAGAACACTTGCAACATATGAAACAAGTACTCTTAGTTCTTGATCAACATCAATTGTATGGTAAACCATCCAAATGTGCTTTTGGAGTTCATTAAGTGGAATATTTGGGTCACATTGTATCATATAAGGGAGTAAAATTTGATCTTAAAAACATCCAAGCACTTAAGTAATTAAGTGGATTATGGGGCTAATTGGTTACTATCATAGGTTTGTCAAACACTATGGTAGTATTATAGCACTGCTCACTTTATTGTTGAATAAAACTCATTTCAATGGATTAATATATCCACCAAGGCATTTGAATAACTGAAAATGCCTCTATGCACCACCCTTGCATTGGCTAATCTATATTTTTTTAAGACATTTGTGGTTGAATGTGATGCATCTGGATATGGTATGGGTACAATACTCATGAAAGAGGGTAGGCTCATTTCATTTGAAATTCATCAATTGAAGGGTAAAATTTGGCTCAAACCCATCTATGAGAAAGAGATGATGGATATTCTACATATATTCAAACAATGAAGACCTTATCTATTAGGTCATCACTTTTAGCTATAGATTGATCATGATAACCTTAAATATTTTTTAGAATAGCAATTATAATTTGAAGAATAACAAAAATGGGTGAAGAAAATGTTAGATTTTGATTTTAAAATAGTCTAAAAGAAAGGAAAATAAAATGTGGTGGCCAATGAACTATCTAGGTGAGATGAACCAGATGAGGCATTATTATGATCCATGACCATTTGACAGGGAGACTAGCTCAAAGAAGCAAGGGCAGAATGGGAGAATGATAATATTACCCATGCATTGATTTAGAATCTATATAAAGGTTCAAATGGGATTGAAAATTTAACATCAAAGGGGAATGCATTATGGTACAAAGATAGATTATATGTGTCATAATTGTCTTCTCAAATAGAGAATCTTTCAAGAACTTCATGTATTTCCACTTGGAGGTCACTCAGGTTTTTTGAAAACCTATCATAAAGTCAAGAAGGATTTTTTTTGGAAAGGACTCATTGGGGATGTACATAAATATGTGGTTGAATGTATGGTTTTTTATTAAAATAAAGGTGAAACCATTAAAACTCTAGATCCTTTACATCCTTTATCCATCCCTATTCAATGATGGGAAGTGGTATCTATGGATTTCATTACTGGGTTACCATGATCTAAAGGTAGAAATGTTATCATAGTTGTTGTGTATAGACTCACAAAGTATGATCATTTTTTTTCTTTATCTCAACTATTGGTGGCCATTACATTAGCTTCTATGTTCCTCAATACAGTTTAGAAATTACATGGTACTCCCAAGATTATTATTAGTGATCAAGATCCCATATTCACTAGTAATTTATAGACATAATTATTTGTATGTTTGGGAACCCAATTGGCTCATAGCTCATCCTATCATCCTCAATTTGATGGACAAACTAAGGTAGTCAACAAGTGTTTATAAAGTTACCTTTGTTACTTTGTGTCAGATAAATAAGATAAATGGGTTTAGTGGTTGCCCTTGGCTGAATGGTGGTATAATACTTCAATGCATGGTTCATCCAAAATGTCTCATTTTATGGCATTATATGGATATCATCCTCCATCCCTCACTTCACCCTTAAATTCCCACCCAAAGGTTTGTGTAGTATAGGAACCCCTTCAACATCAATAGGAAGTCCTTGCTAGTTTGCATGAAAATTTAGCTTTGGCCCAGAATCACATGAAGCAATAGGAAGTTCAACATAGGAGTGAGAGGAATTTTTAAATTGGTGATTATGTCTTTTTTTCTTGCATCCGTATAATTATATGTCCTTGAAGCAACAAAAAAAGGAAAACAAGTTGTCTCCCAAGTATTACAACCCTTATCAGATCTTGTATAAAATTGGTAATGTGGCTTACAAGTTGGAATTTCTTCCATCCACTCACATTCATCTAGTATTTCATAAATCTTTCCTTAAGAAGATTATTTGACATAGGGTTACCACTCAAATAGAGTTACTAGAATTAGATGAGGAAGGGAGGGTTATTTTTTATCCTAAAGTGGTCCTTTAAACACGCACTAAGTAGTTATGATCTAGACTGATTATAGAGTATCTAATCAACTAGAAGAATCTACCTTATGAAGATGCTACTTGGGAGGATTAATCCTTTATGCAACAACATCTGATATTAATTCAACATTGAGGACAACATTGTTTTTAAGGGGAGGGGCATGTTATGCCCATAACTATTGGCATGTATATGGATATGTGTATCCAACTTATGGCTTACATTACTCTATTGCATATTATTTTACATTTATCTATGTATTCATATACGTAGTAGGTCAGCCTATGGGTTGTCCATGGCCTTGGTAGACTATATATAGGAGGTAGGGTTAGTTGTTCATCATCATATCATAGTATTCATTTCTTATTTGAAGTATTTGGGAGGTTTCCCTCTCAAAGTGGCTTATCTGTTATTCATATTTTTTTTTCCCATATCATTGTGATATATTATTGTATTTTTACTTATTTTGTGAATTAATATCATTCCATATTGCCATTGAATTAACAGTTACAAGTGTGAAATCAAGATCTAGCTTGATTAAGAAATATTCACATAGTTTTTAAGAACAAAAACTTAAGTGTATAGAAATAGCTTCCTCTTTAAAGTTTCCACCTCTCCCCTCTATGTATTTTATTACAGGGTATGACCAATACACATATACAAAATTTGAAAAAGTGGATCTCAATCACAATTTCAAGCACTACTCATCTATCTAGGAGAAAGTTGAGGCAACATATCCCTATTTCCCTAAAGAGAAACTCTCACCCTTTACATGAAGGTATAGGCAGTACCTGGTGGTGATCAAGTCAATAGGCCTACATGATGTAGTGGTAAAATCAGAGGTAATGCCCTACATAGACTTAGTTTATGATTTGTTTATAAATGGCCAATTTTTTGGAAAAATTCTACATGTCTATCAGAATAACACACTTGTGTCTTATGTTAGTGGGCATGTTTTTGAGAAATACTTCTGAATCCCCAACCCAGAGGCAACCTATAACCAAGCCCTAGTTGACTAATAGATGTTGACCAAAAATATTACTAGCAAGTTATAGGATTGGTAAGATGACCCAACCACCTTCAAGGTCAACGGACTCCTTTTTTCCATCCCAATCACCACCTCTAGGCTAATAATCAGGATTGTCATGGGCCTGTTAAACAAAATTTATGATTTCCCAAGTATACCCTATGTTAACAAGGTTTGGATTACCTTGCTAGACACCATTCTCACCTCCACCAAGGCCATCACCGTTGGTGAAATCATTAGTGATAATTAAAAGTTAGTAGCATGGATAACCAATCAGATGGCAATTTTTATATAATGTCTTATCTTGTGGATGTTATAAATGGAATAGTCCACTCAGATTTTGAAGAACACTAGGAACCCTCCCTTGAATATCTTAAGAATAGAATTTGTGATGATTTTAAACTCATCCACAACCACATATTCAAAAATAACATGGCAAGGTTAATATAGACCTTCTATTCAATGGTGTAGTGGGATATTTTCTATGTTGCCTTTCCCTCCAATCATGTTATCCCAATAGATAAGCATCTCATATTACATCCCCCCAATTTATAGCTTACCTACTTCCCCAGTTTCACCTCCAAAAACCACTACATCTACTACCTTATCACCACTCACTACCCCTCTGGTTTCACTTGTTGTTTCCCCTCCATAAAAAAAAACTACCACTCCCACTAGGTCACCACTTGTGTATCAAAGAAAGGTGAATCCCTCTTCTATTTCCTCTCAGAGTACTCCAATAAAAGGAACCTATAAGGATAAGTTAGGGGGAGAAAAGGTTATTATAAAATGTTCCAAGGAAGAAGAACTCCTAGAAATCTTAGGTAATGGTGAAGATGATAAGGAAAACCTTGTAGAGGGAGAATGGTTCATAGAATAATAATGGTAAGATAAGATAGAAACCTCCTTGTTAGAGACCATTAGTAATACCACATAAAGTGAGACAAAGGATGAATGGTTACCAAAGGAATCTTAGTTTGGGGACATTGTAATTTTGAAGACCAATTTAGGTTCAACTAAATTAATTCAGGACCAAGGTGGAGATAATGGATAATAAGCATAGTCAAAACCTCCATATTCAACACAAGGGTAATTAGTGAGTATATATCCAACCTTAGTACCTCTGAGTATAATAATGGTATCTATGGAAACAACTCCCTAAATTATTACTACATAAAGGGTGAGTATACAAGCTTTGAATTCCCCATCTACTTTAATAACTGATTTTGTCCTAGTTAGTTCTATAGCAGTTATTCCTCATGTTTTGAATTATTTGGCCCAAAAAACTATAAGACTAGTTTTGAAAATACTGACCCCATCCCCCATAATTAGGTTTTGGTACCCCATGCCAAACTTCAAAAGGACCTATTGGGGCTACCCATACATCCATAATTGATTATTTACAAATATTTCTCAATACCTCTCTTACTTATTCATTCTTTGTTGCATCCATCCCTCGGTCCTCTAGACTCAATAAATAGGATCAATTTGAGAATCTAGTATCCTCAACCATATTTTCTTCCCCAGTCACTCCTTCCCATCCCTCTACCTAATTAGACCTTCTAATTGGCTACGCAGCCCAAGTAAAGTCTACCACCATCACATAAACAAAGGGCTTGGATAAGGGAAAGTTAATAGTTGATACAATGGTTCCAAAGGTCACTAGATGGAGAAGAGCCATTCATCCTTGCCCTTAGATAAGAACATATTCTCCTAAGCCCATCATTCTCCTTGGGTAAACTCCCCCTTCCACTCCCACAAGCAAGGTTGAACGTTCACAATAACTAATTGTCTTGAATATACATGAGTGGATATAGAAGATGCAACAAGCAGAAGTGGGTAGGCAAGACTTGGTCATTTTGGAGGAACCCATATTCAAGTTTTACTTCAACAATGAAACTAAGACTATGAGAAACATAAATAAAAACTATATTGGTTGAAGGCTAGCAAGTGGAATTAGAACAAAGAAATGATGTGTTCTCACTGACTAAAAAATGTAGAACTCTCCCTATGACTTAGATGGTCACATGGAATAACCCTATACTTTTGTAGACTTTATAGGGGAAGTAAGAGAGTATAGAAGTTATGATTAATCTATGGAGTCCTTATAGGAAATAAGCACCATTCAACCTCTAAGGGACCTCATAGGTAGTGTGAAGGAAGCAACCCAAAAGCTATATGATGTTCTCTAATTGATAAGAGATGCAAAGAAGGAATCCTATCCCAAATGGGGAGATGTATTCTCCCTTGTATAGGATATGAATAATATGGAGGCTAAGCATTATTTTTTGGGCTGAGTAATTAGAGACAAGGCCTATAGTCATCGAAACTTAATAACTACCCTAGAGGTTGTATGGGCCCAAGACTATGTGGTCTTCAAGAGAAATAGCTTGATTTAATGACATCAAGAGATTCAAAATTAAGTGAGACAACTCATTAATTATGAGGTTCAAGCCATTACCATTCTAAGGAAAATGAGAGTCAGTGGTGTAAATAACTAGAATGGAGAATTGGTCCTTAGGACCATCTTTGAGGACCTCCTTTGAATGGTTGTAAACACTTTTAGAGTAGAGGTAGAGGTCATAATATATAAGACCCATGAAAACTTATAATAATTGATAAATTTTAATATAAGTAGGGTCCTTGGTACTTTAGACTTTATATGTGGAGATCAGGGCTGAATTGAAGGCATATAAAAAATTAATGGACAAGCTCCTCTAGCTCTTCAAGAGACCCCTATTGAACTTCAAGATGATAGAGAATTATTTTTAGGTGACCCATGATCTATACTTGAAAATTAAAGTGAGTGAGTAGTATATTTAGGCCACATCACTCCCACCAACCATCTCGACTACACCAACATCTTCAACAGTTAAGCCCACCATTACAACTTCAACATCAACAACCATCAGAGTACAGGTGTCCACCACTACTAATACTACATCATAGGAGTAATGATCTTAATTAGTGGTATAAGAGTTTTATTGTAACAAGTTTTGTCTATTTGTGGCATATTTTTCGAAGTGTCTTCTATGTACTTCAGGATATATTTTCTAAAATAGATGTAAACTTTAGAATGGCTTGAGTGATGAGGCATCCCCATCCCAAGATTATATATAAATGTAGCTCCCACATTCCAAAAGGGAGAAGAAATTATAACATTTAAATATAGATAATAAATTTTTTGGGTTGTTCTTAAAGTTTGTGTTGTATGGTTCTCTTTCATTTTTGATCTAACAAGTAACTTAGTCTATCCTGATATATGCAATAGCAATTTTAAGAAACATGTAACTGATTAATAAGGTTTTATCAATCAAAATGTGTAGTTTTAATTTAGGTTGATATATATATATATATATATATATTGGTAACAAGATAGCTAAATTACTCATTAGAACTTGTTATAAATTCCATATGGTGCAACTTCTTAGACTGAGCCATAGCTAGTCAAAGGTGCTCTTTGGTTTTAGCTATAATATTGAAATTAAGATATGTTAAAATGGTCTTGATAACAATAAACCTTTGGTTAATAAATTGGATTTAATGATGTTGTATCCCTCATATTTTTTCATTGTGTTTTTCAGTTATATGTGCTAAAGTATAAATCTATAAGCATTAGTTATTTGGCATTTATCCTTGTCCTAAATCTAGTTAGAAATAATTCATACTCTCTATTTTTAGATTGACTTTTCTACCCTACCTTACCCTATGTTTACATTTTCTTTGAGGCCTCTCCACTTTAGAGTAAATCCATCATCACCCCATTCCATTCAAGTATATCTAGGATCCATATCCATATCCAAACCAATCAGGTTAGTAGTTGCATTGCTCATAATTATTCCACAGTTGGACACTGTAAGACCCAATACCTACAACTCATACCCTAGATTGAAGTTAACCTTCACATAGATCCAAAAATATTAAAGGTTACCTTGTATATATTTTATAATGTGTGTAAAACTTAGAACAAAAAAATATGGCACTAAAAGGAAGGTCTCTTTCACTTTTTGGACTTGAAAGTTACATTGAATATATCCCAAAGACTAATCAAGTCCACCTCTAACAATAACATGTTACGTCCATCCCTATAGACCCATAGATAATTTAGGTCAGATATAGGTGTCCTAAGTAGGTATCATGCTCAATCATATTCTCTAAACAAATGACCACTTTTGCATCCAATAGCCTACCCTTGGTTGATGACTTTTGCCTTAATTATTCCAGGAGGTATCCATGACCTACCTAGGAATCCTCAGAAATACCTTCCCAACTTTTCTCGGTTAGGGGGTGAATGTTAGGAATACAGAACATAGAGTAATATTAATTAATTAAAGATGGAAATAAAATGCAAAAAATATAACATAATAGATATAGATTTAATGTGGTTCACCTAATATGGGTTACGTCCACACAGAAACAACCACTCTTTATTATTCAGTTCAACAAATGAAGATAAAAAAGTATAATATAACCACTGCAATATCCTCTTCACTCACATACATCATGCCACCATCACTACAATTCCCTCATATCAAAGGAAGGTTACATATTAGGGCAAATATGTACAAACATAATCTCTATTATTAGATCTACAACCTAATAGTGAATGGTCCAGATTTACTATGAAATTATAATATTTTATAGTGCATTTTTGCTTTGGGGGTTTTGTCCCTAAACCCCCACCATGGGGGATTCAAAATAGGTCACTAACCCCTTGGATCCCCACAGTAACCTTAGTTGGGGGCGTTGCCCCCCCACAACCCCCTATTAGGAACTGGGCATTAAAATAAGATTAGGCTCCACCATCCAACACTGAACCACCAAAAAAAATTGAAATCCTATAGAACTGATCTAGGGATGCTAAATGTAGTCCATGAAGATGTAGATTATTAGATTTTCCCATTTACACTATAAGATGCCACCTAGGACTGGTTCCTTAATATTATTGATGATTCCATCACATCTTGGACTACTTATTAGACCACCTTTTCAGGATAGTTTAGCCAAGTCATTAGCACTAGTATTGTCTACCAACTCTTTCTTAATATGAAAAGGGAACATAATGAACCCATAAGAACATTTAATGCAATATTATAAAATATGTAGAGATGGATAAACATTGTGTATAAACCAAATGCTACATTAGCTCTGGAGATGTACAAAAATAGCTTAGATCTTATAACTAAATTTTTTGTACATAAGGTAGTTGGTGTCTTAGACTTGACCCATGCATATACCAAAGCTATAGAGGTTGAAAAATAGATGAACCCTCAGTATCAAGGCTTAGCAGGGCTAAATTTTTATCATGCCTATCGAATGTTAAACCTAATCCCAAGTGTTAGTCAAAATGTTGTGGCTCACAATCAAGCTCAATACCATATGCAATTACCCTTTTCTCATGCTACACCTAACTAAAGTCTAGGTTTCTTGAATTATCTTGTCCAAGCAACTGATCATCATAAAATCCAAGATCTAGTCTCAGTCAATACTTCCACTACTCAAGGTATTGTTCTTAATTCTAATAAGGTTGAGATAGATTCCATCCAGAGGATGGTATAGAAGTTAAGTAATGATTTTTTAACAATGCAAAAATATATGTGGAATTTCAATGAATAGAAAAACTAGAGATTTAGATACCAGAGATACAATCGACCTTTTAACAAGCTAGGAAATAATATTGAGCATTTTCCCAATAAGATGTCAAATATTAACATCATGGAGGCTATGTTACCTAATTGGTGTAGGGTCCACAACATAGCCAAACATGGAGAACTAGATTATAAAGAATTATGTATAGCCTTTGAGATATTTTAAATGGAAATATATAGACAAGAAATACTAGAAAATCTACCTGAGCCAACACCTTCTGATGCTTTAATTCACTCCAAAATTGCTATGGTCTTTGATACATATGATTTTCCACTTATAGTGGAAAAATATAAGAAACTAGAGGATGTCATAGATGAAGTCCATGATTTTTAGTAGTTCTAAATAAATAATTATAATCTAAGGAGAAATCATCCTTTTTCTACCTCTACACCTCTTAATAATAATGCTAGCACTCCTCCATATACAAAGAGCAACAATAATCCACCTCCCCCAAAGGAGAGGTATCATATGCAGCCCATAGAGACTTGATGTTATACACCACTTAATATTGTTAAGCGATGTATTCCAAACCATCTAATGGAGTATGGTCATGGGTGAGGCATTAGTCACAAGTTTAATATACAAATTGTTTTTAGATAAATCAGGTTCTTCTTACTTCTATTATCAACAATGAAGTGTATTAGTTGGGCATTGATCCACATTTGAGAATGAAATAATCTTTATAATTTGTTTATTTTTGTATGCATAGTAGAGATGTTTGTGGTACCCATCATGGCAATAGGCTTAGAATCCATGATTTGTTTACCTTTCTCCAATGATGCAGTGGTTATACCCATTACTTCAAGCTATGCAAGTTGAGTTTTCATGGAATGATATTATTTTTTGGAATGATTGTTGGAGTTATGAACTAAACACCACTTTATAGTCTTGGACTACTTAGTATGATTATTTTTTGGTTGTTATTTCTTCTGTGGAGGGTGTTTGGATTTATTCATTGATTTATAGTTCTTCTTAGAATATTTAGACCATTTCTTGGTATGAGACTTAGAATCTTATGTCTTGGTCTTGACCTTGGCCTTTGATTAAAATTTGTAGGCTTTTCTGATTGAAGAGATATGTAAGAAATCAAAGTTTGATTAGATATGAGGTCCCAATCCTAACCGATACTTCAAAATAAGATTTTGATTTGAATCCTTAATCCGAAGTTTGGACACCAAAGCAAGAAACATATGTGTATTACTACACAAATTGATCTTTTCCTTAGTACAACTATGAAAACTTGATGTACTGGTGTTGGTGTAAATTTAGGAACTTTTAGTATTTCTCAGTTTATGACTCACCTAATGTGAAGTGATACCAATTCACCAATAGTTGGATATATCACCATAGAGAATGGTGATTCTCCTTTATAATTGAGAGGTGTAGTTCCCTCATTGGATATGAATATTTTGGGGGTTTTTGTGTAATTTTTAATTGAAAGCACAAAAATAAATGAAATATAAAAGGGGAGAAACCCACAGAGGTATAAAAGTGGAGAACCACTACGATAACTCAAGATTAAAAAACAAAAATGGAATTCCTTCCTCTCACATAAGAATGAACATAGAAGTAGCAAGGATTTTGAGAACAAAAGGCATGCCTAGAAACATAAATTCTCCTCACAAACCCAATTTTACACACTTGGTACTAAGTTTCATCAATATCAAACACGTATAAACTCAAGGATATTAAGGACATTTATACATGGTATCTCTCAACACAAAGTTTGGGAAATACCATTGGTTGCATACAATTTAATAATTTATAAAAATTTAATAGAGTATTCATCTATAAATAGAGATTCAAAATTTGTAAATAAAGATATTAAAATCTACAAACACCCTAAAAGAGTCTCGCCTGCATGCTTGCATTTCATTGCTCCAATCTATAAATAACATGGCTCCACATAAAGCTATAGCTATCTCTCTCCAAGAGCTTATGGAAAAAAAGAACAACCTGTACAAAATCTGGATTTTTCTCTTTTATATAAATCCCTTCCCTTTGGAATATGAAAAGTCATATATTTGTTTCTATTTTTCTTTTTTTTAATTTAGGTAAATTTACAATATTCAAATAGACTTTTCAATTTTCACTTACCAAAAAAATATTAATTCTAAAAGGAATTAATTTATCAAATTACTAAAAATGTATAGTCATTTAAGGACTTTAATTAACATTAATTAATTATAAAATAATTAATAAAGTAATTAAGTCAATAAATTCTCCCATCAAGCCCATGACACCAAATCTAAAATACACTTTAGGTGGACTAATCAAACACATTACCTTGTCCATTGGGCTATGGGTTCCTATGAAATATTACAAAAAACATTAAAAAAGGCAAAATAACAAGAAATTTTAAAAATGGAGTAGTGAAATTTGGATGGCCAAATTTCACTACAACAATAGCGATCACAATTTCCAATAAGATAATAGGTTCCTTTGAGTTCTTATATGAAGCTATTCCATGTTTTTATAGATGTCTCTAAATTGACTTCATCTCCATGTGAAGTGAAATAATTTTCCCACCATCTCTTAACTGATAAAGAAACTTTCATAAGATAAATGAAATCTTTTCTTGCATAGAGAATTAATTAATTACTTAATGTGAATAAATGATGTTAAGTCAGATATCTAGTGCATCTACATCTATTTTACCTTCAAAAATATTGTAATTTGTATAGTGTTTATCTAAATATTTGATGAGAATGAGAGGTGGATGGACGATTTTGATGCTTGAGAAGTAGTGAGATGTGATCAATGATACTTATTTGTTCATGTGTGTGACATTATTTCAAATCTTCCCGTTATCTTTATAATGCATCCTCTATCATTTTATGAAACATTTATAAATTTTGTGTTATTGAATATTTATCTCCCATTTGAGGATGTGAAGGAAGGTATAATGAAGGATCATGAGTCTCTATCCATATCTTATTATAATTAGACCTTGTATGAGTGAACATACAAACAATGACAAAACTCAAAAACACCACAATACCATTCATATATGATATAAAGTGTATATGCTCTGATACCACTAATTTTGGGCCTAGGAGGAGACCCAATGGACAACCTACTCAAATTGATTAAGAGGGATATATATGGAAGTGAATTAAGTATGATAGATAATGTAAAAATTTAATGTGTTAAATATAAAGGAAAACAAGAAACAGATGACAACCTATGCAAAAATGTAATAGAAAAATTGTATTATACTAAGTCCTATACAATATATGAAAGATCATATATTTAGTGTTAATGAAATTATTAATTCTAATATTCTATGGTTATTCTCATTACAATTCTAGCCTATAAAGAATGAAAATGTACATTATTACATAATTCAAGGTAATGAATCATCGATCAAACAATTACAATAGTTGGTAACAACCTATTCATAACCGTAAAGTGTGGTGACATCATTGATTGTCATTACCGATGAGATATTACCTATAATACTGACACTACAATTATGTGGTAATGTAAGAGTGTAATTTTAAATAAAAAATTGGCACGTAGGTGTAGAACCTGCTGCATGACTAGTTGATGTTATTTCAAGACTAGATGTGCAACTACAGTGATGCTCTATTTGATCTAGTGAACCAGATCCTTCTATATCACGTGAATAAGACATGAGGAGAAGGTTTCAATGTTGGAATCCATGTTTTTTCCATTCCTCCTTGGTGATAATATTTACCTCTACTCTAGTATCAATTAAAATGTTTCATATGGCCCACCCATCAATAGTAGAATTAATTAACAATTATTGATCATAATTAGTGTTTTACATGGTTCTAACATCACACCCCAGTATTGGAAATTATTCAAAAATTATTTCAACAATATGCATTAACAAATTCTTAAAAAATAGGACAACTCCTAAGTATAATATATTAAATGTCTCAGATAATTTTTCAACGTATGTTGCACTAGGTTCCTTCTAGAGATATTCCTTTATCTGGGATTCCATGTCTCATGCATGTTGGATATTACCTTGTAAATTTTATATTACATCCATCACCTTATACAATATTAACTTATAGTTGAGACCACTAGGATAATCCCTAATCGGAGAGGGTTGTGCATGCTATAATTTCTTCTTTGGCACTTCTCTTATTTGTGGCTGAGTTGTGGCATCATGTGAATTATTATTTTAACCTTAGAACCTTATCGATATATATGTATCCTTCATTAGGTATCCATTATTATCATGTTCATGTTATCTTGATCATCCCCGTACCTTTTTTTATTTTCCATTTTGAGTAATATTTGTATAAAGGTTAGGGCATTATTCAATTTTATGCTACCCCCTAACAATATTCATAAGTGGGAAACTTCATGCAATCCATTTACTAATTCTCTAGTGATTCATACTTATAGTAGCAGCATGGGGGAAATAATTTTTCACCTTACCCTATGCCATATCTTCTTCTATGGGATCACTCACAACCATACCTTCATATATCTTGGTTTGTAGGTGTCATAGTCACTTTCCATGTGCCCCGCCCTTGTGGTTCATGTATTTCATCAATTAAACAACAATGTTTAGTTTTGTGTGTAGATGATTCACATATTTTAAAATATAATGAAAATTTTCCTTGTATTACCATCTACAACAATGAATAAGAACACACATTGTGGTCCTCTAGACAAACCTCACATGATTTTATAAGCACTATAACATTGTGCCTTAGATAATTATTATTTTTAGGACCCTTAACATCATATTTGGCACACCAAAAGGTGTTTTGGGTGTCATGCATGATATTAGCAGCTAATTTTTTATGTTTTGAGGCCATTTTTATAGTTTTTACATCCATAAATGGAATGATTCCAATGTATAAGTTTACAACTGCTTTAAGTCTCAAATCTTCCTCCACAACTTATTGTGGCTTGGTAAAAGTCTTCATGGAAAAAACATGATTGAATGGTAAGAGAAAAACCCCAAAAAACCATTGTGCATGTTGAAGAGGATGGATATCATATGAGTTTTTTTAAATCAAAGTTTTGAACCTTACAACAAATATTTGAACACTTTTGATAACATCTTGTTTGATTTCAATGAGTGTTGAAATGATTTGTAGCTCAAATTTATGAATATAAAAATATTTTAGGAACACTTTTTTAGGAAGTTCATAATCCACAATATATTTTAGTGGATCAAAATTATGATACCATTTGTATACAAAGGAAAATACATCTGACCTATTAATCAATCCTAGCTCAGAAAAGATAAATTCTACTTGCACTTTCATTTGTTGATATATTTAGACATTCAAGGTCATGACCAAAATGGATATAATAGACCTAAACAAGGGGTCCCTTATCATAATAACATCAATAGAGAGGGTTCAAAATCATCTAGTCAATCAACACAATGTAATAAACCTAGCTAGGTCCTATGTTTTCATATTCACTAAGTATATGCAAAGTAAATTAAAATCTAATCTAGTGATCACCAAAGCTTCTGGAATAAAGTGGGGGTAATAAACATAAAAAATAAGCATGCATAGAAGATCTATACTCAATTAAATGTATATAAAATCTTAATGCATGGGAGAGAAGTGAAAATGCTAATCTATCTACTTTAACAAAGGAGGAACAAAGTTAGGAATACTTACCTTTGAAGATGAACCCATTGAGCCTCAATCTCTCCCTTATTCAAGGTGTTTTTTAAGAGGTTTTTTTGGTATGTAAGGATAGAAAAGATAAGTTAGACCTAAGTTACACAACTCCTCTATGTATCCAAAAGACTTTTCCATAAGATAAGATTCATATCTCCAAGTGTAGTATTAGAACCCTAAGCAATGCTCCTTAAGTAAAATGGTGGATGAGCAAATGTGTAATATAATATTCTTATTCTTTTATTTCCTAATAAATGATAGAAATGGATGTGTATATATAGTTGAATTTAACCCTAAACCTTTTCAAAAGTTTAGCCGATAGGGTTGGCCCAACTAAACCTTATATCATTAATTAATAAAAGTAAGTTAGGTCCCAATCTAGGTCATCCAAGGTAAACCTAGATCTGTAATGTGAAAATATTAATTAGAATATAGGATTGACCTAGGCTGACATTATTTGGTAAATGTCAAAAAGGGTTTTAGGCTTAGGTAGGGGATAAGTAAGATGGTGAATTACTTGGAGGAGTGTGTAAGGGAGATGTAAAAACTTAGGGAAGTATATAGGACATGGTTGTGTATATATTAAGTGGTGGTATATGAAACAACAATATTACAAAGCACCAATGTTCTACCAACCCCTTTCTAAGTACACCCTTTAACACATACAATCAGAGAGATTGAGACTTGATGGGTTCTTGCAAGAGAGAAAGCATCAATAATTGATAAAGTTTGAAAATATTATGTATATACATATGCCCCACCTGAATCTCATCATGTGTCACATAGGTGTAACATGGGATGGTGCTTTAGTAAAATAACATAGCAGTGCACAATGCTGAAGCTAAATAAATTGCAATAAGAAGAAAATAAGATAAATGAAATGACAGAATTGAAAAATACATATCTTTACTTACCTTAGTGATGTAGATAAGGAATGAAGTGAAATAAATGTGAAGGTGTCCAATATAGGTAATATTAAGTGAACCTATAAAAATTAGAAAAAAATTAAAAAAAATGCAAAATATACATGTAATATGTGAAAAGATTCTCTACAATGTCAAGATTTTAGAACATCTCACAGTTCAGAAAAAGAGCTAGTATAAATAAAGATATGTTTGAAAAATAGAATTCGATGTAAATGTATATAATTTTGAATAGTAAATATAAAGAGGATAGAAATCAATTCATTTTTTATTTTACTATTCTGAGAAAATATTGCTCTGAGAGACCTCGTTTGAGCATAGAGAGTGACCATGGTAAAGAGATAAAAATTATGATGTGGAGGATGCATAGCAACTGTAGTAGGTGCAGTGTAAGTAAGAAAGCATTAATTTCAAATGTTTGATAAATTTTAATTGAAATTAAGCTAAATATATAAAATTGGATGGTAGGCAAAATATAGACACTGAAACTAACCCTAACAAATTTTTAGGTAAATTAGGGGTAGAATATGGTACTGGGTAGGAAAAGATCAGACCAATATATGCCTAAAGAATTTATGGTAAATACTCAAAAAGTCACCACAAACTAAAAATAGAGTTGGCCCTATCGAGTCAATTTACAAGGCAAGAGAAAAATAGGGGGTCGACTGTGTAGCAGTGAGATGATATAATATCATTGAATATGGTTGACTGCATTAAAGTGGGCTGATATAGTTTGAAAATAGGAAGATTTTTTATATAGTGCCCTCTAGCCAATGCAATTTATACTATATGGCCAATACAGTTTGTTAAATAAGGTCCACTGCATACTAGAGGACCGATATAATATTTTAAAGATGAGAAGGGGTTGATTTAGTATCAAATACATTGATAACATGTAAAATAAAGGGTTAACTACATACTAGTGGGTTGATTTAGTATGATAAGACTATGATAGGGCTGATTTAGTATCAAATAGGTTGATTGTGTATAAAATAAGAAAACTAGATATAACAAGATGATGAAGTAGTTAATTTGTAGTAATTTTTTTTAGAATGTTTAAGAATGTATTTTAATATGATGACATCAAGATCTAACACATCCTATATTATTTGATATTTTATAGATATGTTGGAGATTTTGGTGCCTATTAGATCATCCTAGCTACCACATCTATTAGAATAGTTGGTAGATGTGGATGGATCTTGACTAGTTGCCTTGGGTTTTAGAGGTATTATGGAGATGAAACAGATCCCTCTAAGTTTTGATCTCATTCTCATGTTCCTATGATCATAATAATGATTGACCAATACTTTTCGATGGGAGGTAGAAGGGGATACCATAGAGGTGGTGATTACCTTAGAGGATGTCCATGCACTGCTTAGACTTTTTATATATGGGACACTAGTGATTTATGATACACCAGAGTTAGAGGATGAGAGATGAGCCTTAAATCATTAGGATAGAGCCTTGGATAGTATCTATCTTGGGTTACGTGTGAGTTTTTTAAATGTTTATCTCATGGCCATTTTGGATATCTAAAAGGCCCTGATAGGGCTTGTGATAGTATGAGTGTTATGTCATAAATGGGATGGAAAGGTACTGGTGTATGTGATAGCCTTGTACTAGTTGATTTTAGATCAAGTAAGGTTATATGATCTCAATTATATCATCTAGTTCCATCTCATGCATGATATGTATGGGATGTTGTCCTAGTGATAAAATATGATGGGCATGTTATTTTGTTGAGCAGATGGATATATGAGAGATTCCCTATGTATCAATTCATTAGGTTACCCCATATGATCAATGATAGGTTACCTTGAGTCATTTGATAGAGGCAGGACCATGTAGCATAGATCATGCCCCATGTGCAAAAATTACATATTGTCACATGAGGGTAGATAGTGTGGTAGTTATACACTCACATAGTTGTCATATGGCCAAGTTGGGCTACTTTTACTATAGGTTTAGCACATGTGTTGATCATGGGCCACTATACTTCATGGGTGGAACCTCATCTAGTGGCTCATGTACTTGGATTGCTAAGAATTCCTCATCCATTGGCCCCTCTAGTAGTGCTTGATTATTGGGCATGGCATGTTAGAGATTTGAGAGGAAGAAGAGGAAAATGAGTACCTATCAAGATACCATTGATTAGGCCTTAGTGAGCTAGACCATGTGTTGGTCAGGAATGATAGTAGGAGGCAACAAGGTCATGAGGAGATGATATCTTGGATGTGGATGCAGGGGAGTAGGGAGCATAGTAGGGACCATAGCATAGGTGATAGTGGCTACCATGAGCTCATTGGAGATAAATCCATCAACAATGTGAGGAGACATAGGTGCGAGTTGTCACATAGGGGGATCTTAAAAAATAATTAGGGCATAGTTGATTGATATAAATGCCATTGGGGATAGGATCATGATGGACTTAGGTGATGACTCCTAGATTTGCATTGGTGTGGAGGTAGCTGATAGAAGAGGTGCTTGGTGGGTGAGAAAATAGTTAGATCATGGTCAATGATGCTAGTAGTAGTGATAAATGTTTTAAATTTGATTTAAGTTTTTGATATAGAACACTATTTGCATCATTAATTATGATAGATAGATGATTTGAGATATATATACATGTAATCTGGTGTATATTTAGGTTTTTTTATATCTTGTTATAGATGAGTTTAGATGGGGAGCCCTGGTGATGGTTACACATCATGACATTTTAGAATGGTGTTGTCATAATATGACCCTACCACTTTGGATGATCATATGGTTTTTTACACCCCAGATCATGCAAGTTAGCTTAGATTAGTGGGAGAGGTTGTACAATAATTATAAATGCAAGGTGATGGATTATAGATATCGATAGGTGTAGGATCTAGTAGGCTCATGCCTGCCAGGCCTTAGAATAGGAGCAATCCATGTACATGGTGACTATTATCTAGCTTAGATATGTACTTGCCCAAGTGTCCAACCTAAAAGGATAGGATTTTGGCTGGAGATCCTAGACTACCTATGTACAACACACTATTCAGATGGGTCAGTCATAATCATCCATGGGTAGTGTGGCTAGGCCATAGGATAGATAGGATGGAACATAGCCTTAGAACTATAGTTATTGTATTTTTTACTTGTAATGTATAAAACACATGAAATATATATATATATATATATATATATATATATATATATATATATATATATATATATATTGATGTTGATAGTTCCTTTATATTACGAGCTGTACTTGGATTTGGATGTGGATGCATGGATCTATTTCCTTTTTATCACATGTATTTTGATTTTGTTGTATATTCTATGGGAAATATGTGATGTTTTTTAATTTTCTAGCATTATGTGATACACATGCATGGTTAAAAATAAAATCATAAAAATGGCTTGGAAAAGTATAATTAATCAAAACAAATGTAATACACATTATATATGATGAGAAATGTGTAAAAACAAAATATGAATAAATATAATAAACCAAAGTGGTAAAAAGGGTAATAAATGTTTTCAAATCATGTAAAATATTTGCACCAAATTAAAATAGATAAAAATCATACTATATCACATTGGGAAGTATGAAAATTTGTAATAAAATGGAAGACACATGAAAAACCAATGGTATAAAAAGAAGTAAATAATTAAGGCAATCAATCATACTAAATCAAGTTGGGAAGTCTGAAAGTAAAACAAAATATAAGTGGAAATCAAATTAATCACACTAATTCAAGTTGGGAAGTAAGAAAAATTTAATAAAATTGTTGTAAACATACACGCAATTGGAAAATAAGAAGATAAGAGTGGAAGACTTATAAAGTAATCATAAAATATACTAAATCAAGATGGAAAGTATGTCAATGACATGGAACTCATAATCAAACACAACTTATCTCAAATTTGAAGTATGTAATTTTATTGTGACTTGGTTATAGTATGAATTGGGTATTGGAATATTTTTTGAGGAGGGTCTAGTCCTATCCATGGTCTTACACTGAAACTCATAAAGGAAACACCAATGAGGTGGAAACAACTATATGAATTAAAAATATGCTTGTAATGTGGTAATTTATGAGGAGGGTCTGGTCCTATCTATGGTCTTACACTACAACTCACAAGGGGAACATGAATGAGGTGAATGGTAATAAGGAAATGTTTTATTATGTTAATTTATGAGATCTTAGTCTATCCATGGTCTTACACTACAACTCACAAAGGGAAACCCTAGGGGGAATGATCAGTTAACAAAATAATATTTCTCAAGGAGAAATATTATAAATGTTTTAATGAAAGAGGGAATATAAAAATCATGGCATAGGAATCTATGAGAATACCTTAGAAAACATGAGGCATACTGGGTTCAAAGGAAAGACACTAAGAGTCTAGTGACTATCAAAATACAAAGGATACTTACTCACAATAAGCACAAAGTTGTATACTCAAATAGGCAATATAATAAGATCAAATCCTATTGGTTATATGAAAAATAAAAATAAAATGGACCTACCTTCCCACAACATGTTCCCCATTCCTTAAGACGTCTTATAGAGTCATCAATATACTACGAAGATTAGGTACTTGTGTGAGAAAGTAGGTAGCAATTAATTTTTTTTTTAATTCTCCTATCCCAATCCACTAGCCTACCACACCCCAATGGACCTTGAATCTATCATGAGGCAAACTGTGGTGTTTGAACTTCCGTTATAAATAGGAGATGTGATATGAATCACATCTTTTAGTGTGATTAAATTTTTAAATTTGTATGTTTCCTTTTGATCATTGCCTTTTGTTTAAATGATTTGGCTTTTAACGTTTTTATGATTCCTCCTCTATACAAATTTTGAATAACCAACATGAGTGATAGAATTGATATATATGAATGAGATTTAGACTTTGGTTTAAATAAGGCTAAGTATCTAAGGATATGACTAACTAAACACTTAGGTTTACCTATGAACCAATATGTAATCTCAAGTTTCAACCATATGTATGCTTATCATATGAAATGAAGATAAGGGAATAAAGGGAGATCAAATTAGATCAGTATATAGGATTACAATGAGATATATTGTTTTCTAACTAATCATATGTACCTAGATAAATATTACTAATGGAATCAAGATTTTTATAACCAAGTCACAATAACATTTTTTTAATTTTTGAGTAAGATAAGATAACAAACAATCATTATAAAAGAAAAAGAATCCATGAAAGAAGTGGGCTAATAAATATAAGTATGAAATCATGAAAAGAATGATAATAATCCATTAAAAAAGAGGAAAGTAAATTAAATCATATAAAACACATAAATCATAATATAATGATCCATGTAAAATAGATAAGTGAAATCAAATTTGATGCATAGTCAAGTGTATAAGATATTGAAAAATGGATCATAAATCCAATCCAAAATCATAATGAATAAAATTGTGAAATAAAATCATATTATGTTCATGGATACTAATAAATTTGACCACAAAAATTATCTATGACATTAGAAACATCTCTATGAAGTTGGATCCTGATGGTATCTAGAGTCTCATCAATCCTCATGGAATTTTGTGCAAAGACATCCTTCTAAATCTCTTCAACTGAAAATGTAGGAGTAGATGATAAATGATCATGCTTATGAGAGATCTCATGCATAGGATACACAATCAGAGGAACATATGTTTGAATTGGAATAGTATATGTGGGACAAGAATGAGGTGTCACTGATGGAGAAGGAGGAGCCTTCTTGCATGGGTGACCTATATAAGGAGGAATAACTAGTGTGGGTGTCAACTTTGGGTGATTATGAAGGTGTTATTGGAGACTATGGAATTATTTAGTATGATGTGTACCATGTTGGTTCCTAATATATTATACCTCCCCATATTTATGGATATACTATGGTAATAAATTTAGAGTAGGTATAGCCTTATCTTTGGGCTAAGCAATGGCTAGATATAATGTGTCAATATATTGCATAAGTTTTTGGAAAGAAGTAGAAGAGTGGTTATTTATCCCATTGAACTAATAGATACATTTGTTAGTAGGTTTTGGGGGCCTACTCACTGAAGAGGTAGAAGGATAAGCTGGGGGCAACTGATATAACTGACAATCTTTGGTCCAAGGACTAATCATTTTTTGGATATCATAATAAGGTTAATCAGCCAATTAGGTGGGCATGGGATCAAGCTAAAAAAAAGGAAGAAGGCCATCACCAAGGGAAGGTGAGGCTAGTAAAAAAACTAAACTAGGCTCATTTGAAGGTAGAGTAGAAGTATAAATTGAATTAAGCCCATTTAAAGGTGAGGTTAGTTATGTAAAAGGCTTAAGAATAGTAGTTAGCATCTCTAGGAGAAGCAAACTATAAAATCTTGGTATTTGGAAAAGTATTAAGGACCTTTCATGGCATGATCCATGAGCATGCTCTTAAGGGGCTCTGTTGTAACTATAGGTGTACCATGTGATCGCTTCATCTCCACACTATGATAAATATGAATAAGACTAGTATTAGGTACTATAAAGGAAGGAAATCTAAAAGACAAATGAAAATACTAAAATAAAGGAGTGTGATATCAAAGAATTTTAGCATTTCTATCTTGGATGAGTCTATCTAAAAATGGGTCATCTAAAACATAGCCATCATCATAGTTGAGTCTATGCAAGTTGATGGTACATGTAAGTATGACTTTATCATTAGAGGACACGTGATGGATATAATGTCTAGTCTTGGTTAAGATAATGGGTATATCATCAATGGGTGGTTGATGGGATTGAGGTTTCAAAGAGGGAGGAAGTTGGATGATAATATAAGGGGATATATTGGAAGTTTTGATCTTGAGTCTAATCTCATCTAGATCATCATCATCAAAATCTAGGAGGTTAGGTGGAATGTTCCCAATTAATTTGGGGTGACCATTATAACCTCGAGTGGAACTGATGGGATAATTGAAGAGTTAAGATTCCCTAAATGGGATATCAAGCAAAGGTTCAAGGGTAGGAATTTTAAATACACCACATTCTTGGAATTTTTCAAAATTCTGAGGGTTTGTATCTCCTTGAATCTTATAAATAGCTTCATTATGGGGGAATTTGATGCATTAGAACATGGATGAGGCAATTTATCTCATACGATGAGTCCAAGGTCGACCAAATAAGATGTTATAAGAGAGGTTAAAGTTAAAGATCATTATTTTCATGCAAATAATGATAGGAGGGATGGTAATGGGAAGCCAAACGTAACCTAGAGGAGGCATTTTCATTATATCCTATCTTTGACATGTTATACATGTGGATTTGATGTTACATTCAGAATATCCGAGTGTCTTAATGAAATCAAGGGAGGTAATATAAGTACCTGAACCTTCATCAATTGAGGCACACTTAACTTGGATATCACCAAAATTTATGTTGATGAATAGAGGAGGATCATCCGCACAAAGTAGAATCTTTTTGAGAATCATGAAAGTGATAGGAAACTTAAGTGAAAGAGAGAGATATCCACTATTTCATCAACATGTATAGACATCTCTTTGCATTGTTAAATGATAGTATCTTTAGATCCATACAAGGTATATTCTCATCCTACCAGAAGAAGATGAGGGATGTTTATTTCAAATAATAATTACATTAGATGGTTTTGATGACAGCAGGAAGTTTGCATTAATTAAAGGAAATGTATTTAAGATGGGAGATGAGAATGTTTTGCTATGGGATCCCATTCATCATAACCCAAAGGATAATTTCTATATATAAGCATGTAATATTGCAAGAGATCTTGAGAACAATAGTTGAAAGTGAAATTAAACTTGTATTGATAAGGTGTAGTTGGCTTGTGTTGATTATAAATGGGTTGATTAACTTTAGGTGTTCGAATGGTTGGTGGAGGTATTTCTTGTGATTGGGTTGAATAAATAGTATTAGAAGGTTGGGAATGTTGTCTTGGTGTGTGGATGTTGTGGGAAAAGTATAAATTTTGTGAGAGGTATAGTCAAGTTGAGTTGTTAAGAGTGGTGATTGGAAGGTTATAATGTTTTCTTGTCCTAATTTCACTAAATGGGATGTGTAAGTGTCTTAAATGATGCAGAATGGTTGAAGGGTATGATGTGTAGATGTTGGATTTGAGTTGATAAAGGTAACTACTCTTTGCATATTGATAATATTAACCACATTTTCTTCAATAATAGTGAGGTATATAATACTTTCAACATTGTTTGTAGGAGTAGGATTGTTGGTGCTATATTGATGGTTGATAAGAGGATCTTTTTATATATAAAGATGAGCATTAGCTTGATTTAAAGCTTGGTTTTTAATTTATGTTTCATGGGATTTAAAATATATGGCATATGTTTGTTGATTCTTGTGAATAAGTGTTTCATGATCAAAGTTTGGATCAATAATAAAATCCATAGATAGATAATATAATTGTCCACTAGTCTCATGAGAGTGGCCCCAACTTGCATGAAACCAACAAAATTTGTTTGGATCATAACATGATTTCATTGGATGAGAGGGGTCAATATCTCATGTTAGAGGTCTTGGAAGACACTTTTGAAGCTCAGATAGGGAGAATGGTTTGTATGCATTGGTGTGGTTGGTTTGAGAAAATGTAGGAGTAAGAGTTTTGTTTGGAGGGGGAGCATGCTCCATAGTGTTGTTTGAAGCGATTACTTGAATGTTATGAATAGTGTCATAGGTATCAATAATTCCATCATAATTTCATGATAATTTTTATTTTTAATGAGCATATGAGTGCCCATTGTAGGTTGAAATGGTTTTAATTGATGCATAAGGAAGTCTTCTCTCTTAGCTTGGTCGAGGGCTTATTCTAAAGTTCTTGGAGAAAGAGTCTTAAATCGATATTGTAATTTGGGGTAGATAGCATTAGTGAATAGGTGGAAGAGGTTATCATCCACCATATTATGCTCATATTTTTTAGACAAGTTATTTCATCATTTGATGAAGTCTTGTGTCATTTTAGTTTCAAGTTGTTTACAATTTATAAAGTGGGCTAAGTTATTCTCAGGAAGATAACTAATTTAAAATTATTGGACTAGTGAGTTAACCAAGTCTTCAAGGCTAGTGATAGAATGGGTATTTAATTTATTGTACCAATATAATGTATCTTATAAAAAAATTTAGCTAATAATTTAATAGTGGAATAGGTGTTAAGTTTGATCCAATCTTTATAAAGGTTAACAAATGTCTTTAAGTGCAATGTGAGATCAATGGACCCATTATAGGTGATGGTGGGTGTGATACCTCTTATGTCAATATTATCAATTTAAGGTACAAGAGTTTCATTTTATAGATTTTTTATTATTTTATTAATGAGAGGTGGTTGAGGGATAAGGTTACCATGGGAATCCCTAAGGGGGGTCGGGGGGTATTCAGATTTTGCACTCCCCATGATACCTATTGAGGTTGGTTTATAAGATTAATGAGATGGTTTTACATCTACATCATCTAATTTATGTTATCGTTTGAAAATTATGCATTTGATTAAGTGTTTGTAATGAGATTTGGTTAGTTTGGGAAGCATGTTGACTAGTGTGTGTAGCATATGATGCATTAGTATTATTATTAATGGTTTGAATTGCACTATGAGTATTAACATCTGTCACACTAGTGGCATGAGAAGCATTGGTAGAAAAAATCACTACTGGCATGATAAGAATTGGTATAAAAATATGCACTAATAACATAGTTTATGGGAAAGGTCTTTTGAAGAGGCCCACTGGAAGTTGAACCTACCATGTTAGTAGATATACTTGGCATGGAGGTTGAAGAAGTCATAGAATAATATGTCATGGTGTGTGAAGGATACATAATAGAAGGAAAAGGTTGAGAAGCAAAGAAAGTGGTCCCCCCAAATCTATGAGAGAAGATAGGGGAGGGTGAAGGAGGATATTCTACTTGAGGACCTATTATAAGATTATAAATGATTGAAGTTTCTTTTCCTCTATGTTGAGTACATTCATTAACAAATAAGATAATTTCAGTTATGTACTCTAAATCATGTTCATACTCTATGGATAACAAAGGATTACAAATGGAGGATGAATGAAGATGATTCCCATAATTGGTAGTGCGAGTGGTAACATGAACATTGCTTTCATCTAAGTTGGGTGACATAAGTTGTGTCTTAGGAAACCTATTAGGATTGGTAAAACTCATCATGTTTGTTTGATTTTAATCTGTATTATCCTCATATGAGAAATTCATGATGAAGGAAAGAGCCAAAAAACTAGACAAAAAGAAGGATCAATTGATAAGATACAAAATCAAACCAATTGATAGTAAACTATAAAATAGAAAATAGAACAAGAATAAAGGACATAGTCATACAAGTCAAATTTGTACTATAAGATAAGAAATAGAATAGGATGAAAATTTACATAGTCATACAAGTTGACTATGTACTCGAAAAGGGAGAAACTAACTAGGCTGAAGAGATACATAATCATACAAGGTGACTGTGTACTGAAGGTAATCACAACTTGCAGTCTATAAAAGATTGTATCGATAGGAATGACAGTGTTCTGAACATAGGAAAAAACATTTCAAAGTAATAGTTATTCAAATAAAATGAAGCACAAAATCACATAGATCAATTTAGTTCATCTAATTGGAATGTGTAGCACAAACCTTGCACTAACATTGGCTAGTGTAAGTTTTACAATACAAAATACACTGATCAAAGAGCAAGTAATAAAACTTGAATGTAAATGATAACTAATTGGTCATTCCTAAATGTTGTTAAGTTATTATCAATTTTGAAATTAATGTGATGGGGAGTTGGCTATAATAATGAACTAAAAAGCAATCTATAGATAGTTTCAAGTATTTTAGGCTAAAAGGGTCTATATTAGTGATGGTACTGGCTTGGTATTGGGGGCTTCCCCTTACTTCATAATTTTGAAGTGATAAGAGTGTTGAGAGCTTTGATAATATTTACCATCAACAACATATTTATACTTGTCTAGAAAACCAAGTCGGCCTCCCCCTTGGTGATGAAATTTAAGTATGTAGAGCTTGGGAAGAAAAATGTTTAATGCTTTTTAATTTAAATGGATTTGGAAGTGTGTGCAAAATATAAAAATAGTGTGACTAAATCAATAAATTGAAAAACCACCTAATTAGTTTATGTTTGTTACTATAAACATGAAAGTAAATAAAATGAAAAGTGAATTAATTAATATTAAAATGGGTTAATTCCTTTGAATGTGAAGAATAAAGAGTCATTTTAGGTGACACTACATGTAAATAATACAAAATAGAGTTGATAGGGTCACTATGATTCTATAGAAGCAAGATATAAAAGAACATTATCGAACAGGTCGACTATGTCTTCTAGAGAGAACATAGGCTATAAAAATGTGTCAAGCTAATCGACCCAATTCGTTGTAAGTTTGTATTTTTATAGACTGCAAACTTGTGAAAAAAATATTGTAAATGAAAAATAGAAATGACAGAGAATTTAAGAATGAACCTTGGTGGTTTTGAAGATGATTAGTTTTCAAATTTTATGTTGTATTACTCAAGTGTTGGTTTTAAGATTCTATGAATAGAGTTGATGAATTATGTAAAAATTATGTGTTAAAAAAATATAAAAATAGAGTTGAATAACTCAATTATGTCTACAAAACTACATGCTAAAAAGGAATAACTATGAATAGCTTCAACTAGATTGACTCTGTATGTAATGTTAATGGTACAATCACTGAGAAGGGGGTGATTCAGTGAACCTAGAAAATCCAATTTCAATTTCAATCCTTTCAAGTTCTTAATCAATTACCATAAGCATTCATGAAGCATACACATCATTCATAGAAATGAGTAAGAGAGACAATGTAAGATCAATCACATAACACATGACATATGTGGAAAACCCTATTGGGGGAGAAAACCCATTAGAACCTATAATTGGACTACTATCATAATATAACAAGAACCAATTTACACCAGCTACAACTGATCAAAGAAATATCATCCCTTATTTTAGTGAGACTGGAATCCCATAAGGAGCTACTACACCTATCTAGTTGAGTTGTCACAACAAATATATCTTTACCAAGTTTCACCTTGAAAGGAGGTTGAAACCCCCTTAGATGTTGAGATGCCACAACAACACCTATGAACACATCTACCTTTGAACTGATGTCTTCAACACTTGATTATGGACGTCTGATTATCATTTTTCACCTTCACTCATACTTAAATAGCAAGAGCACTATTCTGCCAATAAAATTATGACCTACAAGTCATATAAATAGTTCTCAATTTTTTCTTATCTTCAACTCATCTACTAGGCACCCAGCCTTTCCTTCTCTTCATAACACTATACTCTCAAATGCAAATTCCATGCCTAAGTCTCTTTCAAAGTCTAGAAACCAGCACATTTGGTTTGACCATTTATAGAGCTATCATGATTATCAACATATTGGTCAGCCATTAGGCATGATTTAACCCTTAATTAATATATCATATGAATACATAACTAAATAAAATATTCATATGTCATCCATAGCATCTATGGGTCACTCTTAATCAGCTACACCTTTTAATTAGGCCCTTGTAGCTCTTATAGGTCTCATAGAGACCTATTCACCAATTTAGAACTTAATCAAACAAAACAAGAACATAGGACCAATTATAAATGCATGGAATAATTTAATATGATCTATATATCCCCCTTAATTTCCAATAACCAACATAGTACCCTTCTGCTTAAGCACAATTTGCTCAATTAACATTTTGTGCACACAATCACCATGAACGAATACATATTCAAATTTTAAACCTTTTTTCATACTAAATATGATTGGAAAAACATTTATAATGCACACATTTTATCTGCATGGATTTTATAACATTATCCAATATATAATTCATCATGATATATCAAAAAATCATCAAAACAAGCTCAAATACCCTTCTCAGGTTAGTTGCAAAACACAGTCAAACACATAGTCAAATTTAGAGCTCAATACCTTTGTCTATACACACTTTAAAATCTTAAAAATTATATATCGAGATGATAATTTTATTCATCTAAGAGTTCTATTTTTATACCATGAGCAAATTCATCTTGAATCAAAAGTTCTAGCCAAAATATAGAGCACTAGTTTTTCCTTTGTTAAATTCAAATATTCAAAAGCAAACAGTCACAATTAAACCTCGATCACCATGATATCATATTGAGTCCTTGATACTCATATTAACCATGCACCACTAATCTCATTGTATGAATATCAACCTTTAACACATAATTCACCAATGACAAATGTTAAACCTTGAACATCTTGACCTCATCTCATGCACTCTTGTAATATCGACTCAATGTGCACCATCAATCTTTATGGATTAGTCAGGGCTTTATCTTATAGTGCTCACCATTATATCTTGATCATAACCCCTATTATCATGAAATTTTTAACCCTCACATGCCTTGTGATCACTTTTACTATTAAACATTGTGTACTTCTTACCATCCTGCTCAACACGCACCATTACATCAAAATTGTACGATCGCATGTGCACTGTTGGATATTAGAAGAAGTCTGATCTTTATCTTTGTTAACCAATGAACACTTTGACCTCTTTGAATAGATGTACATCTTATATCTTCATTTTATGATCAACTACAAGCCATTAGATCTTCATTTGGTCCTAATCTTTAACATCATGCATAATAGACTAAGTATAGGGACCATTGTTATCTACCTTGAAGGCAAACTTTGTACCTCTATATCTTTTACTTCGATCAAGCGTATGTTTTTAAATTTGGACCACACGATATCCTCACATATGAGAATCCAACCATGTGTCAATATACTCATATAACCCTCATATGTGTGAGATATAATGGCATTAAAATGCTCACTCATATTTTTCTATCACAGAGCCAACTATGTCAAAAACTTATCTGGAAGGCCAACTTTGAACATGCATATATTTTATCATGCTTTATATCTTGACCTAAAAATTACCAAAAATAAAATAGGTAAAAATTTGAACAAACCCATATGATCACCTTCTCTTGAAACATTTACATGTGTGAGATATACCACCATCAAAAATACTACTCAACTTTTATTGCCACATTACAAATTTGGCTATGGGAAGATACTGTCAAAATGCTTGAGAGCCCAACTTTGAACTTTAATATCTTTTGTCACACTTTATTGATAAAATTTAGACTATACACATAGAAACTAAGGACTAATTTTATCATAAGCATATGACCAACTTCCCTTGACTCATCCACATATGTAAATTATTATGTCATCAAACTGCCTACTCATATTTTCTGTCATTAGACCCAAAATGTCTAGATGATAACAATAATGAACTGGGTGAATTCAAATCAAGAACACGAGCTCTACAATCATTTTTGACCATTGATGGGACCAATTTCACATGATTAATAATTCATACTCATCCCTAAACATCTCAAATCATTCTAGAACTGAAGATCAACCAAGCATCTTTCAAGCATACTAAACAAACACATTGCACACTTTGTCCTTGTCCCATAGACTATCAAGGCACTTCATACACTCACTTGGACAACTTCATGACATCACCATGACATCATTTAAAACTCTCCAAAAATCTTCCCCTTAGTCATTGATGTTAATAACCATCATATAACAATATACAGCTAATCCTAAGGACCTAAAAATACCATCAATAGGAAAGGACCACCTTATAAAGATGATTCAAACACCCCCTAAATCTTGAGCCTACCTTTTCTTTCCTTAACAACTTCCTCTTGCTCCATGACAATACTATCTTTAACCAAGCACTGTAACCAATGAATATAGAACACACAAAAATACTAAAATTTGATGTAAGTCACCAAGAGACATATGAGAGGGACTCTACATAATATTTATAAGTTATTTCACATCTTTGAGCATCTTCAGATCTCCACACACCATGAAGAACCACCACACATACTTACTAGCCTTCTCTCTCAATATACCACAAGGACCATAAATATAACTTCATGCCACTCACCAAATAGTAAAATTCTTTCAATCAACTTTATATCTCTCCATGAAACAAACATACCTTGCCATTTTGGAGAAACTAAGCAAAAAACACTCTTTTTCATACTAGGCCTGTCTAGTCTCCTTGTAACCCTACCTAGAACTTACAGAGCCCACAAATTGTATTAGAAACACTATCAAGACCTAAAAAATCATATCTAAAGCACTCTTATATGCCCCTTAATCACACCAAAGGTCATTACCTATCTCATTTTATACAACATACTTCACAAATGTATTAGATAATCAGGCCTCCATCTTGACAAAAACATGAAATATTTTAAATCCACAAACCTTTATATCTCTATGAATATTTTTTTGACAACCCATTTGGCGCATTAAATAAATTAATAATCCTCATACCTTAACTCATAAGGTATACCATTTTTTTATCATAGCCCAAAACCCTAAAAACTCAAAACAAACAAGGTCAACAAACCTCCTTCTGGTCAACATACACCTATGAAAATTCGTACACACCTAGAGACAACCATCACACACTTCTAGAAAAATATTTAGCCTTCACACCTTTGTGATCCATGACTTTCTATAACCCATTTTAGGCTTGCTTGTCCTTAAGCCAAAAATTGAGAAAACTGAGAGCACTCAAAAAACTTCAATTGGCACAAACATGATCATCAAGACACAAAACTAATTATAACACCACAAAGAAGTGTACAAACCTTTTTTAGCATCAAAATCTATTTGAAATTACATCAAACTCATTATGCCATCTAGAAACACCCATTCTGACCCTGCACAATAACTCTTTCACAAACTTCTAGAGCAAGCTCATGAACTTGTTGATCCCCCTTAACCAAAGACCTAAGATCAACACAAGTATATGTTTAGATTGGAAATATAATCTTGTGTACTCAAAATTTATTCTCCACAATAAAAATGTCTCCTAAGAAGCATAGGTAGAGACATCCTACTTCATAATGTCCTAGAATAATATGAAACTAGGAGTTACCCATAACTCCTCATATTCCTTCTCCTCCTTGGTCATTTGATACTTATAGTTATTCTTCTTAGGATTCAGAGAAGCAACATGATCAACCACTACAACATTCTCCTTTTCTTCTAGGATTGGATTGACAATACATGGAGATAACAAAGATTCATGACATACCTTTCATTTGAATAATCCACCTTACAGTTTGAAACCTTATCACTAGGCATAGACAATTGATGTTTTTTCATGATATATACTTAGTAACAGTAGGATGTTCACATGGATCCATACACACCTTAGAACTAGACTCAATCATTATCTTGGTCTTCTCTTTGAGCTTGATCTCTTCATTCTCAACATAAGCAAACAATGAGAACTCTTGGCACTTTTCAACTTTTGTAGTTTTCTCCACCCTAGCAAACAAATTACTTAGACCTGCAGACTCATCATGACTTATACTTGTCACCTTTGGATTCCATTATTTGACTTGCCTTATTCCTTGCACTCTAGGATCTTTATTAAACCTTTTATGACTTGTATACCTTTGCTTGCAGAACCTAGCAATGTGACCTCTCTATTCACAATTGTAGCACACCATAATCCTTGATGGAAACATAGTTTTCCTTACCATGTTTGGATAGAAACTTGCAATATATCCTTTGTCATGACAAAAAAAACCTCTCCTTTTTTAAGAGGATTCACTTTGTCTAATCTTATGTGGACAATGGATTGCAAAGTGTCCCACACCAAGATAGTTAAAGCACTTAAATTTGTTCACACCTTTTGACTTAAGACCCCTATCATAGTTCCATGCAAATTCATTTCTAATAGGTCTCTTACATTCTCTAGCTCTATACCCAAATTTATTACATGTGAAATAGTAACCATTGAAACTTGCATACCTCATGGCATTTATCTATTTGATTTGATTTGTCTTCATTCTTCTAGCACCTTCATTCCTTGTCTAATGATTTTTCTTGTTCACATTAGTCTTCATCTTGTCTTGAGTTACATTTTTTTGTTCTTCTTCATATCCAAGACCAGTTTTATCAATAACATACTTTTGACCACTTAAAATATTATCTAGATCACTTGATCTCTTTTCAAATATCATAAATTAATTCACCTTGCTTTTAGACTTCTCTAACTCATCTTTCAAAGACTTATTTTTAGAAACATACCTTGAACATTCATCTTCCTTAGCTTTTAGGCTTGTAGATAGAATTTCCAATTGACAACTAAGATGTTTGACTATATCTTCATGCTTCTTGGTGTCTTCATTCATTCTTACCTCATACACACTAAATTGCTCCTCATATTCTATGATTTGAGCCTTCATCTTCTTATTGATCTTCTTCTCAATATTTAGTTCTTCAAGAGTATTTTTCAATGCAATCTCATAGTCCACCTCATCTTCATCATCATCTGTATCAATCCAAGTAGACTCAGCTTTATGTGATTAACTTCCTTCCTTAGCCATGAATAGAGCTTCATCTTCAATAGAAACAACATCTTCATGGTCATATTCTAAGTCACTATCTTCACTCTCATCTAATGATCTACAATCTTCTTTGGTGTAGAGACTCTTCTTGTTCTTGAAGGGCTTATTCTTGTTGTTATAATTTTTGAATCCTTTATTCATGTATCTTTTCTTGTCTTCATCTTGGATTTTACCACTCTTTATCACCATTCTTCTCATACTTATGAAGGCATTTATGATCAAAATGTCCTATCTCTCCATAGTTGAAACATTTTAAGGGTAGTTTACCCGTATAATTCTCTGACCCTGTGTTCAATTTCCTAGTAATTAAAGTAATTAGTTCATCCTCATCAATGTCATATATGTTATCCTCTTTGGGTTTCTTAACTTGGAACTTATTTTTAGGTTTCATATCTATCTTGAATTTTGTTTCCTTCTTTGGTGGTATATCATCATTTACTCTCATCTCACAGGCAGTAAGGGTGTCATGCAATTGATCCATCTTCAATTGAGTAAGATCATGAATTTATTCTATAGCAGATACTTTTGGATCAAACTTGAGGGATATAGATCTTAATACCTTTTGTACTATGTCAACCTCTTCAAGATTCTCTCCAATGCCTCTGATGATTTTCACAGTATCATCAACTCTCTATAAAAAGGATGCCACAGAATCCTCTTCCTTCATCTTGAGATTTTCAAATTGCCTTCTATGATTCTACAACTTAGAAAGCTTGACCTCTGAATCTCCTTTATAAATGATCTAAATTTTATCCCATATCTCTTTAGTATATACAATGGATTACTTTGGTGAACTCAATCTCTGTAAGCCTACAAGAGATGGCATTCATTACCTTAGAATTATTCTCAAATAACTTCTTGTCTATAACACTATATGGAGGGGTAGTAGGAGAAACTTAACCATCCACAACAAATTGCCATACATCAAACCCTAGGGACATAATCTATATCCTCATCCTTGCACTCTAAAAATCATAATTAGATCCATTGAACATTGATGCTTTCTTAGTAGAGAAACCTCCTTGATGACTACACATATTGTACCTTAGATCACCTTCAAATTGTCAAGCCTTTAGCAAAGGACCTGCTATGATACCAATTTTTAAAGGTATAATCACTAAGAAGTGGGGTGAATCACTGAGACAATAAAATATAAATTAAATTTCATTCCTTTCAAGTTATTAATAAATTACCATAAGCATTCATGAAGCATACACATCATTCATATCAATGAGCAAGAGAGACAATGCAACATCAATCACATAACACATGACATATGTGAGAAACCCTCTTGGGAGAGAAAACCCACTAGAACCTATAATTGGACTACTATCCTAATATAATAAGAAATTATTTTTACCATCTATAATGTTCAGGATCCCAGCTCCTCAAGAGCAGACATGATTACCTTTGTATAAGCAACTAAACACATAATTTAACCAGAAGTAATAAGTAATTAGAAATAAGAAATAACACAGAATATGAGAGACAATACCCAATTGTATTAATACTCTTCCAGAAGGAAATACAATGAAGAGATGCCACACTCTTCCCACACCTCTGAGGCTTCCCACACCCGCTGTACAGTAATTCACCTTCAAGAGTTCACTCTCCTCAATTACGGTCACAACAATCAACTCAAACACAGAGTTGTTGTTCACCTCCACCAGTCAGTAACAATATTGTCAGTCCAAGTACTCAAAGTACTCCAAGTAGATCTCCTTTGCACAACCTATAAATCAATTGATCTTACTTACCATGTAGATCAACATTGATCTTGCATAACCTGCAGATCAAAGATCTTACAATCAGAAGGATATCTTCCAGTCCTTAATTACAATACATGCCCATGGGTCTATTAAATAGATCCAATAAAAACAATAATTAGACTCACAGACTCAAGACTTAAATTAGCCTTCACATGCAAACACTCAGACATCCTTAAATTAGACCAAGTCTAATTCTGGAAATGCATGCAAACTGATGCATGCACACACAGGTGACCGACGTCGGTCCTTGTCTACCCATAGACGACCAACGTTGGCCGATCTGTGATCGATGTCGGTAGCTTCCTATCCACCCTTGACCGACATCGATTGGCCTGACTGACGTCAGTTACTGTGACACTTCAGCAACCTCCATTTCTATGTTTGCATCAGTGAAGCTTTTAGCTCCACAACCTAACAATCTCCCACTTGGAGATAAATAGCTGCATCTATACCTGTAACAATACATCCTCTAATTTTGTTTCCTGGATTGTATCCCTCTTCAAGTTTAACCTTAAAGACCAACCACCACAAATCCTGTGGTGCACCTCCTGTCATCCAAGTAACCTACTGCATCCACATCTACAAACCCATGTAGAAAAGAACTTGACCCTGCATAGCATGAATCCCTACTATTAGTCCCTCTTAGATACCTAAGAATCCACTGAATTACTTTCCAATGCTTCTTTCCTGGATTGGCTACAAACTTGTTGACAACTCCCACTGCTTGGGAAATATCAGGTCTAGTACACATGTACTTAACCTCATCATGTGAATTGGGACACTATTCTATGAACTGTCCTTCCATAAGTGTGCAATCGGGTTCTGCATCCTGCATCTTGAACCTCTCCACTACCTCATTCACACAATCATCTGGAGAAAAAATCAATATGTGACTTTTCCAGTCTTTAGAAATACTCATGCCAAAGATTTCTGCTGCTTCCAAATCCTTCATAGCAATCCTCTGAACTAATTTTACCTTTAGCTCAATAATCTCCTGCATGTGACACCCTGAAACAAGCATATACACAACATACAGAAATAAGATAATGTAGCTAATATTATCCAACCTGGTAAAGTGAACAAAATGGTCACACCATTGTCCTGCAACTTGCTCAAGACCATATGACCTAGCCTTCTGTCTCACGTGTCCATTCTCTCTCTTCTTCAACCTCAAAATTTGTTCATCTTTCAGTGCTTTCTCTTTGAATGGCAACTCTACCAAATCTTCCATTTGGTTCTTCTCCAAGGAATCACATTCCTCATCCATGCCAAGCTCCCACTGTTTCCTGGATTCTACCTACTCTGCTTCTTTAAAACTTCTTGGTTCTTGACCATCAGTGAGCAACAAGTAGTGTAAAGAAGGGGAATAATGAATTTGAGGCTTACTTACCCTTTCAGTCCTCCTTATGGGAATTTGAGACTCCTTGACAGCTTGTTGTTTACCCAAAATCCATTTTGACAGTGATCGTCATTTGTGACCCCTCAGTTTGCACCCGACCGACGTCAGTTCCATACGACTGTCATGATTGCCAATGTCGGTTCCCTGACCGACATCGGTGTCAACCTGGTCACTAACACTGATTCCCTGACTGACATCGGTGCCCACCTACCTGACACCATTGACTCTAGTCTGCACATGACTGACGTCAGTACCTATTTGATCGACGTCAGTTCTCACTTAATTGACGTCGGTAACTGTGTTTTCCTGTGAGCAATGAATTTTACTTGTGAGCTCACTTTGGATCAAAACCATGTCCAAACTGCCCTACTCAGATTTATTCAGCCCCTTGAGCTGAGCTCTATCCATCATCTTCTCCTGAAAAACCAAAGCTTTCATGTTCTTGTCACAAACATTAGATTTCTTCCTTATGCAATACTGTGATCCTCCAACAGAAGATACCACCTTCTTTGTTGACCCAGTTTCAAGAAACGTCACTTTCTTCTTTTGCTTATAGAAATCTTGATCCATGCTTTTCAAATCTGAAAGCATACCTTTTGACTTAAGAACATCCATTCCCTTCTTTTTCATGTGACCAAGCCTATTGAGCCACATCTTTGAATCTACAGTTGAAGTAGATAAACTAAAAGGAGAATTAGTAATACAAGTAGATAGATAAAGCGTACCTACTTTCTTACCTCTTGCTAAAACAAGTACACCCTTGGAAAATTTCCTAGAGTCTGCTATGAGAGTTATTGTGCATCCCTCATCACCCAACTTTCTTGAAATTAGACTCCTCTTCAAGACTGGGACCTGTATGACACCATTCAACACCCATATGTTGCATGTCTACAATTTCAGCTGCACTTCACCTTTGCCAACAATTTGACAAGGCTCACCAACCCTATTTGGGGTTGCATGGAAAGAGGCAACAAAATCTAAAAAACAAGATTTTACTTTATCCAAGGAACATACAAGAGCAACCCATGCATCAATACCTGCAACCTCTGCATCTTCATTTCCTTCGTGTTGATCTCCTACCAACCAACAATCTTTCTTTACCTACCCTTTCTTTCCATAAATCTATAATTGATTATTCTTGATATTATCTTTCTCCATTCTCAGCTTACTTTCTTCTACCATTGCTATACTCCCACTCCAATAGAAAACCCCTGTGAGTGACTTGTAATCAAAAAACACTTAACACACTCTGAAACCAAGGTGTTAGTGAACTGAGCTTTAAACCAAGCTCAGATGAACCCTCTCTAATACCACTTGTTAGTAGTATCACTAACCAAGCTTTGATACCAATTGTTCAGATTGGTATCACTGGTTGGTGATCTTAGCTCTGATACCACTTGTTCAGGATCCCAGCTCCTCAAGAGCACACATGATTACCTTTGTATAAGCAACTAAACACAGAATTTAACCTGAAGTAATAAGTAACTAGAAATAAGAAATAACACAGAATATGAGAGACAATACCCAATTTTATTAATACTCTTCCAGAAGGAAATACAATGAAGAGATGCCACATTCTTCCCACACCTCTCAGGCTTCCCACACCCAGTGTACAGTAATTCACCTTCAAGAGTTCACTCTCCTCAATTACGGTCACAACAATCAACTCAAACATAGAGTTGTTTTTCACCTCCACCAGTCAGTAACAATACTGCCAGTCCAAGTACTCAAAGTACTCCAAGTAGATCTCCTTTGCACAACCTGCAAATCAATTGATCTTACTTACCATGTAGATTAGCCCTGATCTTGCACAACCTGTAGATCAAAGATCTTACAATCAGAAGGATCTCTTCCAGTATTTAATTATAATACATGCCCATGAACATCCATACATTATGGATGCTCTAATTGCCTCATCTTCCCACTTGGGTCTTCATGGAGGGTTTTCAAGGGTTTTGAGTGGTTTCTGGTCTTAACCTTTGTTCATAAAGGTTTTACGTTATAATCCTATCCAAATGTCACTTTTGTCTTCTTAAGTACCCCCCACATCATTCCCAAACATCTCCATGTCCCATGCCAAAGCTTATGAAATATATGAGCATTCCAAGATGACCATTCGAGTCAATTTTGCACAATTAGTAGGGTTTGAGCACATTCTAGGCCAAATGATGGCCTCCTGGTGAATATACTAAAAAAAAGGTTTCAAAACCTCTAAATATTCCATATAAACATTTTAAAATTACTATAATATCTCCATTAAAGATAAAAATGAAATTGACCCTTGTTTTGGAACCATGTCTAGACCTTGCCAATGGGTTTGCTTGTACCTTGGACTCAAAATGAATCTCAAATGGATTACCTTGCCTAAAATGACTCAATAAATTCATTTTAACCTCCATTAATGTGATACAATTAATTTATATGCTTTCCTAAGGCCCAAATTGAAAATGACCCTTCATTTGAGATTAGGCCTATTCCTTGCCTATTAGGTATGACTAGAAACCTCCTTGTGTAGAGCATCCTGCATAGTCTCAGACCTTCTAAGCTGGTTTTTAATGTTTATATAGGTGTGATAAAACTATAAATACCTCCATTTTATCTTAATTTACCTCTTTTCCATGATTTGACCTATTTTCATGAAGTGATAGGGTCTATGCAAAGGGAAAAATACCCCCTATTGAGACAAAATAGGGGGAACTTACCTTACAAGTATTGAAAATATAATAATTTAAAGAAATTAATTAAATTTTAAGGGTAATATTTACCAAGAATAAACCCTCAAATCAAATATTTATACCTCCATCTAACACCATTTCTAAGGTAGACTTTCCTTAAGTAGGCTGTGTAGGGTAGGTAGGGTATAACTTGTTCTTTGCCTTTGAGATGGTTATATTTTGATTTTGTATCCTTTAATCATGTTAATGAAGTGATTTTTTTCAATATATAATCCTTATTAAATCAATTTACAAATGTGATTCTTTCTATAACCTTCATATACCCTATTTGGTTAGACTAGGCTTCATACTAGTGATGGACTGAGACAAACTAAAACTCTCTACCTATAGGTTAATTTTGACCTTGTCCACACTTTTATGAGGTGTTTTTAGGTATTATATTATATCCATAGGTCACTCTTCATTTTTATAGGCTAAATTCCACCCATACAGTCCTTTCTAGTACAAGGAAAACCCATTTTGACCTCACTACCTGTGTAGCCTGTATGAGTGTGTTTGCTTCAAAGGACACCCCTACCTCCACTATTTACATGAATTAGGATTGTATACATAATTCATGGAAAATAATACCATATTTAATGATCATAATTCCATTATTTAGACTCATGCCATCATGCTATAGGCCATTTGTCTACTATAACACTACCCTTTGCTCACTTTCTAACTGAGACAATCACCTTGGCTATAGAGACCCCTACTGTGGGTGCATTTGGCATGGTATGAACTTGGTCATGTTGTGTTTATATTTTTATTTTACATAGATAGGTAATTTACCATTCCTTTTACCTATGTCAACCTTGAATGAGTTACCAACTCCTCTAATCCTCATGCCTAAAGTAACTGTCTCAGTTAGTCAACTGACTGTACATTATTTGGCTTCTCTCATAGGTTTGTACAAAATCATTTATCTTTGAAAGAGTCATATGAATACCTAAAAATCCCTTTTTATCTTAAAAATAACTATTAAATTAGGGGTGAACTCCTATTAGTTTGCCAATATACCTTTCCATTCAAGTTTAAGCTCATTGTCAAGATTGAGACACTTGACTATGCTTATAGTTTTTTGGTCTACCTGTAGGTGTTTATAGGCCATTTGGGACTTGTTAGAAGATATTTGATTCCTATGAAGGTATTTGAAAAAAAAACCACCCTATATCTCTTATTCATCTTGTAAACTTAAAGTTAGGTCAAAAACTCAACCTTTACCTCACTGTTTAAACACTCTATTGTAGGTGTACCTCCATAGGCATATGTATGGATAGGGGATTTGATTATGGGCCAAATTTGGGTGTACTAAGTATTTGGGAAGGTCTTTGAGCCTTAAATTATTCCTTGTCCATCTTAGAACCATCCAAACATTAAAACATGACTCTAGAATGAACTTTGGTTGAAAAATGTCCCCTTTGAGTCAGTTTCCTATAGATATCATTAACATAGTTCAATGGTTTTTTGCCTCTTTTCAAGGTGTTTCAACACTCCTCTCCACTTACCCTTTTGACTTAATTCTTTGCACAAGCATTCTCATCACTTGAGGTAACCCATTTATGTGATTAAGAGGTATCAAAACCTCATCTAACCCTATCATATACCTTTTAAAAAATTCTTAGGGGTCTCTATTTTGCCCACTTTGGGACAAACAACCCTATATCAGTCATTAAGCTATTTAGAATGGTTTTCCACCTTGTTTGTCAATTTAAATTTGAATTGAGGTTGTACTTGACCCTTTAGTACACCAAGATCCCAAAGGAGGATTCATTCATCAATATTAGAGTTCTAACATGACTTATTTTGCTCCTCTATTGACTATCTGTAGGCAAGGGTTGTGTGCATATAGGCAGTAAGAGAGAAAGGTGAACAATGCTACATAGTTTAGGCCTTAGGGTCTCTTCCTTGATCATAAAATGTAATTACAATGCCTATAAGAAGTTTAAAACCTTACCAATGTTATTTTCAAGACAAGATGATGCCAACATGCTCTTGTAAGTGAAGTTTTGTGACTGTGGTATACAGAGAAAACATGAGAGAGCAAGAAAATTCAAGGAAAGGCCTTCCAAACACCACAAAATAATTTTAAAAACTTAAATACATAAAAATAATTAGGATAATCCTAAAAAAAACATCAAAACACTTTTTTCAACATGGATAAATCACTTGTGAGGCAATTGAGATGACTGTAAGTGTAAACTAGGCATTTTGCAAGCATGTACAAACCTAAAAGAGGTTTTACCAAGTAATTGAGCCTTTAAAAAATAAAATTAGCTTGTATATATATTTAAGAGAATTTAAAAACACTTAAAACACATAAAACCATCAATCCAAAATAAGAAAATCTGAAATAGGCTCAAAAGGAGACCCCCTCATGGTTAAACATGCATAAAAATCTGCCTAGAGTGTTAGCCATTGTTAATGAAGGATGAGCCACCAAATTTAAATTTATTGTTATGAAAATTAATTTAACTTAGATTAAAATCCACCCCCAAAATCAATCTTTCAAACTCCACATGTACGGCCCATGTCAAGTGCTGGAAATTGACCTTTCTTTGCTTACCAAGGGAAAATGAAGGAAAAGAAGTTATAAATGTACTTTTTAGAATTATCCTTGAAAAAAAATCATATGAAATATCTTGAGGAGGTTAATAATCACCCCACCCATGTTTTTATCTAAATATCAGATTATCCATTCTATACAAGTGCTCAAAAGGGCCTAAAAATAAGGAGAAACTCTCATTTTTTGAACATAACTGACTCTTGGATGATATCTAACTCTCCCTAAAAATATATTAACCTATTAAATTTTAAAAATTACCTTGGTGACAAATTTAACCTCTTGTACATTGGTACAAGTCAATTAATAAGCTAAAATGTGACCAAAAGGCCCCTTTTTGCACATGAGACCTAGGAAATAAAAAATTAATGACTTATAAACACATTGGAACATTTTAAAGACCATTTTAGAACATATTAGACACAAAATTTACCTTTGAATAAGTTTTACCAAGGTTTGACCATTTTTGACTTTGGTTGAATAGGTCATTTAAAGGAAGATGAGCTTAGACAAGGACTAAGACAAGGCCAGGTAAGATGATATACCAACATGGCACCATATAGAACACATGGGAAAATTATTAAAAATTAAAAAATAGTATGGGTTGACCTCATTTGAATAGAAGTCACATTTGGTCAACAATTTGACAACTCTTTTGGGTAATATGCTTGCCTATGTTAAGGACTAGTAACCTTATCCTATCCATTGGGCAAGGGAGTCAAAACACAATTGGAAACATCAAGAACAGACCTTGAAAAGACTAATAAGACACTAAATCTACCTCAAAACACACAAAATGAAATAACAAACACACAAAAGACCCAACAAAATACAAAACAAGGACACTCTTGTGCTATTAAGCACTTAGGGAAAACAAGGCACAATTGAAAGCAAACTAATATGTACATATAACTTGATATGTTTTTCCCCCTCCTGGTTCAAATGGGAAGCTTATTAGGTCTCCTTCATGAATAGAAACCTTATGGTGGTAACCAAGTAGTTTGTTGGAGAGGTAACGTGGTGACTCACCCTTCTTGTTTACCACTTTGATTGGCCTGTATTCCAATGTATCAGATTCAACATGTATTCAACATTCATGTATCCATCTTGCTCTTTGAGACATGTTTCATGCTGGTTCTTCATGCTAGTGTAGTCCATCAATTTATCAATGGTTGTAATTTTATCATCATAGGGTTCATTTGGCTCATGGCTCTCTTGGTATGTATCATGTACCAACTCATTCTTTTCTATCTCTTTGAGGAGCTTGTCAAAATGATCTCTAGCATTGTCATGACTCTCTTGAGGTAGGGTGGCTGGTATGATGCTTGAGTCAAGACAAAATTCTTCTAGTTCATCCCAAACATCATCATTTTCTTATTCAATATCTCCTTCTTCAATGCCTCTATTACACCAATTTGATTTCTCTCCTTGCTAAAAAATAAGGGCCTCTAGATGCTCAACAACATGCTCTTAAACCTCATCCAACTAATATCCCATAGCTTGGTCACTATCTCCATCAAATAAAAAGGAAAATTCATCAAACAAAGGAGAATAGAGCTCACCATGCTTGCATTCTCCATCATCCAACGTTGACATGGTAAATTTTTCAATCTCATCTTCATATTCTTGGAATATTTGCATGTAGGTGTGACCTATGTCTTCTCCTCGAACCATACCACCTTCAAGAGCCACTTATTCAACCTTAGTGTCATGAAACCCTCCTAGAACAACCACTTCTTGAGATATGATATAACTATGTTCTCCATCTTTGATGATGCCTTCACAAGGAGTTTCTATGATGATCTCATTCTCATTGTCACTCATGAGAGCCTCTTGATCAGCCATAAATTGTATTCTCTCTTCTTCACTTGCCTCTCTCAAAATAGGTTCCTCCTTGAGAAGGAATGAAGTGGAGGGTTTATGGATAGGTTCATGGATTTGAAATGAAGGATATGTGAAATGAAAGGTAGTAGAAGGTGAAGGAAATCAAGATGGAGTGTGGGATGAAGGAGAGGACTAATCCTTGGGCTTTAAAAAGAGAAAAGCACTAGTGAGCTCATATGGAAGTGCACTCTTGTGCTGGTTGGAAGGAATATCATTTACATGAGCAAGAATTTCACTTTTTCAATGATGTCCTTATGTATAGTTCATGTAAACTTCCTCTTTCACATGAAAAGGCTAATAGGAATATGCTTGAGGATGATATGCATCAACATATGAAGGGTAGGGCTCAAATTAGTGATGGTAAAAAGGCATTCCTTAGTAACCATTCTCATAGGACTGCCCAACATCTTGATGATGACTATGAAGGAAAGAAAAGGAAGGATTATAGGATTGAAAAAGGCCATATTGGAGCTGATGAAGGTCATATTAGGCCTGATAAGGATCAAAACAAGGTTGATAAGGATCATGACCAAGTTGACCAAGTACTTGATCATAGTGAAGAGGAAGAGGCAAAGCTTGCAATGTTTCACCAACTTGTAGAGGGAAAAACTCAACATCAAGATCAACCATGAAAGCTTCATTTATAAATAAAGACATAGAAAAATCTATGAAAAACTTTCAAATGGAATACATGGATACTAAACCAGATAATTCAACTTTGGAGTCATCATTGGTGCTTGGAAAAGTGCCTCCAAAAGCTGATGTGTTAAAGGACAACACCAAAAATACTCCAACTCTTGGAACAAGAGTCCCATCAGGTGTGCCAAAACTATTGTCACTTGAAATTGCACCTAATGAGGAGATGGGACAAGCTTATCCTCATTCAAGTGATATAATAGAACCACCTTAGGGCTGTGGGTATTCCTATTAGGAGGTGGATCTCTAGATTAGGGGCTAACACCCCTTGATGCAACACTAAAGCTCATATCCTACTACTAAAACTTGGGGATGAAAATGGATAGGGATAACATGTAATTAAACCTAGTATATAGGAGGTGATACACCAAAATATTTTCTCTACTCATACCCTTAGCATGCACTTAAAATTAAGGACAAGTTGCACATACACTTCATCCGATGTCAGTTTTCCCTCTCACATCAATGCTTCAACATGCGGTCTTAGAGATAACATAGGCTAGGAGGAACTAAGAAATAATAATTATAAGACACTCTATTGATTAGCCTACTCACTACACCTTCAATCTAATTTGATACTTCTTGCCATCTTGTAAAAGAGATTACAAACACACAAGGTACTAAAAAGAGTAACATGTGAAGGTAGACAAAACCTACACTTACACAAGACTAACATCCATTGTGTACACTTAGTGAAATATTTAAAAGAGATTCAAGGCAAAATTTGTCAGGGCTTTTCCATACCCAGGCAGAGAGATCCATAAAATAGTCAATAAAGCTCAATTTATAGAAGATATGAGAATATAGAGAGAAGGGGAGTCCAAGAGTCACTTAGACATGTGTCAACTTGATAAAATCAGTTAAAAATGCATGAGAGAGAGGGATGGGGTGATCCATGCCATGTTAGAAGTTAAAAATGTCATCTTCAATCATTCAAGACCTACAAGGTGGTCAAGAAACTCCTTTTTCATGCATAGAAAACTGCCCCTCATGATGTGCCTTTTAAAACTACCCTATAACTATAAATGATTAGGTTTTATTATGGAATTTAGTAAGAGGGGTTAATAATAATCCCTAAAATTCATTATAGAGTTTCTTGATCATCCTTGTCACTTTGGCCATGCATAACCATCTTTGGTAGTCTCAAAATAACTCTTTTCCCTTCACCTCTCACACTTGGCATGTAAAAACTATTAAAACCTAAAATGTGATCCATAAAAGAAGAGGAATTAAATGTTTCCAAAGTGTCAATGGCAATAATTACAAAAAACAATCCTTAAAAGGCTTTCCAAATGAAGATTCACCATTTTCTCTATGTCTTTCCTAGCTAGCTCACTGGACTAGATGAAATAAGAGAGATGGTAGGCACAACTAGGAGCTGTAAACTTGATCCAATTAATGTGTGTACTTAGAAAAAGTATTAATATTCCCTCCAAAACTGATTTCGTCTCTTAGAAGTTCACCATGCTTGCACAACACAAAAAAATGTTTAAAATATTTTGCCATATTCCTTATAGGTTCATACACCTAAGTCACATGTGAATAATATATAGAGAGTCCTCTACATCATCCAAGTTTTTTCATGGCATCTCCATACCTTTTTGATGCTCAAATTGCCTCATCTTCCCACTTGGGTCTCTATGGAGGGTTTGCAAGGGTTTTGAGTGCTTTCTGGTCTTAACATTTATTCATAAAGGTTTGAAATTATAATCCTCTCAAAATATCACTTTTGTATTCTTATATACCCCCTAAATCATTCCCAAACATCTCCATGTCCCATGCAAAGGCTCATGAAATATATGAGCATTCCAAGATAACCATTCAAGTCAATTTTGCACAATTAATAGGGTTTGAGCACATTCTAGGCCAAATGATGGCCTCCTAGTGAATCTACTAAAAAATAAAGGTTGGAAAACCTCTAAATATTCCCTATAAACATTATCCAATCACTATAATATCTCCCTTAAAGATAAAAATGAAATTGACCCCTACTTTAAAACCATGTCTAGACCTTGCCAATGGGTTTGCTTGTACCTTAAACTCAAAATTACTCTCAAATGAATCAACCTACCTAAAAATGTCTCTAAAAATTAATTTTAACTTCCATGAAGGTGAGATAATGATAACTCCAAAACCAAAATAGGTTGAGCCTTGTCCCCACTTAGTGCGAGTGCACAAGTATTTTATTAATTTCAAAAAATCAAGTACATAAGGGTGCCTTTACTCCATTAACCCTTTTACAATGCAAACATGGATTTATATAGTTTTTACCAATGACCGGTAAAAACAATTAATACTATAACTAACTAAATATGAGAAAACAACCCATAAAGTAATTCTAATTAATAAATATAAAACATTAAAACTACCTAATAATTAAACTAAGTTTATTTTATGGGGGTGTCTTTACTAAAAGATGCATGCCCCATTTACAATAATTATTTATTACCTACCAAAAATATAACCTAACGTTAAGACTTTGGAACAAGTCCTAACAAACCCCCCTATGATCCAAAGTTAGGTCTTTGGACACATACCAAACAATTTTCTAAATTTTTCAAATTTGATTCTATCAAGGGGTTTTGTGAAGATATCAACTGTCTGATCGATAGTTGGACAATATATTAGATCAAGAGTTTTCTTTGCCACCAGCATTCACAGATAATGGTATTTGACATCCATATGTTTTGTTTTGGCATGAAACACTGGATTCTTAGACATCTTGATTGCAATCTGATTATCAATGTTTAACTGTGTAGGAGCAAACTGAGAAACTTGAAGATATTCAAGAATACGATGAAGGTAAACAATTTCTCTAGAAGCATCCCATGCTATAATATAATCTAATTATACTAATGAATTTTCCACTGTATCCTACTTCTTACAACACCAAGCAATGGCAACTGAATCCATATGCATAGTGTATCCTATGGTTGACACTCTGTCATCCACACATCTACCAAAATTTGCATCACAATATCCAACAAATTGAAGTTCTTGTTGCGGCAGTATTCAAGGTCATATGTTTTCATTCCCTAAAGGTAATGAAGTACTCGTTTTGCTGCATGCCAATGAATTTCTCTAGGCTCATGCATAAACCTAGATAAAATTCCAACTGAAAATGAAATATCAGGACTGGTAGTCATCAAGTATATCAAACCTCCCACCAATTGTCTATATGTGGTGCCATCAAAAAAGGCACTGCTATCATCCTTAGACAATTTCAAGTTACTTTCCATGGGAGTGAGGGTAGGTTTGCAATCACTCATGCCAAACCTCTCTAATAACTCAAAAATATACTTAGTTTGTGAAATGAAAATACTATGCTCTTTCTGAGTTACCTCTATGCCTAGATAGTAGTGAAGAAGTCCAAGATCTGTCATCTCAAACCAATATTTTAATTCCTTCTTCACAGACTTGTTATGATTTTCATCATTACCTGTAATAAACAAGTCATCAACATAGAGAATTAGTATCACCATTTTCTTACCCTGTACTTGAAAATAGAGAGTATCATCTGATTCACTATGATGAAAACCAATGGATTTCAAGTATGAATCCATTTCCTCATACCAAGCCCTGGGTGCCTATTTGAGCCCATACAAAGATTTTGTCAATTTACACACTTTGTGTTCAGCACCCACCTGTTCAAAACCCTGAGGTTATTTCATATAGACTTCTTCCTATAAATCACCATTTAAAAAAGCACTTTTAACATCCAATTGATGTACTTTCCAACCATTTTGTGCTGCTAAGGCAAGTACCATATGAATAGTGTGCCATTTGGTAGTTGGTGCAAATGTTTCCTCATAGTCAATACCTTCTTATTTTGCATATCCTTTTGCAACAAGTCATGCCTTATGTTTATCAATGGAGCCATCTGATTTATACTTAGTCCTATAAACCCATTTACATCTGATGGGTTTAACATGTGGAGGGGGATCAACTAAAACCCATGTATTATTGTTAAGTATGGAATCATACTCACATTTCATTGCCTGTTGCCAAACATGTTCAATAGATGCCTCCTCAAAAGTGGATGGCTCAGTAGAAGAAGTAGTAACAACCATAGCATAGTTCACCTATTTTTAAGAATTCTTGGGCCCTTTTAAACCAACTTCATCTGCTGTCAAGTCAAAAAAATTACTTTGATCCCATTTTGGATACTTAGACAAATTATTCAAATCAGGGACTCTAGAATTCTCATTAGGTGCATTATTCGAAGGGGGACTTAGAGAATTTTCAACAATTTCTAAGTCATCAACCTGTGAAATTGTAGATGAAGTAGAGAAAAGTAAAGGAATTTGAGTCTCATACCATAACTTCGAAGAGTTATCCCCATTATTCAAACCCTTATCTCTTTTTGCATTTTTCCTCTCTAATCTATCAAGTTGAGAATCAATCTCTGCAGTGTTCATAGTCCCAAACTCATCAAATATTACATCTCGACTCACTATGAATTTCCCTGAATCCTATGCAAGCAAATGAAACCCCTTTTTATCTTTAGAATAACTAAGAAAGATGCATTTTCAACTTCGTGGTTCCAACTTAGTTCTATGTTTAATAGGAACCAAAGCAAAACAAACACATCCAAACGCTTTCAAGTGTTTAACTTTGGGTTTAAACCCATACCATGCCTCATATGGAGTTTGTCTCAAAAGTGCAACTGTGGGGGACCTGTTTCTAAAATACACTACAGTACCAATAGCTTCGGCCCAAAATTTATCATCAAGCTGTTTATAGTGCAACATGGCACATGCTATGCCCTCTAAAGTTCTATTCATCCATTCAGATACTCTATTTTGTTGTGGAGTATAAGCATTACTATATTGTTGATGAATTCCATGTTCTCAACAATAATCTAACAATTCATTAGAGGTATACTCACCTCCATTATCTGAATGAAGAGTGGCCAAACGTGAACTTGTTTCTTTTTCGACTAAGTGTAACCAATCAACAAACTTAGCGAAAACTTTAGATTTATTTTTCATAAAGAATACCCAAGTCATCCTAGAAAAGTCATCAATAAACAAGACAAAGTATCTACACCCACCAATGGATGACTTTTTCATGTCACATACATCACTATGAACTAACTGTAAACATCTGTTAGCTCTCCAAGATGACTATTTAGGAAAATTTTCCCAATTTTCTTTACCTAAAACACATGACTCACAAAGAATACTATCTTTGCAAAAAGTGGGCAACCCATTCACCATACCATATCTCTGCAAATCCACTAAAGAGTGGATATTCAAATGTCGATAGCGGAGATGCCATAACCGATGTGTAGACATAGTACCTATACCTATGTCAACAACTGCTGCAAGTTCTATATTGGGAGGAAGCACCTTACAATGCAATCTAACCAAGTTTCCATCTTCATATCCTATATACATTGTTTTATAATTATCCTTCACTAAATTTATGTAAATGAGCCCATTTTCAAGCACAATTTGATAAGCTTTCTTTCAAATAGTTACCAAAGAAATTAAGTGTTTCTTCAATGTGGGAACATACCAAACATCCTCCAAGTATTCTATAGACCCATTAGGAAGAAGAATCCGAATAGATCCAAGTCCTAGTGGTGTATGCATAGACTTATTGTTGAGTTGTGGAGCTAAAAGCTTCACCAGATGAGTGAATTGTAAGGTTGTTGTATTTACATAGTCACCGACATCGGTCAGGGATCGACTAGAGGCTACTGACTCGGTCATGGATTGGCTGACATCGGTCATGTTCAGGCAGGGAGGGACCGACGTCGGTCACCTGTGCATCTAGAAGTCTATTTTCATGGCAGAGTAAATTGTTTGCATGAAAAGTATAACTGTTGGTATTGAGTCTATGTTTCTATTTTTGGTAGGACTGATTTGAGCCTTCGATTAAAAGGTATAATCTAACAGTGGAGAATGCATAGCTCATGAATTCTAGTATTATATAATAGGGTTATTTTTCCATAGCTTATAGAATAATAAATGTAAATGTGAATCAATCCAAGTGTTAGAGTTGGTTGTAATTCAGAGAAAACTCTTGAGGGAAAGAGATCTATACATCTGAGAGGTGTGGAAGAAAAAGAGATTTCTTCATTGTATTTCCTTCTGGAAGAGTTTACTACAAGTTTTTTGGTTGTTTCTTGTATCTCATATTCTTTGTTGTTTTTGATTCTAGTTACTTATTATTTCTAGTTTAATTTCATGTTTAGTTGCTTACACAAAAGTAATCAATTGTGTTGATAGATCCTAACAAGTGGTATCAGAGCAAGGTTACTAACAGGTTGTATCAAATCTGGTTAGTGTTTGTTGATTACAGGTCACTCATAGGAGTTTTTGATTGAGTGGGAGCAAAGTGATTACAGAAGAAAGTAAACTTAGAATGGATAAGTTTAATGGCAAGAATTACCAATTATAGAGGATGCAGATAGAAGATTATCTGTATCAGAAAGATCTATACTTACCATTAGGTGGGGTTTCAAGTAAGCCCATAGATATGGAAGATGAAGAATGGAATGTTCTTGATAGAAAGGCTCTTGGATCTATAAGATTAAGTCTGGCATCTTTTGTGATATCTAACTTATCATAGGTAAAGACAATGGTAGAGTTAATGGATACATTAGCAAATTTATATGAAAAGCCCTCAGCTTCAAATAAGGTATATCTTATGAAGCAGTTATTTAATTTGCAAATGCAGGAAGGTGGATTTGTATCTAATCATCTTAATGATTTCCATGGAATTTTAAATCAATTAAATTCAGTCAAAATAGTTTTTGATGATGAAATTAAGGCTCTTTTAATCTTATGTTATTTACCTGAAAGTTGGCATAGTTTGGTAATGGTAGTTAGTAATACTGCATCTGCTTCAAATATCTTGAAAGTAGATGATGTTGTTAGTGTAATCTTGAATGAGGAAATTCGTAGGATAAGCACAAGGGAAACATCAGGTAATGCTTTAAGTTTTGAAAGTAGGGGAAGGCAAAGAAATAAGGGCAAACAAAGGAGATCAAGGTCAAAGTCAAAGATAAGCAATAGATCCAAATCCAAAAATGGCAGAAATATAATCTGCTGGAATTGTGAAAAGAAAAGACATGTAAAGAAAAATTGCTGGTTGAAAGTTAAAGAAGAGAATCAGCATGAAGGTAAAGAAGAAGCAAAAGTTGCAGGTATTGTTGCACAAGATGCTTTTACACTTTCTTTGGATAATAGAATAGAATCTTGGGTTGTAGATTCTGGTGCCTCTTTTCATGCAACCCCAAATAGAGAATTTTTCAATGATTATGTCTAGGGAGATTTTGGAAAAGTTTAATTAGGGGATGATGAGCCTTGTAAAATTATTGGCAAAGGAAAAGTGCAGCTGAAATTGCAAAATGGCAACACATGGGTGTTGAAAGATGTCATGCATGTACCCATTCTGAAGAGGAATCTAATTTTTACAAGAAAGTTGGGGGATGAGGGTTGCACAGTAACTCTCACAACTGAATCTTGGAAAGTTTCCAAGGGTGCACTTGTAATAGCCAGAGGTAAGAGAGTAGGTACTCTCTATTTATGTAATTGTATTACTGATTATTCTCCTTTTGTTCTATCTACTTCAGATGTAGATGCAAATTTGTGGCACTATAGGCTTGGCCACATGAGTGAGAAGGGAATGACTGTTCTTAAGTCAAAAGGTAAGCTTTCAGATTTGAAATGCATAGATCTAGATTTTTGTGAGCACTGTATTTTTGGGAAATAGAAGAGAGTGAGATTTCTCAAGACTAGATCAACAAAGAGGAAGCACAAGTTGGATCTTGTTCACACAGACATGTGGGGAGCGGCTCAGGTAGCTTTTATTAGAGGATCACAATATTATGTTTCTTTCATTGATGATGCTACAAGAAAGGTATGGGTCTATTGTACAAAGAAGAAATCTGATGTTTTTGACACTTTTAAGAACTGAAAAGCTTTAGTTGAGAATGAAACAAGTTTGAGATTGAAGTGCCTTAGATCTGACAATGGTGGTGAGTAATGCAACAATAAGTTCAGAAGTTACTGTTCTATGTATGGAATACACAGGGAAAGGATGGTTCCAAGGACACCTCAGTAAAATGGAGTTGCTAAAAAGATGAAAAGAACAATAATGGAGCATGCATGGAGTATGAGGTTGCATGCTGGTTTGCCCTTACAGTTTTGGGCAAAAGCTGTGGATACTGTAGTCTACTTGATTAACAGAGAACCCTCTACAACACTAGATGGTGGAATTCTAGAAGAGGCATGGATAGGTAAAAAGGTAGATCTTTCATTTCTTAGAGTTTTTGGTTCTGAAGCTTTTGTGCACATTGATAAAGAAAATAGAAAGAAGCTGGATGCTAAGTCTATGCGGTGCACATTTATTGGTTATGGCTCTGGAGATTTTGGATTCCAGTTTTGGAATTTAGGAACTAATAAAATAATTAAAATCCGTGATGTTGTTTTCAATGAGAAGGTGATGTATAATGATCAGCTCAAGAAGCTGAATAATACTGAGCAGAGCAATGTTGATTTGGATGAGGTGATGGTCCAAAATGAGCTCGCAGGGAAAAATAATCACACTCTGGAAAACACAGACACTGACATCGGTCATGTAGGAATCGACGTCGATCAAGCAAGAATCAATGTCAATCAGTCTATAACTGACATCGGTCAGACAGTAACTGACGTCGGCAGGATACAAACATAGAGATGACCGAGATCGGTTATTGACAGAGAGGAATTTGGGTAGACAAGAAGTGAATGAGTCTCAGATGCCCATAAGGAGGTTAGAAAGGGTAATTAAACCTTTGATTCGATATTCCCCTTATTTATTCTACTTATTGCTCACTGATGGTGGAGAACCCAAAAGTTTTGATGAGGCAATGCAGGTGGAAACTTGAAAACAATGGGAGCTTGGCATGAATGAGGAAATTGATTCCTTGAAAGAGAACCAAACATGGGATTTGGTTGAGTTGCCAGCGGGTATGAGAGCACTAAAAAACAAATGGGTTTATAGGGTAAAGGAAGGTGAGAATGGAAAGATGAGACCTAAGGCTAGATTGGTAGTAAAAGGATTTGCACAGAAACTAGGTATTGATTTTGGTAAATTTTTTTCTCCTGTAGTAAAAATGACTTCTATTCAGACTGTATTGTCTTTAGTTGTTATTGAGGATTTGCATCTTGAGTAGCTTGATGTTAAGACAATGTTTCTTCATGGAGATTTGGATGAAGAAATATATATGGATCATCCGGAAGGTTTTGAGGTCAAAGGAAAGGAGAAACTTGTGTGCAGGTTGAAGAAAAGCTTATATGGTCTTAAGCAAGCTCCTAGACAATGGTATTTGAAATTTGACATGTTTATGACAGAGCATGGCTTCTATAGGTGTCAATCTGACCATTATGTTTATTTCAAAAGATTGGATAATGGTAGTTATATTATCTTGTTATTATATGTAGATGATATGCTTGTTGCAGGTTCACACATGTAGGATATTAATAAGCTTAAGGTAAAATTAGCTCACACATTTGCCATGAAGGATTTGGGAGCAACAAAGAAAATCCTTGGCATGAGTATTAAGAGAGACAAGAAAAATCATTGTTTGATTTTGTCTCAAGAGGATTATGTGAACAAGGTGTTGAAGAGGTTCAATATGCAGGATGCAAAACCAGTGAGCACACCTTTGGCTTGACACCTCAAGTTGAGCAAAGAACAGTGTCCAAAATCACATGATGAGGTAGAGTACATGAATAAAGTTCCATATGCTTTAGTAGTTGGAAGCTTAATGTATGTAATGGTATGTACTAAACCTGATATAGCCCAAGCAGTGGGAGTTGTCAGTAAGTTTATGGCCAATCCAAAGAAAGAACACTGGAAAGTAGTTTAGTGGATTCTCAGATATCTGAGAGGGACCAGCAGTAGGCATTTATGCTATGGAGGGTCAAACACTTCTCTACATGGATATGTAGATTCGGATATGGTAGGTGACTTGGATGGTAGGAGAAGCACCACAGGATATGTTTTCACTATTGGTGAAATGGTGGTTAGCTAGATTTCAAAGTTGTAGAAGGTTGTTGCCTTATCTACTACAGAGGCAGAATACATTGCAGTCACAGAGGCTAGCAAGAAAATAATATGGATGACACAGTTCATGGAAGAGTTGAGAAAGGAGAAAAAGAGTTGTAGATTATACAGTGATAGTCAAAGTGCAATTCATTTGGCAAAGAATTCAGCCTTTCATTCACGAACCAAATACATACAGCTTAGGTACCACTTCATTAGACATGTATTGGAGGATGGTGAGTTGAAGCTGGAAAAGATTCATACAGATAAGAACCCTACTGATATGTTAACCAAGCTGGTAACAAAGAAGTTGAATCTTCATTCAATTTTTTTTGGTCTTCAAGATTGAGCTTGAAGATGGATAAGCTAGAGGATGTTGTTGTATAGGTACAGGTGCCGCTGTTTATCTCCATGTGGGAGATTGTTGAGTTGTGGAGCTAAAAGATTCACCAAATGAGTGAATTACAAGGTTGCTATATTTAAATAGTCACTAACATTGATCAGGGATCGACTGGAGGCTACCAACATTGGTCATGAATCGGCCGACGTCGGTCATGTTCAGGCAGGCAGGGACCGACATCGGTCACCTGTGCGTCTAGAAGTCTATTTTCATAGTAGAATAAATTGTTTGCATGAAAAGTATAACTATTGGTATTGAGTCTGCGTTTCTATTTTTAGCATGACTGATTTGAGCCTTTAATTAAGAGGTATAATCTAATGATGGAGAATGCATAGCTCATGAATCCTAGTATTATATAATAGGGTTATTTTTCCATAGCTTATAGAACAATACATGTAAATGTGAATCAATCCAAGTGTTGGAGTTGGTTCTAATTGAGAGAAAACTCTTGAGGGAAAGAGATCTGTACATCTGAGAGGTGTGGAAGAAAGAGAGATTTCTTCATTGTATTTCTTTCTAGAAGAGTTTAATACAAGTTTTTGGGTTGTTTCTTGTATCTCATATTCTTTGTTGATTCTGATTCTAGTTACTTATTCTTTTTGGTTTAATTCTGTGTTTAGTTGCTTACACAAAAGTAATCAATTGTGTTGATAGATCCTAACACTTATCTTCTAAAGCAAATGGAGAGAGAGAAGCTTCCTTATAAGACCAAAGAAATCTCTCCTAAATGTCATGTGTTTGGTTGCTCCTGTGTCTAAAACCCATACATCTGTGAGCTCATCTCTAGCCTCATATTCAATATAATCAATGTGCCCCAAAGTAGTGAATGCAAATTCATGGGCAACATCACTAGATTCATCATAGTCATGATCAACATACTGAGCAGAGTTAGTCTTAGTCACTTTTTATGGCTTCTGAATTTTATCAAAAGGAATCCTACATTGTGAGGCAATGTGAGCAAATTTTCCACATCTATGACACTGAATGTTTGATCTACCTTGACCTCTGCCCCTATATGAATTGTGACCATGTCCTCAATCACTTGTTTCATGTGAATGTGATTGATTAGATTATTGATTATTTGAATGACCCCTACCTTTGTTTTGATATCTGCCTCATCTGTAACCTCGACCCCCTCTAGAATTGTTTCCTCTATTGTTTTGATGCCCAGATGAAGATGAACTAGGCTTTGACTCTAAAACATGGGCTTCTTCAATTTTCTTGGATTTCTTGGGTAGAGAGAGGCCATGTTGGATGAAAAACTCAACCAACTTATCAAAGGTGATGCCTGTGATCTTGTCAGAGACATGCAACATTTCAACAAAATTCCTATAGGACCCTGGTAGTCCTTTCAAAGTAGTAGTAACTATGAGGTCATCATCTAGTTTTCCAAAACCAGCCTTAGTGTACTCAGTAGTGATATTTTTCAACTTAGACATATATTCTCCCATATCCCCATCTTCATCTAATGACAAAGTAAACAACTGCATATGAATATCTATCTTCTTATGCTTAGGTTTCTTATCATACAGATCTGACAATGTTTTTCATGCAGTGTAACTATGAGGAGAATTTTCAATATGAACATACGTATCACGAGTACAACAACATTTAATGAGAGCTAAGGCCTTAGAATCATGCAAATTAAAAATATCTAATTTAGCCTACTCTTCTGGCAATGTGGGATTTTCATTCTTAACAATATCCCATAATTCATTAAACACTAGTGAAGCCTCCATCAATCGTTTCCAATCTGAATAATTAGAAATTGTTAATCTATCACCATCTGAAAGTAAATTTTGAATTTTCAACATTTTGAAATGAAAACAAGTGCAGTACAGAAACGTGCAAAAAAATGCAAAAGAAATGAAACAAATATCACACTCACTGCATAAGACACTGCTTCTACGGGGTTTTGCACTTAACCTTCGCATAGAGTGTAAAAGAAAAAACAAGTATTTTTGATAGGTTTTGCACTTAACCACACCAAAAATCAATGATTACACCCTTATTTCACCAAATTACAACCTTATTTCACCAATTACACCCTTATCTCACCACAACAATGCAAAAGAAATATGATTGAATTCTGCCCCTTTTTCAAAAAATTAAATAACACAATACAATAAGTATGTGTTTTACAATATTCTGAAAAAAAAGAGAATATTCCTTTTTCAAAAAAAGCATATTCCAAAGCAAAAATAACTTTCTCCAAAAAAAGGGATTTGAACCCTTGACCTCCTCCTTTGCAAGCTTCTAACAAAATAAGCTTAACCAATTACTCTAAGAGCATTTACAGAACATTACACTCAGAAATTTCTACTTATTCCAGATTTGTGTATGAGGGAAAATAAAAAAAATTACATGAGTAAATAAATTCAATTTTTTTCCTTTTTACAGCCTTCTCAAGTAAGCTTCCTCCCGTGGGACCCAGTCACAACAAATTTATGAAAATCAAACTTTAGAAATATCAAAAATAAATTTTTGAGTTTTATTCCAGCGCCATGTTTTCCTGGGATGCCATGGCTGCTGCTGGATAATTATTTTTTCACCTGTTCTCCCACCTATGGGTCGTACAAATCTGTATAGGCTGGATACAAAGGATTTTTAATGTGTTTTTGCAAAATTTTTTGAGGTGTATTTGCAGGGAATGAGATCAAAATAAACCCTGGGCATTGGAAGGCCGTACAACAGGCTGTACAAGTGCAAAAAATTCCAGATTTTCAATTTGAATGCAAAAATAGGGGTTTAATACTATTTGCAGATGTTTTAGCTATTAAGAAGCCTAAAAATGAATGGAAATAACAAAGGCAGCCATGAATGGAAATTTTTAGAGGTTTTCAATAGAAAATAGGTCGTACAAATCTGATTTTGGCAAAAAAACAATGAATTTAATAACATTAAAATGCTAAAAATTCATCTTTATGCCAGATGAGGAGGTTTGAACACAAGACAATGAAGTATCAAATGATCAAAAGACCAGACTGTGGTATATGGAAAATACAGGTTTAAATGTGAATAATATTTGAAAAATTAAAATAATTTAATAATTTTTCAAACATTTAAACCAATAAAAAAATTCATTTTATATGGCATACCTTATTACATGCCAAAAAATATCACGTGAATTGACTTTTCATCTTGCTCCTTCGAATTCACAAAGCTTCCAAAATAACCATGTTCTGATACCATTGATAAATCCAAAACCAAAATAGGTTGAAACTTGTCCCCACTTAGTGCGAGTGCACAAGTATTTTATTAATTTCAAAAAATCAAGTACATAAGGGTGCCTTTACTCCGTTAACCCTTTTACAATGCAAACATGGATTTATATAGTTTTTACCAATGACCGGTAAAAATAACTATCCTATAACCAACTAAATATGGGAAAACAACCCGTAAAGTAATTCTAATTAATAAATATAAAACATTAAAATTGCTTAATAATTAAACTAAGTTTATTTTATGGGGTGTCTTTACTAAAAGATGCATGCCCCATTTACACTAATTATTTATTACCTACCAAAAATCTAACCTAACATTAAGACTTTGGAACAAGTCCTAACAGATAAGTCATTGATATTCTTTCCTAAGGCCCAAATTGAAAATGACCCTTCATTTGAGATTAGGCCTATTCATTGCCTACTAGGTATGACTGCAAACTTCCTTATGTAGAGCATCTTGCTTAGTCTCATACCTTATAGGTTGATTTTTCATGTTTATATAGGTGTGATACAACTATACATACCTCCATTTGATCTTACTTGACCTCTGGTCTATGATTTGACCTATTTTCATGAAGTGGTAGTGTCTATGCAAAGGGAAAAGTGCCCCCTATTTGAGACAAAATAATGGGAAAATCCCCTTTTAGTATTGACAATATAATAATTTTATGAGATTAAATGAATTTTTAGGGTACTTTATATCAAAAATAAACCCTCAAATCCAAGATTTAGACCTTCATCTAATACTATTTCCAAGGTAGACTTTCCTTAAGCAGGTTGTGTAGGGTAGGCAGGGTATAACTTGTTCTTTGAATTTAAGAAGGTTATTTTTTGCTTTTGTTTCCTTTAATTATGTTAATTAATTACTTTTTTTCAATCTCTAAGCCTCATTCAATCATTTTCCAAATGTGATTCTTGCTAGAACCTTCATATACCTTGTTTGGTTAGATTAGGCATCATACTAGTGATGGACTGAGACAAACTAAAACTCTCTACTTGTAGGTTAAATTTGACCTTGCCCACCCTTTTATGAGGTGTTTTTAGGTCTTACATGAGATCCCTATGCCACTCTTAATTTTTATAGGCCAAATTCCACCCATACAGTCCTTTCTAGTATAAGAAAAACCCACTTTGACCTCACTGCCTGTGTACGTTATTTAACTATGTTTGCTTTGAAGGACACCCCTACCTCCACTGTTTGCATGAATTAGGATTGTATAAATAATTTATGGGAAATAATACCATATTTCATGATCATAATTCTATGATTGAGACTAATGCCATGATATTATAGGCCATTTATCTACTACAACATTGCCCTTTGTTCACTTTCTGACTGAGACAATCACCTTGGCTGTAGAGACCCCTATTGTAAGTGCATTTGACATGGTATGAACTTGGTCATGTTGTGTTTATATTTGTCATAGACCTCCAGAGTTAATTTTCCATTCCTTTTACCTATGTAAACCTTGAATGATTTATCAACTCCTCTAATCCTCATGCCCAAATTAACTGTCTTAGTTAGTCAACTAACTATAGGTTATTTAGCTTCTCTCATAGGTTTGTTCAAACTTATTTATCCTTGAAAGAGTCATATGAAGACCTAAACATCCCTTTTGAGCTTACCAATCACTTTTTAATTAGGGGTGAACTCATATTAGTTTGCCAATATACCTTTCGATTCACATTTAAGTTCACTATCAAGATTGAGACACTTGACTGTGTTTATGGGTTTTTGGCCTGCCTGTAGGTGTTTATAGGCCATTTAGGACTTGTTAGAAGAGATTTGATTCATATGAAGGTATTTGAAAACACAAAACCACCCCATATATCTTATTCACCTTGTAAACTTAAAGTGAGGCCTAAAACTCAATCTTTACCTCACTATTTAAACACTTTGCTATAGGTGTACCTCCATAGGCCTATGTACAGATAGGGGATTTGATCATGGGCCAAAGTTGGGTGAAATAAGTCTTTTGGAAGGTATTTGAGCCTTTAATTATTCTTTGTCCATATTAAGACCATCCAAACATTGAAACATGACTTTAAAATGAACTTTGGTTGAAAAACGTCCCCTTTGAGTTAGTTTCCTATAGATATCATTGACATAGTTTAGTGGTTTTTTGCCTCTTTTCAAGGTGTTTAAACACTCCTCTCCACTTACCCTTTTGACTTAATTATTTGCACAAGTCTTCTCCTCACTAGATGTAACCCATTTAGGTAATTATGAGGTATCAAAATATCATCCAATCCTATCATATAGCTTTAAAAAAATGCTTAGGGGTCTCTATTTTATCCATTTTGGGACAAACAACCTTGTGTCAGTCATTAAACTATTGGGAGTGGTTTTCCACCTTGTTTGTCAATTTAAACTTGAAGTAAGCTTTTCATAGACCATTTAGTACACCAAGATCCCAAAGGAGGATTCATTCATCAGTCTCAAAGTTCCAACATGACTTATTTCACTCCTTTATTAACTATCTACAAGTAAGGGTTCTGTGCATATAGGTAATACGAGAGAAAGGTGAACAATGGTGCATAGTTGAGCTTTAGGGTCGCTTCCTTGATCAAAAAATGTAATTCTAATGTCTCCAAGAAGTTTAAAAGCTTACCAAGGTTATTTTCAAGATAAAATGATTTCAGCATGCTCTTTTAAGTGAAGTTTTGTGACTGTGGTAAACAAGGAAAACATGAGAGAGCAAGAAAATGCAAGGAAAGGCCTTTTGAGCACCACAAAATAATATTCAACACTTTCATACATAAAATAAAATTAGGATCATCCTCTAAAAAATATCAAAACACTTTTTATAATGTGGATAAATCACTTTCAAAGTAATTGAGATGATTGTAAGTGCAAACTAGGTATTTTATAAGCATGCACAAGCCTAAAAGAGGTTTTCCCAAGTACTTGAGACTTGAAAAACTAAAATAAGAATGGGGATGTCTTGAAGATCATGTTTAAACACTTGATACATATAAACCCATCAATCCAAAATAATAAAATCTGAAATAGGCTCAAAAGGAGACCCCCTCATGGTTAAACATGCATAAAAAGCTGCCTAGAGTGTTAACCATTATTCATAAAGGAGGATTTTTTTTTTTAAAATTTATTGTTATGAAAATGAATTTTACTGAAATTAAAATCCACCCCTATAATCATTCTTCCCAAATCCTCTTGTACGGCCCATGCCAAGTGCTTGATGTTGACCTTTCTTTGCTTGCCAAGGGAAAATGAAGGAGAAGAAGTTGTAGATGAAATTTTTAGAATTATACTTGAAAAATAAGTAGTTAAAAGAGTTTGAGGAGTTCAAGAGTCACTACACACACATTTTTAGTTGAATATCAGATCATCCATTCCATACAAGTGCCAAAAAGGGCCTAAAAATAAGAAAAAACTCCCATTTTATGAGCATAAATAACTCTTGGATGACATCTAACTGATCCCATTAATATCATGACCTATTTCACATTAAAACTAACCTCGGTGATAAATTTTACCTCTTGGAAGTCTGTACAAGTCAATTAATAAGCTAAAATATGACTAAAAGGCCCCCTTTTGCACATGAGACCTAACAAATAAAAAATTAATGACTTGTAGATACATTAGAACATTTAAATACCATGTTAGGACATATTGGACAAAAAATGGATGTTTGAATAAGTTTGACCAAGGTTTGACTTTGGTTGAATATGCCATTTCAAGGAAGATATGCTTAGACAAGGACTAGGACAAGGACAAGTAAGATGATAGACCAACAGACACCCTATAGAACACATGGGAACCTTATTAAAAAGTTAAAAATAGTATGGGTTAACCTTATTTGATTAGAAGTCAAATTTGGTCAACAATACCAACATGAATGGAGAATTGCCGATGGCTCTCTTGGGAGTGATCCTATTAGCCCAAAATACTGATTTTAACTTTGTGTTGTTAGGAATAAAAAACACAGAGAAATATTAATGAATTAAATATGGAAATAAAATGTAGAAAACATAACACAATAAAGACACATATTTAATGTGGTTTTCCCAATATAGGCTATGTCCACATAGAAACAACCAATCCTTTCTTATTATTCAGTCCAATAAATGAAGGAAAAAATGAGGGTTTCATATAGGGAAAAAATGCACAGACATAATTTATACCATTAGATCTATAACCTCATAGTGAATGGTCTAGATAATTTAACTTTTTTGGAAATAATGGAGTTTTATTCCTATTTTAGTTAAGGGTCTACAATAATAAATCAGTAAATAATATTGAAATAATTATAGTAATAATTTGTATAATTTATTATATCTTTTAAACCTTAATAAAAAAAGCAATAAATAAGGAGAAATATAACTTAGCTAAAAATTGGATTGAGATGGCTGAGATAGAGGCTAAAACTTACTATGCAGGACTAGGATAGTATCATGGATTTGAATTTAGATTTCATTTAGTGAAAGGATAGGAATGCAAAAAATAGGACACTTTGGGGTCTAGTTCTATTGTCTAGGTCTTGCCACTACTGTCTAAATTGGTTACATAGATCTGAGTTTTTTGGGTTTTATTTGATGTTCCTATATGAGCCTACCTATGAAATATTAAGTCTTGAATGTCAACAGAGCTCCTTGTAGAGATCATTCAATATTAAAACCTTATAACTTCATTTTTCTTGATAAAACTTGAGAAAGAGGGGGGTTAGTATGTGTAAGATGCATTGAATGTGTATCCACACCCCTTGTGTGGGCACGCTGCCTACATACCAATACTTTGAAGAGGGATCAAACCATATACAGTTCTCCCACTTGATGTACTTTGTGAAATAGTGTAATGAGGATGAAAAAATACCAAATTAATAGTGCTTGAGGTGGATAGGGACTGGTGTGAGGATTTGAATATGTTTGCAACTGTGTTAGGTAATTGTATGTAGAGAATAAGATAATTTTCCTTAGTGGTTTGTTTGTATTCTTTCTTATTTTGCAAGATTTATCACCTCCCCCTTGTAAATGACCTTTGAATGGACTTTTATAGGGAATTGTTGGTCATGGGTTAAATGTATTTGCACTAGGCTAACATGATGAAGGATAAAAATCAGATGAAAACAATCATTTGGGCTCAAAATGTGATTATATAAGAGTGTTGAAAATGGTACACCCTAAGGTTCGACACTATAGTCTAAGTTTGGTGCTCCTATCCTATAGGCTCAGGACCTGAGGGAAAGTATTGGCTTAGAAGATAGAGTTTGGTTGAGATGGAATTAGGGTTTAGAAGTCTATAGATGACTAGGAATAAGCAAAAAGGTGTCTATAAGGGTTATGAGAGCATACAAGAAGGTCATATAGATTGGGTGTCACAAGCCACACTCAAGCTACCAATTTAGACATTTTATGTGACTACATTTGCCCCACTTTATTCTAGTGATGCAATAAAGTGAAATACTAGGATAAAGGAAAATTAGAAAGCATACATAAACTTACCTATAAGGGTGAAGACCATGAAGTTGTTAGATGCTGGGTGTGTATAGAGAGAACAAATTTTGAAGTGTAAATTTGTAAGACAAAATAAAGAGTATACTAGTTCTTACTAGATACATTATATCTAAAATAGGAATGTATAAAAATTGGGTAAGAGAGAGAGAGTAAAAGAGAGGATTGAATACATCTCATCGAGTACATGGACTAATACAAAACTTGTGTTATTGAGTGATGCTGAGTGATGTTGGATGTGCTGGGTATGCACTTTACCAAAATTAATATTATGAATAGAGCTAAGTGCTCAATTCCTCAAGAGTGGCTCAATAATGCAAAGGCTATCCCTTTAACTCCATCATCACCCACTAAGTGAAGTTATATTATCATGCATGTGCTAATCAATGTTTGGATTATATGTCCAATACCTTTGAGTAGGTGACTTAAGAATATAAAGGCTAGCTAGTCCTTTAGTTCTATTGTTTCCCATTAAGTAAAACTATGATATGATATTGGTATGAATGTGTGTCATTTGAGATGGCTCTTGAATCCTGTGAATTCTTTGAAATCTAATAATGTGGCATGGATGGCCAAATGTGTACTAGAAACTAGATCAATCTTGGCCATTATGAAAGTTGGATATTAGGCTTGTATGAAAGCCACTTTGAAAGTGGGAATTAGGCTTATGTGGAAGCTACTCAGGAATGATTCCAACCACCTATAGATGGAATAAGGCACATAAATATTGAGAATGCCTGGGTAATATACTGAACTTATAAATAAAAGAAGCTAAATGTGCCACACACATTGCCCCTAATCACTAGTGTCTATAACATGGATTCTAATCTGGAAGTTATACCAAGTACCCAATATAAAACTAGAAACAAGAGCATAATGTCATGCATGATGCCACTTATATCTATATTTTCTGAGAAAACTATATTGAAACTACTAATTTTGAACTTTATTATTGCTGGCAAAATTGTAACTGAAGTTACCTTTTAGTCTATTTCTTGAAAATCTAGGTTTTTTTTCTATTTGGATAGGAGCACTAAAAATATGACACCCTACTATCCAACATTATTATCTAGGTTTGGTGCTATTGTCATTTGATGATTTTGATCACTATACTGTTGCTGACAAAACTATAACTAAACTTACCCTTCTATCTGTTTCTAAAAAAAATGGGTTTTTTGCTATTTAGATAAGAGCACCAAAAATAGGACACCCTATTATCCAACACTATTATCCAGGTCTAGCACTATTATCCTTTGCTAATTATAATCATTATTATTTAATCATCACTATTTCTCTAGTCTATTTTACCTGGTTTGGTCTTTGATTGCTATTCTGAGTGTTCCAAAAACTAATTTTTGATTGGTAGGAGGCTCTGATCTCTATGACAAAACCCCTATTTATTTCCCCTCTTTTGAGGGTAAGAATGAAGACCTTAAAATGACTGACCTCAGAATAAAGAGCCATGTAATTATGTTATGTTATGAAATACATGATATAACAATGATAATTGAAAAGATGTCTCAAGATATAACATAGTTTATATTGGAGATTATTAGATCAATAGGGGTATGCCTAAATAGATATAACAATGTAATAGTAGGTGTAGTATACTAAATTGAAACTAGAAATATTAGTTGTTAGTTATTATTTGTCAAGGAGGGATGTAGCATGATGTCCATCATGGCATCCAAGAAAGCAAGATAATACAAGATGTGGATCATGGCATTGCAAATAGTGAGAAAAAAACAAGCAACAAACACACAAGGTAAGAAACAAGAAACATATAATAGAGTGGCCAAGGGGCCAAACAAATAAAGGACATGGCCACATGTCACTCAAACTAAAAATCAAGCATACAAGGCATGTTTAAATACCACATACACATATAATTGAAAACATGCAAGGTTGGCACGAGGGTCACAATCACATAGAAGAGTACAAGCAAAGGACATTGGAAAATGTCCTAAAGCACACACAAAAGACAACATATGAATTGATAAATGTAATCACATCTAGATACATAAATCAAGAAATAAAAGCATGTAAATATGCTATAAATACTATCACATCTAACTAATCAAAATAAGAAGTAAAAGTATACAAAACATATAGTACAAGACTATGTAAATGCAAAGAAATACACAAGTGCTATATACTAGTGACTGACGATAGAATAATCTATGTAAGATAGTAAGTAATGTACATCATCATGATAACTAGACTGTGTGGTGTAGGAATGACATAACTTGGATGGTGTAGTCATGTAGAAGATGCCCCTGGTGGGTGGATATATCGATGTATGTCTTGAATATAGAAGTAGGATGCCCTCTTAATGGGTAGAGTGAAGCAATCAAGGATCTAGATATCAATGCACACACTCAAAGAAGATCAAGTGAATCATGGTAATGTATATAAATCAATAAACAATATCATATAACATTAAAATATAAGTCTAGCATGGTAGTATAAATGTAAAGCATGGATAATGCATACAATTGAAATGTTTTTGTGTTTTTAACTTATTTGAATATTTTTGTATTTTGATATTTTGTATTGTTTTGGTATTTTGACATGTTATATTATTTTTGGTATTTTGAAAGTAAGTTATGTATAATCAATCATAATGAGATTATATACAAGTAATTGAAGAGAAGTGATGTACAATCAGTCATAAGGAGACTATGTACAAGTAATTGAGAAGAAGCTATGTATTAGAAATACTGAGAAATGATACTAACTAATGATTCTCATGAGAGACTCCCTATCATGGTGTTATATATCAAGGAGAGGGATCATGAATGATCATGAAGCATGATGGAAGGGCTAAAACTATGGTTCTAAAAGCTATATATGCTATAAAATCTCTATAGTGGAAATTGACTGTGACATCCACTTATAAATATAAGAAATGGATGGATGCATATGGTAGTAGGAAAAGCCCTCTGAACATGTGCTCTATGTGCAGAGGCATGAGACCTCAATGATACTACCCTGGGTGTGAAAACTATAGCTAAAAACTATCTAAATTCTTGAAATTATGGTTTCTCTAAAAGATGCCTCCATGGAAGTGTATGAACTCTCTATGTTGGTGAGGGAGGCCTTGACTATGTCTGTATAGGAACTAGAGGAAGAATTATAATTGGTAAAAGAGCTAAAATTGGTGAGTACAAAGTAGAAGATGGATCTAAAGTGGGGAGTGGTAACTCATATGGAACTCCAAAAATTGTAACAACCTAATAAACATGAATGCATTTCATGCATCTATGAAGTGTATAAGGTACTACTTAAAGTTTTTGAATCCATGGTTAGCCAAGTAACATATTGAAAACTCCTACAATAGAAACAATAGTAAATGGTGTGGCCATATGTGTTGGACCAACCTATAGAGGAAGTACAATCTCACCCAATGAACTCTTTATGTGTCTACTGAATCCACTAATAACTATGTCCATCAGGGTAATATCTTGCTCTGAATATCCCAAATGCTATAGTAATGTCATAGTGCATATGTTCACACTAGATACATTGTCTATGAAAACACTATGAATGGGATGATGATTAATGTAAGCTATGAGAAAGAGTACATGATAATCTGAATCATCTTCAACTATCTCCTACTCTGAGAAGGAGATGGAACTCTGGAATTATATACACCAATCATGTTTCTCAAAGGATGTGACTCAACTAAAGGTGCCTAATATGTAGTTGGTGGAGGGCGTGCATGATATGCATGGTGAATACCTGATGTATCCCCTATCTCTTGTTTATGATGATGGGGGAAAGGATTTGATAAAATTTTTAGAGCCTTATCTTGTGTTTGCTTTGCTTGAGGAGGCTCAACTAGAGTGCCAAGATCAATAATGTTACCATCTATCAATTCTTATATTTTTTGTTTCAAACTAATGCATTTATTTGTTGTGTGGCCTAGTGCCTTTAAAAATCATAAAATGCATTCCGATCATATCCCCATGGAATAGGCTTTGTTGGATCAACTTCCCAAATAGGAGGGAGAGATATGTTGTTACATTCCAATAAATGCTATAAGACTCTGGATGGAGATACTTGTAGATTGGTAAAAGTTCACTGAGGAGGTGCTGATAAAACCACTCGTTGAGCGGACTCTGAAGTCGCATTATGTATAGGTTAATTTTGATTTTTTCTATCATTGACCTTTACTTTATATGGGACTTTACTATTACTATTATTTGTTATTTCTGATATGCTTGTGTACTTGAGTTTATCCATTGAAATTAATTTGACTTTCCTTTCCTTTAGTGTATGACATAACTCAGTGAAAGAAAAGAATATTTTGAAGATTATTGACTCATGTAAAACTGGTAGAAGACTCTATTTGAAGAGATCCTGTAACTCTTGATCAACCATGGGGCCAGTCATTTTAGCCAAGATGGTCTTTTATCTGAGAACATAGTTTGTGAGATGCTCATTTGACCTTTGTTTCTATTGTACAACTTAGGCATAAAAAACCTTGTCATCTATGCTAATGATGAAATGATCTAGGAACATATCAGCTAAAGGATTGAATGTATTGATCAACTGATTTGGTAAACTATAAAACCATTATAAAGCATAATCCTTTAGATTTTTTGGAAATAGCTTGGTTAGTAACTAGATTGATTTGGAACATAGTCCAAGCATGCTGCATGAAAAGCTCTCAAGTGTGTCTCTGTATCACCCTTGCCATCATATAGAGTGAGCTTGGGTTGAACAAAACCTAGTGGCAAGGGTGTAGAAGCAATATGATATGTCAATGGTGTATGAAGTAGAGCAAAAGAATCTAAGCCCTGTGTAGGTCTAGAGGCACCTTGCTCAAGATGTAGCACCTTGAATTGAAGAGATTTTATATCTTGCACAAGGGCAACCACATCAGGAGATAGAGATGTACTAGCCATAACTAATGGTGCCTCATATGAAGGTTGGGCTACTATAGGGGGTTGTTGAGACATATTTGCCTCCATAGTGTCATGTGTAACTGGTTGCTTTGTGGTTTGAGAAGATTGACCATTGTTTGTTTTTTATTGTTCTTCTTATAATATTTTAAGCATATCATCTTGCATATTAGGATGTTTAGTTAAAATTTCTTGAAATTCCCTCTTATCAGTTTCATCAAAATTGGTATATTGGGCCTTTGTTAAAGTAAGAAAATAAATTGAAAATGGATTAATTTTTTTTCAATAAGTTATAATAAGCAAAATATGGTGAATGAAAAGTACTCAATAAATGAAATGTAAAGTCCTAAAAATATCAAATTGGAATATACATAAAAAAGATACAAATCTCATAAACATGTAAGGTGATACCTCAAGAAGTAAAGGGACCTAGTAAGTTCAACTAGAGTTTGAAAGAAATGATTGTTAAAATTACTAAGGTAAATTTAAAAATTAAATGTGAAATTTTGATTTAAATATGCAGGAAAAAATAAAAAAATTACTATACAAATACGAAGACCTAGTATAGGCAACTAAGGTTTGATTGAAATTATTTTTAAAATTACTAAGGTAAATTTAAAAATTAAATGTGAATTTTTGATTTAAATATGCAGGAAAGATAAGACAAATACTAAAAAATTATCAGAACCTAGTATAGGCAACTAGGGTTTGAAATAAATTATTTTTAAAATTACTAAGGTAAATTTTAAAATTAAATGTGAATTTATTATTTAAATATGCAGGAAAAATCAAAAAAATATCGGGACCTATTATAGGCAACTAGGGTTTGAAAGAAATTATTTTTAAAATTACTAAGATAAATTTAAAAATTTAAATGTAAAATTTTGAATTAAATATTTAGGAAAAATAAAAAAATATTGAAAAAATTAGCAAGGAGTTTTCCCTAGGATTTCTAGGGTTTTTATGTGCAAATGAAGTAAGTCGGGTTCACCAAACGATTTAAAGTTTTTAGGAATAATAGAGTTTTATTCCTATTTTAGTTAAGGGTCTATAATAATAAATCAATAAATAATATTGAAATAATTATAGTACTAATTTGTATAACTTATTGTGTCTTTTAAACCTTTCTAAAAATAGCAATAAATAAGGAGAAATACAACTTAGCTTAAAACTGAACTAAGACAGAAGTTGAAATTCGCTGTACAGAAATATAATAGTATTATGAATCTAGATCTAGCTTTCATTCGACAAAAAGACATGAGAACCAAAAATAAGACACTTTGAGGTTCAACATTATTGTCTAGGTCTTATCGCTACTGTCAAATTGGTTACAAAGATCTAAGTTTTTTGGGTTTTGTTTATTATTTCTGTGTGAGCCTACCTATGAAATCTTAAGTGTTGAATGTTGACAGAGCTCCTTGTAGAGATGATTCAATCTTAAAACCCTAGACCTTAATTATGCTTGATAAAACTTAAGAAAGAGTGGGGGGGTTAGTGTGTGTAAGATGCATTGAATTTGTATTCACACCCCTTATGTGGGCATGCTGCCTATATACCAATACTCTGAAGAGGGATCGAGCCATATGTAGTTTTTCAACTTGATGTGCTTTGTGCAATAGTGTAATGAGGATGTAAAAATGCCAAATCGAGAGTGTTTGAGGTGGTTAAGGACTGATGTGAGGGTTTGAATATTCTTTCAGCTATTTTGGGTGACTATATGCAAAGAATAGGAAAATTTGCGTTAATAGTTTGCTTGTATTCTTGCTTGCTTTATAAGATTTGTCATCTCCCCCTTGCAAATGACCTTTGGATGGAATTTTATAGGGAACTATTAGTCATGGGTTAAATGTTAGGATCCTACTCCTTAAGAGTACACTTGATTACCTTTATATAAGAAACTAAACACAAAAATAAACTAGAAGTAATAAGTAACTAGAAATTAAAAACAACAAAGAATAGGAGATACGAGAAATAATACAATTTGTATTAACACTCTTCTAGAAGGAAATACAATGAAGAAATCTCACTCTTCCCACACCTCTTGGGTGTCCAGTAATTCTCCCTCAAGAGTTCTCTCTCTCTCAATTACAATCAACTCAATATCGAGTTGTTGTTCCCTCCACCGGTGACAATCAACTCAATGGTTGTTTTGTCTACTCACCAGTAGATACTCTTGATCTTGCACCCTGCAGATCTTCTTGATCTTGCACCCTACAGATCTAATTGATCTTGCATACCAAGCATACCTTCTTGATCTTGCACACCCTATAAATCAACTAATCTTACTTACCATGTAGATCTTCCTGATCTTGCACACCCTACAGATCAACTGATCTTACACTTGAGGATCTAATCCTTCTTAGTCCTTATTACAATACAGCCCCATGGGTCTCTTAAATAGATCCCAAACCAAACAATAATTAGAAATGTAGACTCAAGACTAAAATTAGTCTTTACATGCAAACTCACTATTTGTCTAAAATTAGAATAGTTCTGAAATGCATAGACGATCGACGTCGGTCTCTATTTGTCTAGAGATGACCAACGTCAGTTCTTGTCTGATCGATGCCAGCTGACACCTAACTGATGCTGGTTGCTGTGTAACTAGATATGATCAATGTCAGTTGATCTGACTGACATTGATTAATTTAACACTCAACAACCTCCACCATTTACATCAGTGAAGCTTTTAGATCCACAACTTAACAATCTTTGACTTGGAGATAAATAGCTGCACCTGTACCTGTACCCATACAACAACATCTTCTAATTTGTTTCTGGCTTGTATCCCTCTTCAAGTTCAATCTTGAAGACCAACAGAAGTTAAATGAAATTCAACTTCTCTTTTGTTCCTGGATTTGTTAACATACCTACAAGGTTCTTATCCTTGCTAGCCACTGTGATTGCAACAACCTTCTGCAACTCTGAAATCTAGCTAACCACCGTTCCACCAACAGTGAACACATATCCTATGGTACTTCTCCTGCCATCCAAGTTACCTGCCATATCTGAATCTACATACCCATGTAGAGAAGTGCTTGACCCTGCATAGCATAAATACCTACTGCTGGTCCCTCTCAGATACCTGAGAATCCACTGAACTGCTTTCTAGTGCTCCTTTCTTGGATTGGCCATAAACTTGCTGACAACTCCCACTGCTTGGGCAATATCAGGTCTAGTACATACCATGTACTCAACCTCATCATGTGATTTAGGAAAATATTCTGTACTCAACTTGAATTGTCCAACCATAGGTGTGCTAATCGGTTTTGCATCCTGCAAATTGAACCTCTCCAATACCTTATTCACATAATCCTCTTGAGACAAAATCAACCTGTGATTTTTCCTGTCTCTAGAAATACTCATGCCAAGGAATTTTTTTCTCCTCCTAAATCCTTCTTGGCACATGTCTGAGCTACTTTTACCTTTAGCTCAGCAATTCCCTACATGTGTGACCCTAAAACAAGCATATACACTACATACAGTAACAAGATAATGTAGTTATCATTATCCAACCTAGTAAAATAAACACAATGGTCACATTGACATTGACTAAAGCCATGCTTTGTCATAAACCTGTCAAATCTCAAATACCATTGTCCTAGAGCTTGCTCAAGACCATATAACCTGGCCTTCTATCTCACCTATCCATTCTCTCCTTTCTTTAACCTGTGAATCCATTCATCTTTCAGTGCTTTCTTTTTGGATGGAAACTCAACCAAATCTCCCGTTTGGTTCTTTTCCAAGGAATCAATTTTCTCATTCATGCGCTCCCACTATTTCTTGGAACCTACCTGCATTGCCTCTTCAAAACTTCCTAGTTTTTCACCATCAATGAGCAACAAGTAGTATAAAGAAGGGGAATAATGAAATTGAGGTTTACTTACCCTTATGGACCTCCTCATGGGCATTTGTGACTCATTGACAGCTTGCTGTCCACCCAAATTTTATTTTAACAATGACCGATCCTGGTCATCTCTCGGTCTGCACCCGATCGATGTCGGTTCCATGTGACCAACTTGATCGACATTAGTTCTTACCCGACTGACGTCAGTTTCCACCTGTGTGACTTGACTGACATTGGTTCTCACCTAATCGATGTCAGTTTCCACCTACCTAACATCACCGACTTTGGTCTCCACCAGAATGATGTCAGTTCATACCTGATTGACGTCAGTTCTCACGTGACTGACGTCTATAATTGTGTTTCATATGAGTGATGCTTTTTACCCATGAGCTCATTTTAGATCATAACCTTATCTAAATCAACATTGCCCTGCTCAAAATTATTCAACCTCTTGAGCTGATCTCTATCCATCATCTTCTCCTTGAAAACCAAGGCTTTCCAGTTCTTAAATATGTCAAAAACATTAGATTTCCACTTTATGCAATAAACCCATACCTTTCTTGTAGCATCATCAATGAAAGAAACATACCACTGTGATCCTCCAATAAAAGCTCCCTGAGCTGGTCTCCACACGCTTGTGTGAACTAGCTCCAACCTGTGCTTCTTCTTTGTTGACCCAGTTTTAAGAAACCTCACTTTCTCCTATTTCCCAAACATATAGTGCTCACAAAAATCTCAGTCTATCAAATCTAAAAGCATACCTTTTGACTTAAGAACATCCATTCCCTTCTCACTCATGTGACCAAGCCTACAGAGCCACATCTTTGCATCTACATCTGAAGTATATAAAATAGAAGGATAATCAGTAATACAAGTAGATAGATAAAGTGTACCTACTTTCTTATCTCTTGCTAATACAAGTGCACCCTTGAAAACTTTCCAAGATTCAGCTGTGAGAGTTACTGTGCAACCCTCATCACCCAACTTCCCTATAGAAATCAAATTCCTCTTCAGTATGGGTACTTGCATGACATCCTTCAACACCCATATGTTGCCAGTCTACAATTTTAGTTGCACTTTTCCTTTGCCAACAATTTGACAAGGCTCACCATCCCCTAAATAAGCTTTTCCAAAGTCTCCATGGACATAATCATGAAAAAATTCTCTATTTGGGGTTGCATGGAAAGAAACACCAAAATCTAAAACCCATGATTCTACCTGACTATCTAAATAAAATGTAAGAGCATCCTATGCAACAATACCTGCAACATCTGCTTCTTTATTGCCTTCATGCTGATCTTCTTTCAACCAACAATCTTTCTTTGCATGTCCTTTCTTTCCACAATTCCAGCAGGGGATACTTCCATTTTTGGATTTGGATCTACTGCTTATCTTTGACCTTGATTTCCCTTGCTTGCTCTTCTCTCTTTGCCATCCCCTACTTTCAACACTTAAATCATTACCTAATGTCTCCCCTATGCTTTTCCTATGAATTTCTTCATTCAAGATTACACTAAAAACATCATCAACTTTCAAGATATTTGAAGTACACGCAGTATTACTTACTGCCATTACCAAGCTATTCCGACTTTTAGGTAAAGAGCATAAGATTAAGAGAGCCTTAATTTCATCATCAAAAACTATTTTGACTGAATTTAATTGGTTTACTAAACCATGGAAATCACTAAGATGACTATATACCGATCCACCTTCCTGCATTTGCAAATTAAATAATTGCTTCATAAGAAATAACTTATTTGAAGCTAAGGGTCTTTCATATAAATTTGCCAAAGATTCCATTAAATCTACCATTGTCTTTGCCTATGATCAGTTGGAAATCACAGACAATGCCAGGCTCAGCCTTACAGCTCCTAGAGCCTTTCTGTCAAGAACATTTCATTCTTCATCCTACATACATGTGGGATTACATGAAGCCCCACCCAATGGTAAGTACATATATTTTTGATACAAATAATTCTCTATCTGCATCCTCCATAATTGATAATTCTTGCCATTAAATTTCTCCATTCTTAGCATACTTTCTTCTACCATTGTTTTACTCCCACTCAAACAGAAACCCCTGTGAGTGACCTGTAATCAACAAACACTAACCTGCTCAGCCACCTGTTAGTGTACCTAACCAAGCTTTGATACCAATTTTTAGGATCCTACTCCTTAAGAGTACACTTGATTACCTTTGTATAAGCAATTAAACATGGAATTAAAATAGAAGTAATAAGTAACTAGAAATCAGAAATAGCAAAGAATAAGAGATACGAGAAATAATAAAATCTGTATTAACACTCTTTCAAAATGAAATACAATGAAGAAATCTCACTCTTCCCACACCTCTTGGGTGTCCAATAATTCTCCCTCAAGAGTTCTCTCTCTCTCAATTACAATCAACAATCAACTCAATACCGAGTTGTTGTTCCCTCCACCAATGACAATCAACTCAATGGTTGTTTTGCCTACTCACCAGCAAATACTCTTGATCTTACACCCTGTAGATCTTCTTGATATTTCACCCTACAGATCTAATTGATCTTGCTTACCAAGCAGATCTTCTTGATCTTACACACCTTGCATATCAACTGATCTTACTTACCATGTAGATCTTCCTGATCTTACACACCCTGTAGATCAACTGATCTTACACTTGAAGATCTAATCCTTCTTAGTCCTTGTTACAATATAGCCCCATGGGTCTCTTAAATATATCCTAACCAAACAATAATTAGAAACATAGACTCAAGACTAAAATTAGTCTTTACATGCAAACTCACTATTCATCTAAAATTAGAATAGTTCTAGAATGCACAGACGATCGATGTCGGTCTCTATCTGTCTAGAGATGACCGATGTCGGTTCTTGTCTGACTGATGTCGGCCAACACCTAACTGATGTCGGTTGCTGTGTAACTGGATATGACCAACGTCAGTTACTTTAACACTCAACAACCTCCACCATTTGCATCAATGAAGCTTTTAGCTCCACAACTTAACAATAAATGTATTCACACTAGGTTGACATGATGAAGGATATGAATCAAATAAAAATGATCATTTAGGCTCAAAATGTGATTAGATAAAAGTGTCAAAAATGGGATAGCCTAGGGTTTGGTGCTATAATATGAGTTCAACACTCCTTTCCTACATGATTGAGACCTGGGGAAAAATATTATCTTGGGAAATAGAGTCTGGCTGAGTTGGAATCAGGTTTCAAAAGTCTATGGATGATTAAGAATAAGCAAAAAGGTGTCTAAAAGGATCATGAGAGCATGTAAGAAAGTCTTATGGATAGGGTGTCACAAGCCACACTAAATCTACCAATGTGGACATTTTATATGACTACACCAGAATTACAATGAAATTACAATATTTTATTGTGTATTTTAAATAAAATTTTGCTTTGGGTCCCATGATGACCATAGTGGGGAAGGGAATTACCCCCCACACCCCCTATTGGGAACTAAACATTATAATAAGATCAAGTTCCACCATCCAACAATCTCACACTTGAAGATTGACTATTGCAACTCCACTACTACAAATCTTCCTTGGACTTTTATTTGAACTTTGACTTGACATGTTTCTCATCTTCCTTATTATCCCTAAAGATTTATTAAAGCTAAAAAACTATCTAGATTCTCCTTTATGACTGTTTTTGTTAGCATATCTATAAGATTTAACTTGTATGGATGTTTTCCAACTTTAGTTGACCATCCTTCAAAATTGAATGAATGAAGTGATACCTGAGTTGTATATGTGGTTCTTGAGTGGAATGCTAAGTTATTTGATAAATGAATCACACTTTGACTATCATTGTACAACCTACAATCTTACTACTTATGCCTCAACTCTTTTATGAACTGCTGCATTCATATCATCTCCTTACTAGCTTCTGTAGCTACAACATACTCTATCTTTGTAATTGACAAAGCAACTATCTTCTGTAATTTTGAAATCCAACTCACTGCTGTATCACCAATAATGAAAACATAATCTGTGGTGCTCCTCCTGCCATCTAAATCTCTAGCCATGTCTACATCAACATATCCCTATAAGGTAATTTATGAACCTTCATAGCATAATTATCTATGAGTGGTCCTTCTTAAGTACTTGAGAATCCACTTGAATACATCTTAATGCTCTTTTCTTGGATTATTCTTAAACCTATTGACAACTCCCACTACATGAGCAATATCTGGTCTCGTGCACACTATATCATACATTAAACTTCAAACTTTGAAAGCATATGAAACTTTAGACATTTAATTTATTTCTTCCTACATTTAAAGACACTATTCTTACTTAATTTGAAGTTCCCTCCCAAAGGTGTACTTACAGGTTTTGTATCTTACATATTGACCCTAACTAACACTTTCTTTATGTACTCTTCTTGAGATAATGTCAATTTTCTATTTTTTCTATCTCTTGTTATTCTCATCCCAAGGATTTATTTTGCAACACCCAAATATTTCATTGTAAATGAATTTGTTAAATTTATTTTGAGATCATTTATATCCTTCATTTTAGACCCTACAATAAGCATGCCATCTACATACAATAAAAAGATAATATAGTTGTAATTATCTAATCTTTTGAAATAGACACAGTGGTAAGAATGACATCTACTATAAACTTATCACTACGTTGGATCATGATTTAGACCATACAAACTCTTCTTCAACCTGCACACCATTTTCTTCTTACTTTTTACTTTGTATCCCTATGGTTGCTCCATATATATTTCCTCCTCGAAATCACCATGAAGGAAAGCAGTTTTCATATCTAACTATTTAAGCTAGAAATATTCTACTACTATCAAACTTAAAATAATTCTTATGGAAGTCATTTGTATATCTAGAGAAAATATTTCATTAAAATTAATACCATTTTTTTGTGCAAACCCCTTTATAACAAGTCTGGACTTGTATCTCTTTTTGCCTCCATATTTTTCCTTCAACCTATAAACCCATTTATTATACAATTCTCTTTTACATGCACGTAACTAGACCAACTCCCAATTTTGGTTATGTACCAAGGAGTCCATCTCCTATTTCATGCCTTGTTCCCACTTCTTTTTGGTTTCTACTTGCATTGCTTCTTTATAGCTTTCTGGCTCACCACCATCAGTCGATAGTAAATAATAAAGTTAAAGAGAGTATTGTTTAGGGAGTCTACTTAATCTAGTAGATCTTCTAACGATATTTTTAGGAGTTTGAGGTACTTGTATTTATTACACATTCTAATTTTCTAGCACTTTTAGAATTTCATTTCCTGTGATTTCATCTAGTACTATATATTTTGTATTTGGATTTTCTTATTTATTTTCTTACAATTGATCTCTGCACATGAGCTTCTCATTAATTATCACATCTCTACTCTTAATGATTTTGCAATTTTCAAAATCCCATAAATGGTAACTAAAATTATTAACTCCACATCTAATTAAAGTACATTTTTTGGATTTTGATTCAAGCTTGGTTCTATTTGATTTATCAATATGGATAAATTCTTCACAATCAAAAGTATTTAATAAGGAATAATCTAAATTTTTACCTATCCATGCTTCTTCTAGAATGCCACCATCTATAGGAATTAAAGGCCCTTTGTTTATTAAGTAAACAATAATATCCACAACATCTACCCAAAACTGTAAGGGTAACTCTGCATGTAATCTCATGCTCTTTGCATGCTCCATGATTGTCTTATTCATCCTTTTTGACACACCATTTTGTTGTGGTGTTTTTGGAACCATGTTCTCTTTATGAATCCCATGTGATGAACAATAATTATCAAATTACTCACTTTAGTATTCACCTCTATTATCTAATCTGACACACTTCAAATTATTTTTTGTCTCATTTTCAACTAAAGCTTTCCATTTCTCAAGAGTATCAAAAACATCATTTTTTTTATATGCAATAAAACCATGTTTTTTTAGTTGCATCATCAATAAAAGTAACATAATAAGAAGAGCCACCAAGAGATGATACCCGACCTTGTCCCCATACATCTATATGCATAAAATCTAACTTTTAATCCTTATTTATCTTCCCAACTCTGATAAATATGGCTCTCTTTTGTTTTTCATACACACAATGCTCATAGAATTCCAAATCCACCTTCAAATCTAGAAACAATTTTTTTGAGTGGAGAACTTGCATCCCCTTCTCACTCATGTGTCCAAGTCTATGGTGCCATAATTATGTGTCTACTTATGTATAATTTAAAGCAATAAAAGAGTCAATATTATCATTAGATAAATATAATGTACCTACCTTCTCTCCTTTTGCTATTATCAGTGATATTTTAGTGACCTTCCATATTTTTTTTGTAAATGTAAATATGCAGCCTTCACTTCCCAACTACCCTACTAAAATTAGTTTTCTTCTTAACTCAAGAACATGGCTCACCTCTTTTAGTAACCATTTGTTTCCATTCTATAATTTTATTTGTATCTTACCCTTTCTTACAATTTATAGGGTTCACCATCACCCAAATAAACCTGTCCAAAATCAGCTTGAACATAGTTTTGAAAATATTTCTTATGGGGTGTAGCATAAAATGAAGCCCCTGAATCTAACACCTAAGAATCATTAATGTTATCTAAATGAAATATTAAAACATCTTATAACACATCACCTACTACATTTGCTTCCTGATTTTAATCTTGTTATCCATCTCCTTGTTTTCCTTTTTAAAACCAATGATCTTTCTTTAGGTGTCCTTTCTTGCCACGAATCTAGCACAAAAATGTTCCTTTAGATTTGGATCTACCCTTCTTATACTTCCCATGATTCCCTGGGCCCTTTCCTCTATCTTTTTATATTATCGTATTCTCCATAGTCAAAGCATTACTTAATGTCTCACCTGTGCTTTTTCATTGCATTTCCTTGCTAAGAATAACACCAATAACATCATCAAACTTCAAAGTGTTTGAATCAGAGACATAATTACTCACAACTACGACCAAGACATTCCACATTTCTAGCAATGAGCACATAATCAAAATAGCCCTAACCTCATCATCAAAGTTTACTTCTACAAAGTTTAACTAATTTGTGACTATGTTATATTTATTTAAATGATCAGCAATAGACCCACCTTCTGGCATCTCCATATTAAATAAATATTTCATAATAAATACCTTGTTTGAGGCTGAGGGTTTTTCATACACTCTATTTAATGCATTCATCACATCCACTATTGTCTTTTCTTTCAAAATATTGAAGGCCACTGATGCTACTAGGCACAACCGTATTATTCCTAGTGCCTTTCTATCAAGAACCTCACATTATTCATCCTTCATATTCACCATCTTTTTTTCTATTTTTCCCAATGGTAGGAAAAGATATATTGATATAGATATTTCTCTATTTGCATCTTCCATAGCTGGTAGTTTTGGCCACTACATTTTTTGACCTTAAACTTGCCTTCTTCCACTATTGCTCCCACTAGAACTAAGAACCCTCTTTTCCTGCAAGTTTATCTACCAAATAAACCTTTGGATTTGATATCAGTTGTTAAGAATATAAAACACAAAGCAATATTAATGAATTAAATATGGAAATCAAATGTAAGAAACACAACATAATAGAGACACAAATTTAATATGGTTCACCTAATATGGGCTACATATACATAGAAACAATTAGTCCTTTCTTATTATTTAGTCCAATAAATGAAGGAAAAAACCTATAATACAACGACTGTAATTTACTCTTTATTCACATACAATCTGCTATCGTAATTACAATACCGTCATATCAAAAGGAGGGTTTCATATAGAAAAAAATCCACAAACATAATTTATGCCGTTAGATCTATAACCTAATAGTGAATGGTCTAGATTTATAATGAAATTACAATATTTTATAGTGCATTATAAAAAAAAGTCTACTTTGGGGTCCACAATGACCATAGTGGGTGGTGATGACCCCCCACACCCCACCTGTCAAGAACTAGGCATTATAATAAGATCAAGCTCTACCATCCAACATGTGTGTCATGTGCTTTGGTTGTCTTCCATTATCCTTTTGATAATCATTATGATATTTTTATTGGTAGACTTGGCCAAGACATTGCCTTGTGGGTAATAATTGGATGAAATATTCAGGTATACATTATATCTTACATCCCATTCACTCACTTGATTTCCCACAAAATATTTGGCATTATCTAAGATAATGGTGTAAGGAACACCAACTCTCATGATAATGCCATCCATGAATTCTAGGATAGATGCCTCCATGGCATCTTTCAATGTAACTGCTTCAGTCTATTTAGTAAAATAATTAGTTGTTGTAAGGACCCATTTATGTCCTACACTTAATGGTGGATTCATTATGCCAATGAAATCCAATCCCCATTGGGCAAATGATTAGTTAACATGGATTGGTTTGAGAGGGAGACCGGTTAATCTTTGCTTGCCTATAAAGTAGGCACATTTATCATAGTTTCATACCATTTATGGGCATATTTGAATAAGTTAGGCCAATAATATTCTCCCCTCATTATTTTTATGGTAGTGGTTCTTGCATAAAAATGTCCACTTGATGGACCATCATGAAACTCATCGAGCACCTTGGAAATTTGATCATGCTCGATGTACTTCAACATGAATCCATTCATATCTTTCCTAAATAGATACTCTATAATAAAAAACATAAGGAATATATTAGAGTCTAAAATACCTTTTTCTTAGATTGTTGGAAATCATATGGGTACTCGCTAGTCAATAAGAAGATGGTCATGTCATTGACCCAACTGTTGAATAGATGTGGAGTAGCTAGTTGGGATGCATGTTGAGCATATAATGCATCAGATACTACCTTAATAATTTGTATATTAGAATAAAGTTATTCACATAAGCTCATTCCTCTTATGAGATTAGTTATTTTGATATTCACATCATATTTCATGACTTTTGTGATCCATCTTGCTCTCTTTTCATTTATTTTTGAACTTAATAAGAACTCCTTGACACTTTGGTGACTTACCATCGAAAGAATTTTATTATTGGATATCATATGCCTAAATTTTTTTAGAGATTTTATTATGACATATAATTGATTATCAACAAAATTTTACTTTTCCTCATAATCCTTCAAGGATTAACTAAAAAAATATATAGGCCATTCCAACTATTCTTTATTCTACTGGGTCAGAATAGGTGATATGCTACCTTCCCCTCTAAAAGCATAGAGAATAAAATCATTCTTGTAGTTGGGGTTGACAAGGGTAGGAGATTGATAAATAGCCTACTTGATGGCTTTGAAACTAAATTTTTCTTCTCGTATCTAGCTAAAATCAACACCCTTCTTAAGCATAGTAGTGAGGGGCTTAGCCATGGAGGCAAAATTTGGAATGAACCTTCTTATAAAGTTGATCTTTCTTAGGAAACTTTTCAATACCTTTTTATGGCTCAAAATTTATAGTAAAGATATAACACTTGTAGAAACCGAAAAATGGCCACCAATGGCTTTATACCTAACTTTAGACCAATTTTTACCAACCATTAAACATTTAGCCTATGAATTTATAAATGTCTCAAATTTGGTTTCATTACATACAATTAAATCAATTTGGACCAAAAATCAATTAAATAGAGCAAATTCCCAAATCAATTAAATCTAAACTTGCACAAATATTCAAAATCCTAAAAGGGATTAATCCTAATCAAATCCTAATTGAATTCATCCATGAGAAATTAAAGCAATTATTAAAAAGGAAAATCCAAAAATTAATAAATATCCTAGGTTTTCATCATTAGCTTTTGTGAGTTGTTAGTTTTGGAAAATATCCCACCCATGCTTATTCCATGCCAATCATGACCATTTGACACCTTTTAACCCTACTTGGGTTAACTAAGCCAACCAAGATTTGGATTTATCTCATTCCAAGTCATTTGAAAGCCTATAAAATCAAGCCTAGAGCTCTTCATTTAGAGAGCTTGGAACATAGTAGAGTTATAATACAAGATTTGATTCATGAAGCAAATGCATAGTGTTATAATGCTAAAATTGTGCCAAGCCAATCCATTTTCAAGCAACATCAAGACAAAGCCAAGATAAGCATGGTGCTAAGAGGAGATGGAGATAGCCAAACCCCATTGATGAAGATGTCTTAAGCATAATCCAAGCAAGATAATGAACACATCATTTTGAGTATTCAATGAAGGTAAGGAAAATTTGTAAGTTTATTTATATTTTAGTTGAGATTTGTCATTTGTTGTTTGTTCACCAAGATCCCTCTATGATCTAGGCATAGAGGTGTTAAAAATTGCTAGTGTGTTTGTTTTCATTTTGAGACTAACACTTGATATAACCTCCCTCCATTGTTAAATTTGTATCATTAAAAATGATACACCTGATGGGACCATGAGCATCCCACATAACAAGGAGATCAATATGCAAGTCTTAAACAAAGAAATGGATGTTTAAATCTCACTAAAATTGCATTTCTAACCTTGTTTTGGCCATATTTTGATTTAATTTTATCTATCAAATCTACATAGAGACTGGAAATGGTCAGGCACAATCATTGATGGTTTGGCTTAAATCACCCATAGTTTTTCTCAACTGCCACTGATTCTATATAACCACTGACTGTTGGACTACAGGGTAGAAATATCATTAAAGCTTTCATTTTGATTCTTTTTGCTAATCAAACCGTTGATTTATTGGTTTCAAATGATTTTAAATCACTAGACTTACGTTTACCTTGTAGGTTTTCTCAATTTTTGAACTAAGCAAGACTAACCTAATGTGTTTTCCTTTTATGGTTTTGCCTTCGGGTTCACAGGTCATCATCGATGGTCTTTATTGACTAGTGGTAATTTTTATCAATTGGTAGTTACCTACTAACCGACCATCATGATTTCCTCAAAACAATTAACGGTCATCTATGACCATTCATGATCACTGTGTGAACTAAATAAAAAACCCAAGAGCTAAAATTCAAACATCATTGGCTCAATCAAGAAAGTGCTTTAAAGCAAGGGGTTATAATTTAACATTTTCAGGTTGAAGGATCAATTTGAACATCAAATTTACTATTTTGACTAATTAAAAATTTCATTTTGGGGTTTAAAAATAACTTAGTCAAATTAAAATATTTCAATTTGGGTCCTAAAATAAACATGTCAAATCTTACACATTTGGATATTGGTGCTTAAAATGAAACTATGATTGGTTAAGTCTTAGAACCATTTCATTTTTAATGCTTAGAATGAATCTTAAGTCTTGAACATTTCCAATTAATGCTTTAAAACAAACTTAAGACAAACCTTGAACACTTGAAATTTGGGTTTAAAATGAACGTAGATGTTTTAACTTCATTTGGTTTTTTGCAATTCTTTCTATTTTTTGCACTTAAGCCAAGGTGCCTAGTAATGAATAATGCCATATTTAAATTGGTGTTTAAAAATAAAACCTCAGTATAATTGCTTATAAAAACTTGTTTTTTTATTGTTTGTTTCACAAAAAGGATAGCACATCTATGTTCTCCCTCCATCCCCTATAGGAAAATCACAGGATCAAAAACACCTTTCCATTTCATTTTAGTGCTTAGTCCAAGACATAGAAAGAAATTTGCCTAGGCTCTCCCCAAAACCCACATGGTATTGGGTGATCTAAAAATAACCCTAAAGCATTTCTACTTATCTTTTATTTTCATGTATTTTATCTTGTGAAAGGCGTGTCATTACCTCTCACAAATTTTTTAGAGAAGCATTGACCCAAGGCTTCATCTTCTGATAGTGTTTCAACCCCTCTCCATAGGGGGTTATACAAATTGGGATCACCCTACTAGGATGATGGTTTGAATGGTTAAACCATCTCTGTTAGTGGTAAGCTAAGCTCAAGATGCATGATCAATCTGGACATCACACTATAGTGAGCAAGTGACAGATTTAGTGGTTGTGAAAAGGATAAGACCTTTTCACAACAAGCTAATTGATGTAGACTCAATTGATGTGATACTTCTCTTATGTGTATAAGTGAAAATGTGTACATATGGGATCAATCTAGATAGTCAAAAACTTGTAGGTTTTAGTCAACCCCACTTTGCGACACCTTGATAGGATATAGGATGATAGACTTAGTTGTATTGTTGTCATTTATTCTTTTTTACTTGGTGTGTTATAACTAAAACTTGTGTTATTTAAAAATACATCATGAAAGAGTCACACTACTCCATTGTTTGAGGAGGTATTATGTCATCCGTTTGACACTTTGATTTAACTTAGCAAACATTTATGTCAAAATGTTGAGTGTGGCACTTGATTGAGTCAGGTAATATTATGATGCCAAAATAATTTCAAGTCTTGTGCCTTAGAATTCTTTAAAACATAACATTGTCACATCTTTTGGGAGTAATAATGCAGTTATGCTACCCAAATTATTTTAAAAGACTTGTCTTGTCTTGTGTCTCAATTATCATTGTTTGAAACCAATCATTTGTGCCTTGTTGGATCTTTATTTAAGCATAGTCATGTTGTTCAAATTTTCCTAGCTTATTATCATCAAACCATAGTTTACCTTAGTTGAGTCTTTGATTAAATTTTACAAGTTTGGATCCAAACATTGATTGATTTTGGTTTAGGCTTCAACATATAGAGGCTGATACACAAATATTTTTCTTTTGGGTTGCGTAACTTAGGTTAATTGAATACTCAAATTTGAAAAAAATTATTTTTGTGCCTTTGTTTGATATAATCAGTCCATATTTAAAGTGCATTTTGTTTAGTGTTTTATACCAATCAAATCACATTTTTGTCTAGAATCAAGTGCCTAGTCTTTACCAAACTATTCCAAATTTGTTAGATTAATCATCATCATCCTTTGTTTTAAAGTATAAATTTTAATGATATGTTTGGATAAAAGTCCTAACACAACCTATTTGACCCTAGATTTTGACTTTGTGTTTTGACAAAAGACCTAACAACATTTTCCTTTCCTAGTTTAGACTTATTTGGAACATGTTTGGACATTAGATTTTGACATCTTATTTTTAGGTCATTTTACTTGATCTTGTCTATGTAAAACATTTAATGATAGATATTTGACATTATACTATTTTTACGAAGTCTTTTCATAGAATTTTTAGAGATTTAGCTCCACCCTTGACCAAGTTGGATAGAGTTTGAACCCTTTATCTTTTTAGACATAATTTTTTAGAGTTTACATAACTCTAATCCCATCTTGTTGTGAAACATTTACCATTTGATTTGACCATGGCTCACTATACACGTAGTGGAACTATGTACAATACATGATATGTAAATGTTAGTACACAATAAGACCTTTTTTGATGTTGTTTGGTAAATAGATTTCTATCTACCATACAACACTCAAACAAGGGAACAGAGTCAAGATCCTTTGGCCAATTATTTGGTTAGCACACCTCCATACATAGAGTAAGATCAAGAACAAACAACCCAATATTTGGATAGTGTACTTATGATTGCAAAAAACATCCAATAATGACCTTATTATGGTACAATACCATCAAACTATGAGGTAGGGTATGACAATTTACAAAATTTACCAAGAAGACCTTATAACATGTCTTATCAGAACAATGATTAGGCCTCTTATAAAAACCCTAATCCCATAGTACCAATTCCATATGAAGATCCTCATATGATTGTAACTTAAAGAGGGATTATATAAGATCACTTCATTTAGATGCAGATAATATACCATACATATTGAGACCTAGCACATAACTTTAATCAGATGACCATGTCAAACAAGCCTCTTATTGATCTAGCTCCTTCAATGAGAGTTTTAATGGAATTAAATGGTCAATAAAATTAGGGTTTAGACCCATTTTGAAAAACACTTCAAGAAGAAACATGTTTAATACCCTAACTATAAAGGAAGTGTCTTCTACTTCTATGCAAAATAGTGAGAAAAATGTAGTGGATAATACACCAGTAATGTAAAATTTAAACAAAGTGGTTTTATGACACAAACACATAGTCAACAACAAAATGTGACTTTAACCAATGCCACAAGTGGTTCATGAACTTAGAGAATATGAGTTTCTATGTCCCAACCTCAAATAACTACCTCTGATCCTCAATCAACTACTTCTTCTAGCACCCAACAAAAAAGATTAAGTAGTGAACTAATAACCCGTGTCATGCCATAACATAATGTGATTAATTTTAATCCTCCCCAAGAGATGATAAGTAATATTCCATAATAATAGGCACCATCAAACATACCCATGCAATAGAGTCCAAACATATTTACACCTCAATAGGGGAAACTAATGTTCCACCTTATCAGTTATCAATAAACATACCTCTTCAGTCATAAACTAACATGCCAATCCAAAACCAAATGATGTCTAGCCAATAATGCATAAATATTGGTCAATGACAGATGCTGAATCTCCAACATACATCCAATTTAAAATAGGGATTCACACAACAAAAATGTTTTAATGTTCCTCAAATACCCACTAGGCAAGATATTCCTTTACAAAATGTGCCACAAGGTTAAAGATAAGGTCTTGGTTCAAAAGTTACCTCTCAATATTAAGATTTGATTAGTCGGTAGAATGCTCCTATTCAACCTTAATGGGTATAATAAAGTCATATACCACCATCCCAACCTCAATATTCCTAATATTAGGCCTACATACCCAATCCCAACCAAATTATCATACCATAGCACATGCAATTTCAATAATCATACCCTAATCCATGCATACATATTCTTGGTACATTTCCTAACCAATCTAACATTCCCCAATAAATACCTCCATCATACCTTGGTCAAAGTAATCCACTTATGACTGATGAACCATCACCTCAGGCTAATGTTGCCACAAGTTTTATCAGATAAGAGCTAAAACAAGTGAAAGATGTAATTACCACCATCCAAGCTGGGAAACAAGTCAAAAAGTTTAAGTTGGATGATGTGTGTTCTTACCCTTTCAACATGGAGTGCTTATAGATACCATTTCTTCCAAGGTATGAGCCACCAAAGTTTGACAAATATAAGAAGAAAGGTGACCCCAAAATCCATATGATAGAATTCTTTGTCGTGTGTCAACTAATGGCCTATAGTGACATATACTTGTTGCTGTTATTTCCAAGAAGTCTAGCCTAACAAGCCTTGGAATGGTTCTTGAAACTAACAAAGACTTTAGTTTTTAATCTCGATGATCTTTCAGACAAGTTTGTGCAACACTTCTCTTATAATCTCAAACATAAGATTTATTTAGTAGACTTGACACAAGAAAATTAGAAACCAGGAGAAAGCTTTATAATCTATATATAACAATGAAGAGCCATTACAAGCTGATTTAACCATAGTTTACTAGATAAGCAATTAGCCATGGTGTTTACCAAAAATATACATAGTGAGATAGATATCTTACTATCTGGAGTTATAGTGTGCACATATGTTCAAGAAATCATTGATAAAGGTTTAGTGATATAATGAGCCCTTATTAATAAAGGGATCATTAAAATAACCTAACCAAATCAAAACAATGGCCAAAATCAAAACTAAAATAGTGGCCAAAATCCAAGTCCAATCCAAGCATAAGCATCTCAACTAACACAGGCCAATAATTCTGACAAACCCAAGTAATTGAATCATAACAAGAATTTTATAGGTAATAGAGTCATGACATGTCCAAATGATACAATCATCATCTACTTAGCCTCCACCACCTTTCCAACTTACTCCTAACCAACAACCTTTTCAACAACTGTAGTTCACACAACAAGGGCAATAACCTAAACTAGTGTAGCCAATGAAACAAATACAACAACCTATGACTTTATAAAACCCTCTTCCTCTAAGGAGAAATGTACCCACTCTTCATGATTTTAATGAACTTGGAGAGCCCATAGAATCAATATTTCATAAGTGTGTAGTAGATAACTTGATTAGATGGCCCATTCCAAAAGAATAAGTTCACGAGGGTGCGAACATGCTATACTAGTACAAACTAGAATAATTCTATGATTTTCATTAGTTCAATAGCCATAATTTATAGCATTGTGTGAAAATTAGACATGCCATTCAAAATATGTTGGAAAATGGAGAGATAACATTGGATCATGGAACTTCTACCTCTAATCAAAGCTTTGGAAATTATCATAATCTTTTTCCCCAACATAACAATCGATAATAACAACAACAAAAACAACTAGTGCAATATCAACAACAACAATATCAATAACCAAGGATGGACCAATAAAACCAATACCAAAACCAACATCATCAAAATAATAGACATAGCCAAGGCTAGAATGGTACAAACAACCAATGAACCTACCATACAATTGCACATGACTATAACTTAGTTGTAGGCCATATTTTAGGAGGTTGCATTACCACCATTTCAATAAATCCAAGACCAAGTACCATTAAGAAAAAAACATTGATAATCATTCCTAATCAACCAAAACATTTTGGTAATCCTTCTTTGACTTGGGATTGCACATAGGTGAACCATCAAGCAGGAATTCCTATGTTAGGACCTTATATTGATAACTCATAGTTATCCTATGATCATGAAAAAGTGTATAAACAATCGAGACTTATCCTACCTGATCCTTCTCTACCATAATTTGTTAGTAATAATGGTCCTATATCTAATCCTAATTTTGGAATCACAATCTGTGGTCAAAGATTACCATACTAAGCCCACAACCATCTTCCACTTCACCCATCATCTAACCAACCATCCTACCTTGGAACAAGCCATTTACCACTGTCCAAGAAAAGATGTTTTTAAAAAATATGCCATCACAAATATCCATTTTAGATTTGTTTTATATGTCAACCATCCAAAATAACAATTTGACAGAGTTCTTTGGTCAATCTATAGCTCCAAATGACATATCCCCAGATAAATTTCAAGCTTTGGTTGGACATCTAGATCCAGCCTAAAAATTAACCTTAAACCAAAGTGATATGTCATCCCTTGACCCACTGCATAATAATACATTATACATCAAAGTCTACATAAAGAGGCACAAAGTAAAACATGTATTCATAGACAATGGATCAGATTTGAACATAGTGTCTCTAAAGCTCATCAAGCTTTGTACGTACACCTCAGTAGATCTCCAAGTAGAAACAATCACCATCAAAGATTATGATAATGAAGAATGAGAATCATAAAGAACCATTAAATTTATAGTTATCATAAGGCCCTTAATCCATGATACACTTTTCCATGTGTTAGATCTTGATTTGTCATATAACATGATTTTGGGTAGACCTTGGTTACACAAGATTCATGCAATTCCATCAACATTGCACCAGTGTATCAAGTTATCCCATTCAGGGATGGAGGTTAGTATTCAAGAGAGTTTCATCCATATGAGCATTGTAAACATCTAGAGGCTGAGTTCAAGAGCTACAATTACCATTTTGGCATGAATCCAGTCACGAAGTAGGATAAGGGAAAAGTAGTATTTATTGATTTACTAGAGGCTAATTACATTGAACCTAATACTCTTGATTCACTTTCCCACATGTAGCCTCCTAAAATTTACAACCATTACACCGTATCAAATAATGGCCAAGGAGAATACCTGACCCATGACACCTTTCACATTACAAATATTCCACAAAATCCCAAATTCTTTGGAAGACCAAAAGCTAAACCACTCATGCAATGGAAAATAAAGAGCAAAGGACATAAACATAGTCCAACACCTACCACTTTTAATCAGCCTCTAGCCAAGAATAAGATCCTTCTAAAGGTGATGAATCATGGTTATATAATGAAAAATTCGCCAATTGTTAGAATAATTTCAAATACCCCATTCATAATCAGATCATGGAAAACCAAGGTTATGAAGGAGGAGGCCTCAGGCCAAATAAATAGAGAATAATTGAACCCATTTATGTGACTAAGTATAAAGGAACCTATGGACATGGATTTAAATTATCTGGGAGTGACCCCATGTATCTTATTAAAGTTTCATCACCAACAACTAGTGATGATAATGCTGGCCATGAAGTAGAGTCTGATCATAGCCTATTTGATGACTTAGCCCAAACCAATCTATTTGACCATAACTCTATTTGTTCCCTTCGATCAATCATTCATCATGATCCATTACCATTATATTATCCCTAACTAATTGACTAGGGCCAACAAGAATCCAATGTACTGATTGATGAGTTTTAGAATGATGAGGCCTTATATGATTTTCTAGGCCTTAAGGACAATGTTACATTAGGAGATCACAAGTTAGAGTTCTCAATCAAGTTGGATCCTAAATCCTATTTTGGAGAGTGTGTGAACACCCTTAGACAAAAGAAATTAAATAAAACATTGAGGTCCCAATGTAAAAACCTCTTTGAGGCACTTTTTGACTAAGGAAAAAGTAAAGAAAAAGGCTAGTCTAGTGGTGAAAACTTGTTCTAGGTGCCAATAGATGGGGGTGTTCAACCTTCTTCAAATATAGACCAAGAGAACACCAATTATGAACATGTTTATAGATCTAAGTTTAGTCTTGAAGAAGAATAGGATTTTGATCAAATCATCTAGGATATCAATGATGATGATCTTATATATGGGTTCAAATTTAGTATTGAAGAACATCAAGCCTTTGATCACATAATCTAGGAGTTTCCAAAAACATTTTTTACATGGCCATCCATTCCATTAGGGGATTTTGATTCATCATGTCTAGGAGAACTTAAACAACTAGTCTTAACAACAAACTCTAACACAACCAAATAGTTCAAAACTTTGCCCACTATTCTTGAAGACGGTTTAACCCTTTTAGTGGAAGACACATCATAGGTTAACAAAAGGACTCTAGATGACCAAATATGGATTAAATTAGGCATGTAACTTACTAAGGAGGAATATGAATTCCTTACAGCCCTATTGAGGAATTTATAGACATATTTGCATGGGCCTATTCTAACATTCTAGGTTTAGACCTTACCTTGGTTGTTTACTACATTATGGTACATCTTGATGCCAAACCAATGAAGTAAACATTTAAATATTATCATTATTAAGCACACAATAAACATCAATAAATTATTCACCTACCATAGTTGGTTCCTTTTAGGTTGCAATGTGCCTCTACTTCAAATATTTATGAGAGTGGGGTATGTTGGACACAACACCCATCTAGTTAAGAAATGAGAATGAGTTCATTAGGTCCAAGATTTTACCCAAACTATGATACCAAAATGTAATAAAACCTTCAAAACTATTGTCTATATAATAATAACATTTTTGAGTGTACCCTGAAGTGGGGTACACTTGAAAATGGTCATTTAAAAAAAAACTCTCCCAAAGGTTTTCTTAACTATTCTAGATTCTCACATGCATTACTAATTAAAAATAGTAAGAAGTAACATAAGTAATACAAAACATCACATTTGATTAAGTTTAATAAATCCTATCATTAATTCATACATTATATTCAATTGCACTTTCATATAACATGTATTATGGTATAGTAATTATCCATTTGTTAAATAAAGGAATGTAAAGATCCATAAATCACATTTCAAAATTACAACATGAGATAATGGCTCAATTCTAGTTACATTGTTCAAATCCTAAAGTTTAAAATATTTTTTAGTATTACATCATGTGAATACATATTTTCTAAAATAAATACAATACAATATAATTATACATAATCAAAAAGTTTTTCCTTAACACAAATAAGGAGGAATATGAGATCATCACTAAAACCAATAGGAGACTACATAAGATGTCGAGAGGGAGAGCATTATAGATAGATTTAACTCCAACCACAGAGCCTTTTGGATCCCTTTCACACCTCCCATACTCTTAGAGTGGACCCACCCTTGAAAATAAAAATAGATATGAACTAGATGACAAGAAATAGGTCATTGTGTAAGTGAGTCAATATTGCAGCTACTCCATGCAACATGATACAAATATCATAATGAACTAAGATAGGAATTAGTAAATTAATAATATAGAAATCTTGTATAAATTAATTATGGCCATAATTATAGATTTAACAAGTCCACCTTATTATAACAAAACTCAATAAAATACTTGATCATAGTGAGACTAACTAGAATTTCTTCCATTACTTAGTACTCATGTAATAGAGTTCATGACTCTATCCCTAGGTCTCCACAACATACCCATCCTAATAATTGATTGGAATTGAATGTATCCTATGAATTAACATTATGATCTTTGAAAAACGTGTATAGGATAAAGGTTTACATTGGTGTCCCATACCACCCATGCAATTATGGATCTCATTCACACTTATACAAAGGATCATAGACAAAAATAGGTTTATATTTATTTAGATTTTTAGTTGATGGATTAGGTACATTACTATCATTAGGGATAATTTCAAACTCTTAATGATGAATTATGGAATATATAATAAACCTAAATTTGTAATCATGTAGTAATATGACTGTTATCATTTAGATTTTGCACCCATCTTTGTTTGTGTTGTGTTGTTGTGTTGTGTTGTGTAGTACGAGTTACAAACTATGGGAAATCTAATGACATAATGGGATCACCTCTAGTATGTGGGACCTTGGTGAACTGATGTGAACTTATGGAGAAGGCTAGATTCCTTTCACTAAGTTTGGTGCCATTGATATATTACTAGTTGATGTTAAAATACTACTTCATAGTGATCTTGATCCTAACTAGGATTTGACTTATGAGGAAAATAATTTTAGAAAGTGAATTTGTAAAACTAAAAAATGGTGATTACAAAAAATTATTATAGTAATAATTAATGCTTGTTCTTTATGAACACAGAAGAATGTTTAATATGCTAAGTTTGTTAAAGCAAAATCTTGCACAAATATGAGATCAAAGGTAATATGGAATCTTTATCAAATAAGGAATATATTTCTTTATTATTTATCAACAAATTTTCAAAAGGGCACAAATAATGCCATCGATGAATTTATGTGATTGAAACAAGAATCAAAGCATTCATAAACTTGACAAATAGCACTGAATACACAAAGAAGATTCACATAATGAAGGCAAAACTATAATCTAATATCATTCTCTAGGTTATAACATGTAGATTAATTATTCAAAATGTAGAATAATTTTTCCAACAAAAAGATAGATGGGCTACACTAGGGTACCCATATTTATACAAAATAATCTCTTGAAAGAGAGGGAGTTATCAAAACCTTATGCCTAGTTGATGAATAATAAAATCTAAGAATTTCATGCAAATGACATCCTCTTCAATTTATAATGGCATCCTTAGTGGAGTAGGTGGATGGAACAAAAACATGCAATTGATGGACACTTCAACAAGTGTTGGAGGAGTGGAGAAAATTATTGGAATCTTCATGCAAATGTTCCCTTCTTCCTTGATTTTAGTTTTTATTATCTTTTCCAAGGAATGAGGCACCAAAATAAACTAACGCTTAACAAATTTGAATGCTTTTAGGTATTTTTAGATTATAACTTATAAAACCTAATTTGTATTTTCTAGTCGAGACTTTTAAATTTTTTAAAGTCATCTAGCTTTCATAAAAAGGAAAGTGTAAATTATGACATGAGTTTTAGCAAGTTAAGTAACTCAAACTTGGTCAAAAATAAAAGTGCAATTTAAAAGTTTCACTTTTACAACATAAATCTTGTCAAAAAGATACTTGAAATTTATAAGTGGATCTTTCCAATAAAGAGCTACCAAAATAGTAGTTGTAATTTGCAACCAACAATTTTACAATGTTTCCTATAATAAAGAAATGCAATTTATAGAATGTATTTTATTGAAAGAATTAATCTACAAATATGACCTCTGAAGATTCATTGTCCTTGTTTTCTTATATATTTTCAATATAAGTATCAAATTTTTTGAAGATATCTTGGAGGCGATATTAGTTAAGATGAAGTGAATATAGGTTTCTTATCTCACATTCTTCCATTATTTCAAAGAGTTTTCTAAATGCAGCCCTATATACTTGAGTGTCTTTTTCCAATCTGATCCAATGTATTCTAATACCTGATGAATCGGTGGATGGAACTCAAGTTGAATATTGTATCCCATGATGGCTCTCTCTTTACCACTCCTTTGAACTTGTTCTAAACCTTTTAAACTAAAATTATTTAATCTTGATGATCTATTTCTTCACATGATAATGTACTAAACAAATCCTCAATGTCATAGATTGTATCTATGGCCTTATCACATCTAGCCTTGGCCTTATTAATACTGTCAATGAATATCCTAATTCTAAAATGGGATTCCCTATCCAACTCTTCTTGATATGCATTACTTTTCAATATCTTCTCTAAAACAAGGGTATCGATATTAATTAGGTCTATATCTTGTAATTTTGGGAATAATAGATTTAACCTTTAAATCTCTTCCTTATATTTGGTTATTTTTGCTTTCAAAAATGCCCATTCATATTTCAAAGTCTTGTAATAGTCCATTGCTAGCTCAATTAATCTATTTCATTTCGTGATAAGCTTCTCAACCTAGTCTTTTATGGTCCTTCTGATAATTCTAATTTCTATCATTGCTTCAAGTATTTATTTGTTGAGTAACTAAGCAAGAGATTGAGTTGGTTGGGCTACTAGATCTATAAACTTCTTTAGAATAGTTGACAATTGCTCAAATTTATTCTTCAATTCATCTTTTATGACCTTATCTCTATACATATTCTCAAAAAGAGAGCTAATGCTTGACTTAGCATCATGTTTTAGCCCCTCTATTATAAGATGACCCGTGTGCACTTTTGATATTTAATAATCCCCCACCAGTAGATCTTGTTTTTGTTTATCTAGTGGGGGGACTAAAATTTCCACATATTGCTCCACTACTGAATCATATGATATTATAGATATGGTTTTGGGGCCCACCTTTGATATTTTGGATGCCTATAATAGACTAAAGTCTAGTGTGTTGGGTGACACCATTTATTTCTGCTTCTTCATCACTAATTGTGCTAGCTAGCTTGGGATGTTAGCCTATGAGTCTAACACTATCATTTGTGAATATGTAGCTAAATTTGCTACACTGGTGGTTACTATAACAAGTGATTTTTCTATCAATGATGTTTTTATTGACTACTCAATTGATTATTTTATTATCTCTTTCTCATTCATGGGTTGAGAAGCCATAATTGTATCAGTGGGTCCTTATATCTCCACCTCTTGGGTGGGGGCTTGGGCTACTAATAGAATAGAATAAATGGGTATTTGAATGGGTAAGGTAGGTATTGATGTGGTCACTAGGGGTGTGGGAGCTAGGAGTGAAATGAATGGAGGGGTAGGCATGGTTGGTTGAAATAGGGGAACCTTTGGAAGTGTAGAATCCAAGGCAATGAATGAGTTAATAAATGTGATAGGAACACTCAGAGTTGATGAAATGGGAAATGTGATGGGAGATGAAAATGAATTAGTAATTACCACAGTGGTTAGGATGACTAGTGGGATTGTATTCAAGATGATTGAATCCACAACTATGTACTACTGCGTGGTGTTAGTCATTAACAAAGTAGTAGTGGATATGGGAGATGAGGTGGAAGTGATTGTGGAAGAGGGAGGTGAAGGTGGAATCTAAGTGCCCATTTATGTTGATTTGATTTTTACCAAGGAAGTAACTTATATAGGTGGGTTGGGGGAAGGTGAAATCACTTGCATTGAAGGAGTGGTGGAAATAAGAAGAGCAGTTATTTTGGCTGATTGGGTAGAGGAAACCAAATGAGGGAGCACTATAGTTGGTTAAATATCAGAGACAAGAGGGAAAATGATTTGTGCCTATTGATTAACTACTATGTCCTCTATGGAAGTTGGCATTTGATGATCTAATTGTTATGCTGCTACTTCTTGGCTATTGTATCGACCTCTTTTAACCTTTTATTTTTGCTTCCTTTTGTGTGATACCACTAGACTATCTATCTGATCTACTAGGGTTGCACTACTAAATCCCTTTGTTTTTTTTACCACACTCATCTCCTTCACCTCTCTAAACTTATCACTTATAATCAAGGTTTCCTTGGTGACCTTGAACCATTTTCTCCTTAGCCAATTGATTATTCTATTTATTACATGGGTGGTCCTATCCATCAATGAAAATGATTTAGGTATGGACCACCTAACTAGTGGAAGAAGTTACGAATATATGATATTATCATAATATACCCTGCCAACAAAAGATTTATCATATTTTAAGTCCTCAAGGACTTGTGCCATGTTGTAAGTTTTGATTTACTCCAGGGTCATCCTAGAATAATCTCTCAATCTAACTTCCTCTTCATCTTGCATGGCTTTCTAGCAATCTTCTTTGAAAGGAACATGGGAATATGTGGTGATACCTAATATATTGGTAATATGACTAGTCACATCATATAATTTCCTTGCATTGAGAGATCTTAGTGTCATTTGAGTCATCTTGATATCTGCATATTTATCTTTTGATAGGAAAGGGCATGTATACCTCCTTATATTGATGGGGAAGTGGATCCCTGACTTATGTTTACTTGATAAAAACTTATGCATCTCTACTAGCTACCTCACAAGTTTTATTAAGGCCCATTTTCCACTTACATACCTTGAAAGGGTGTTATGACAACTATTAAAACCTCCTAATCTGATGTATGAATATATTGGTAATTAAATGAAATATGATCCCTAATTTATGGTACTAGATTTTGAGGCATTAGAGAATATTATTTTTTAAAGATCCATATCAAACTTAATTATGTGTAATATAAGAAAACATCATTTACCCTTCTGAAATGTTATTTACTTGCCTCAAGGGTGGATTAGGGTAATAGTTAAATACCTTGTTTACTTGATCAGGAACTATGTTCAACCCTAGGAATGCCCTCACATTTGATAATATGTAGACAAATATGAAATCATATAAAACTTCCCCATATTTTGGACTTCCATAAATTGTTTGTGGATGGATTCAAAAATCAATTAGGCCCAATGGATATATTATTTGTTTTGGTGGATCACCCAGATGCATTGGTACATCTAATCCTGATAGTTCTTGGCATTTGGGTTCCCATTAACTCTATGCAAGATTATGATAATGTCACCTTATTCATCTTTGAAGTATATTCTTTCCAGGGTTTTAGGCAATCTTAAACATGTGGATCTAGAGGTTTTTAGCCACTGCTTGTTCAAAACCTATAGACATACAATATTATTATCTTAAAAAAACTTTTTTGAAGAGTTAGGGGTTATATCTAGATAACTCTCATATTCCACAATTAAGAACATGATATCTATGAAATTAGGTTCAAGGTTCAAAATCCTTTCCTCTTTGCCATTCACCACTTCCCTCTTCTCTACATCATAGTGCTTTACCAATGTGAGCACAAGCTTAGGGATCTATAATGATAATGAGAAGGCTGCTCACTATCATAAATGCTTTGAATCCAATCATTCTTGAATTTGGCATTTACTCTAGTCCAAAAATTAGCTAGGTCTATGTGACCTAGATATATGTTTGTGATCTCATTTGTATTGGAGTCCAAGCTAAGTGGGACACCAATTCCCTTTGACTTGAACTTCATTTCCTTTTCAAATATAGGTTATAGGAAAATTAGTGTGGGAAAATAACTATAGAGTTGATGGGTTTTGGACTTGGAATTACAGGTAAAATTTTTTTATGGGTTTTGGACTTTCAAAATGCACTTTCAAAGTCTGATGAAAGTTTCGATGGGTTTTTAGCTTGCTATTATAGTAAAATCTCTGACGGGGATTTAAAGTTATTTTTGTAAGTCAAATTTCCATGAGTTTATATTGTGTATTTGTAGCTGAAAATTTTGATGGGTTTTAGACTTGAAAAATGCACTTTCAAAGTCTATGAAAGTTCTAATGGGGTTTAGGCTTGCTATTGCAGGTAAAATCTCTGATGGGGATTTGGAGTTATTTTTACAATGGGAATTTCCATGGGGTTTGTGTAGATAATATCAAGTAAATATTCAATATTTAATTAATTTTATAAAACCCTATATTTATTATAAGATAAGCAAATTATTGAAAAGATTATTTTGACAAGAAATCAAGAATGCAAACAAGTTTTGTGGAAAATGCAAGCAAGAAAAATGAGAACCCTAGATTTTTAAAGCCAAGAATCCTTTCATGATTTCAAAATAAAGGTATGTTTTGATAAAAAATGTAGGGTAAATTGATGAGTACTATGCTTACAGAGGATGACAATTTTATTCATGGTATTTATGAGCATTGGGAGGCATGGCTTTGTGAGTGCTGGAAAATCTTCTTGATATGCAAAGCTCTAAATCAGATTTTTCAATGTTAAACAATGACTTCAAAAAAATCTAATTTTATTAATATAAACATAAAAAAAAATTTATTTATGGTAGTAGTTAAAAAAATGGTGGGATAATTAGAGTTTTGGAGTCATGGTGCAATTTTGTAAGTTTGCAAAATTACAATTTGCATTTTGACCTCTGCTTTCTTCTGCATGAATTAGTGCAATGGAAGTGGGAAAGCAGAACTTGAGGTACAATTTGAAACTTTAAAAGTTGAAATGTGCTACCATATTTTTAGTTTCCAAAGGAAGGGTAGTTAGTGGAAAGTGATACTTCGATTGCACTTTACAAATTTACAAGTTGCAATGTGCAAATAGAGTTCTAGTTTCCACAGATGTGGTAATCGATATAAAACATGACTCAAATTTCACTTTAAAACTTTGAAAGTTGAAAAGTGAAGCTAGAGTTTTGATTTACATAGGTGTAATGAATGGTGAAAAGTGGGGTTCCAATTATAATTTTTAACTTTGAAAGTTATAAATTGCAATCAAACCTTTGGTTTCTACTAGGTATGTGAAAAATCAAGAAGCAGAGGTTGGGGTGCAATTTGCAATTTTGTAAGTTACAAATTAAAAATTACACCCAAATATTTGATTTATACTAGGGGTTTGTTAGGTAACTTTTAAGCCTTATACCAAATAATTAATGGGTCTCCTTTAGGGTATAAGATGTTTTGACATTTTTGACACAAAAATATCAATATTTATGGCAACCTCTGTGGGGTGATTGCCTTCTAATCAATTTATTTCTAGTAGCCTTCTAGTTCATTGGGAATGAAGTCATTTTAAGATTAACAAATTTTAAATGGATAAGAACAAAACTAGGAATTGCCTAAATAAGAAGGAAATAGGGAAAAATGAAACAAAAACTAACTAAATAAACAAAAACTCCTAATGAGTTGACCCGTGTAAAAACACTTATTTGGGGAAACCAACTAAACCTAATATACACAATGTTTTTGGAAAGAATTCCAACCTCAAAAGAAAGATTTTAGGTATATCCCATTGACTGGGATAGGCAGCTCAGATCCATCAAGCCTAGATCAATGGAATGCATTGGCTGCCTTGCACTAGGTTATGATGTATGGACCACTCCATATTGCATCAAACTTTGTATGCTTGCTTGGTTTGGCTCTTTCAACATCCCATTTTAAAACCATGTCTCCTTGTTTGAATCTCCTATTAGATGATTTTTTGTCAAAATTTCTCTTTGTTTGACCCTGATTTACTTTTAAAACTTTCATTGACTAGTTCTTAACTTCTTCTAGATCCATGAGTTCTACCAACTATACTATCATTTCAACATTTTCAATCAATTCCAACTAATGATTGAGTTCAAGAGATGGAAACTCAATTGATAGTAGAACTCTATCTTCCCTTCCATATACCAACATGAATGGATAATTTCCAATGACTCTCTTAGGAGTGATCCTATCAGCCCAAAGTACTTATTCTAATTTAATGTGACATGTCCTTTGATTGTCTTCCATTGTCCTTTTGATAATCATTATGAAATTTTTGTTGGTGGACTCGGCCAAGACATTACCTTGTAGATAATAATTGGATGAAGTATTTATGCATACATTGTGCCTGCCCATTCACTCACTTGAGTGCTCACAAAAGCTTTGGCATTGTCTAAGATAATGGTGTAAGACATACCAAATCTCATGATAATGCCATCCATGAATTCAAGGATAGATGCCTCCATGGCATCTTTCGGTGTAACCACTTCAGTCCATCTAGTAGAATAATCAATTTATATAAGGACCCACTTATGGCTTGCACTTGATGGTGGATTTATCATGTCAATGAAATCCAATCCCCATTAGGCAATAGGTTGGTCAACTCAAATTGGTTTGAGAGGGAGAGCTACTAATATTTACTTGTCTATAAAGTAGGCACATTTATCATAGTTATGTACCCATTTATGGGCACCTTTGAATATGTCAGGCCAATAATAGTTTACCCTCATTATTTTTATGGTAGTGGTTATTATAGAAAAATGTCCACCAGATGGACTGTCATGAAACTCATCGAGCACCTAGGAAATTTGAACATGCTCGATGCACCTCAACATGAATCCATTCATATATTTCTTAGATAATACTTCATCATCAAGAACATAAGGAATAGATTGGAGTCTAAAATACCTTTTATTGGACTGATGTAAATCATATGGGTACTTGTCAGTCTATAGGAAGATGGTCATGTCATTGACCTAACTGTTGAATAGATGTGGAGTGGCTAGTTAGGATGCATGTTGAGCATATACTTTATTAGATACTACTTCAATAGTTTTTATATCAGAAATAAGTTGTTCACATAAGATTTTTCTTCTTATGAGCTTAGTTATTGTGATATTCATGTCATATTCCATGACTTTTTGATCCATCCTGCTCTCTTTTCATTTATTTCCCATCTTAACATGAAGTCCTTGACACTTTGGTGACTTACCATCAAATGAATTTTTTTATTGGAGAGTATATGCCTGAATTTTTTTAGAGATTTTATTACGACATATACTTTATTCTTAACAAAACTATACTTTTCCTCGTAATCCTTCAAGGATTGACTAAAAAAGATATAGGCTTCTCTAACTATTCTTTATTCTACTGGGTCAGAATAGTTGATATGCTACCTTCCCATCCAAAAGCATAGAGAATAAAATCATTCTTATAGTTGGGGTTGACATGGGTAGGAGCTTGAAAAATAACCTTCTTAATGGCTTTAAAATTGTCTTTTCCTTCTCATGTCTAGCTGAAACCAACACCCTTATTAAGCTCAAAAGTAAGGGGATTGGCCATGGAGGTAAAATTTAAAATGAACCTTCTTATGAATTTGATCTTTCCAAAGAAACTTTGTAATCCCTTTTTATAGCTTAGAAGTGCTAGTAAAGATATAACACTTGTAGACACCTAAAAATGGCCACCAATGGATTCATACCCGAATTTAAATCAATTCTTACCAACCATTGAACATATAGCCTAATAAATTCTAAACATCTCAAATTTGGTTTCATCACATACAATTAAATCAATTTGACCCAAAAATTAATTAAATAGAGCAAATGCCCAAATCAATTAAATCTAAACTTGCACTAATATTCAAAATCCTAAAAGGGATAAATCACAATCAAATCCTAATTGAATTCATCCATGATCAATTAAATCAATTATCAAAAAAGGAAATTCAAAAATCAATAAATATCCTAGGTTTTCATCATTAGCTTTTGTGAGTTGTCATTTTTGGAAAATATCACACCCATGTTTATTCCATCACAATCATGACCATATGACACCTTTTAACCCTAATGGGGTTAACTAAACCAACCAAGGTTTGGATTTAACTCATTCCAAGTCATTTCAAAGCCTATAAAAGCAAGCCTAGATCTCTTCATTTAGAGAGCTTGGAACATAGTAGAGTTATAATACATGATTTGATTCATGAAGCAAATGTATAGGGTTATAATGCCAAAATTAAGCCAAGTAATGCCATTTTCAAGCAACATCAAACCAAATCCAAGCCAAACATGGTGCTAAGAGGATATGGAGATAGACAAACCCCATTCATGAAGACTTTTTGAGCATAATTTGAGCAAGCCAATGAACACATCATTCGGAGCATTCAAGGAAGGTAAGGAAAATTTGTAAGTTTCTTTACATTTTTGTTGAGCTTTGTCATTTTTTGTTTGTTCACCAAGATCTCGCTATGATATAGGAATGGAGGTGTTAAGCTTTGTTAGGTTATTTTTTTTCATTTTTATTTCATTTTGAGACTAAGACTTGATCTAACCTCCCCTCCATTATCAAATTCCTATCATCATAAATGGCACACCTGATGGGACCATGAGCATCCCATATAACAAAGAGATAAATACCCTCTTTTTAAATAATGTGTCCTAGTAGTTTCCATTCATGAACTACAAAAATGCACTTTTTTGGATTGAGGGAAACTCCAAATTATCTACACCTTTCAAAAACTTTCCTAAGGTGATTCAGGTGTGCACTAACATGTTTTGAATAAATAGTGATGTCATTTAGGTATACCAGGATCATCTCATTTATCAAACTCATAAAATCAATATCCATGGCTCTTTGAAGTGTAGCACCAATGTTAGTTAGACCAAAAGGCATCTTTTTATAGACATATGTGCTCCATTTTATAGTGAAAGCAGTTTTAAACTAGTTTGATTCCTATACTAGGATTTGGTTATATCCAAAATAACTATCTAAAATGGAAATTTTTTTAGATATTTATATGGTTTTAATAATTTTCTCCATGGGTGGAAGGGGATAATTATCCTTCAGGGATGATTTATTTAGGCCCCTAAAATCTACACAAACCCTGATTTCACCATTATTTTTCCTTATAGGGACTAAGTTAGCAACCTAGGATGAGTATTTGATAGGGAAAATGATGTTAGCCTCTATCAATTTGGAAAAATCACTCTTCATTAAGGATTATATTTTGGATTGATTGGTCTCTTTTTGTATCTAACAGGCTTGGTATTTGGGTCAAGCTCTATTGTGTGTTAGCTTAAGCTAGGGTCGAACCCCCTTGGATCTTTATAACTCCAAGAGAAGTTATCATCAAACTCTTAACACAACTTAATAAAATCCTCTTTTTTTAAAGTATTACATACCTTCTATTCTTCCAATGTTTTACCTCTGAAATGACTATTGGCTCGTAGTCTTCTTCATTGACCATGATATTTTTCTTTTCACCTTTCAACTGGTCGTCACAGTTGAAAATACTTTCCAAAGTAACAAGTCCCATGGGTAATTTATTTGTATTAAAATGAATGATTTTATTTTCATATTGTTCCTTGAGTCTTAACTAATTTTTATTTGAGAATTTAGGGTCATCTCATAGAAACTTCATAATTTGCTGATCATTGTCAAAAACTTGCTAATTGATTGCATTGTAAGGAACAAATGTTCTCACTGTAACATGCTAGATGTTGTTCTTATTTATATCCTTAGGTAGGTTATATTAGGAACCTCCTAAGGCCATATGATTATCATATTTATTTTTTTTACTCTTGGTACCAATTGAATGTTTAAATCGATAAAGTCTTCTAATAGGTCCCAAATCTTGTGTTTGTAAGACCTTACTAAATTATTCTTGGTTGTGTTTTTAGATATTTGGTTAATGATCAGTTCAATATTAACAAACATCTATAGTGACTATATTCCTCTTTCTTTGGTGAGATGGAGACCTCAAATCAATATTTCATATTCAACTACATTATTAGTGCAACACCTTTTGGGGAGAGATCAAATTAATTCCTACACCTACACCATTCCTACTTCTTGAGCCATAGAAGAATAGTTGTCACATTAATTGGAGATCCTCAATTGGTTTCACAAGGTTTAGGATGATTTCATCATTTTCATGAATTTAGTATGTACCCAACCTAGTTTCTATGACATAATCATAAGGATCAAACTGGAGGGCTGATCCCCATTCATCCATATGAGTGTCTAGGATATCTTCCAAGAGTGTGACAACCTCATGATCAAGTTCATCATGATCTTAAAATGTGCAATTCATATTCACATGGATAGGAGTGTATGGATCAATATGGTATTTAATAATTGGATCAACTCTTATTATCACTCTCATTTCATATCTTGTTGTAAATAACATGTGGGACCAATAAATATATGGATACCCTCCCATTTTTGCAGTGAAGCCTTGGGAAAGATAGAAAAAGAAGGGGGTAGGTAAATAAATGAGATATCTTAGGATATGGATATGCTTGGGAATGCATAGATGGTAAGCTTTAAACCTTTTATATTTTCAAGAGTTTAAATAATAGTCCCATCTAATTAAACCACACTTTTTGTGACAAGTGTATATTTAATACCAAGAGCATCATCTATTTTCTTATGCATAACAAAATTGCTAGCCCCTACATCTACCATGGAACTATGTACAAGATTTTTCCAAACTATGAGTGAAAGGTATAAAGGGTGAGGCTTACCAATTTTACTTGATTTTATGTTCATTTGATGCTGACATAAATTAACTAAAGTAATGGGTCCCTTGGTTGGGACCTTATTTGTTATTTAAAAGTTTTTTAAAGATTCTTAAAGCAGTTCCCTTTGTGTTGAAATAAACAGTGATTCCCAAATGGTGATATTAAATTTTGTATTCTTCATTTGTTTAATAATACTAAAAGTAATGTTAACAACCTTCACTGGTGCCTTTGTGGGAGGTATATCTTCTTTCATGAGATTTGGGGTCAGTAATTTTGACTTTGACTGGGCCATTGGCACATTGGGTGGCCTCTAAACTATGTTACCTTTTGTAGAATCTTATACAACTTTAAAAGTTTTAGCTTACTCAACCTTGGGGGGTTGATCACTTTATATTTCTCTCTTTTTAGAGTGTGTATTTATTTCCATTTAACTACCACCATTAATTAGTGCTTCCTCCTGATTTGCATAAAAAAATCCTCCTTTTTTTAGTTCAAAAGAGTAGCTTCATCCTGAGTAGACTCTTGTGTATCTCCCTACTAGGAAGTAGATTATTCTTGTTGTCCTTATGTGTTTGATATGATTTAGACCATCAAGGCTTGATTGATGACACCATTATGATAAGCATTTTGATTATGCAGTTGAGCACAAGGGTAACACCAATCATATTTCTAAGCTAGGTTATTCTAAATAGGTATAATATATATAGAAGTACTTGGCATAGGTAGAGCATGGATGTTTGGAGGCTTTTCTTGCATGGCTTGACTTTGGCGCTTTTAGCTACCTTGGTATGGATATCGATTGGGATGGTATGTTTGGTTAGCATGTTGATAAGGCTTATAATTTTGGGATTATTGCCTTTTCATAGCTACCAATTCATTACCAAAGATTTTAAGTAATGACTTAGCATCATATAAATAATAAATAAGGGTAGGAGTCAAAGATAGTTCCTTGCTTGTGGTGGGAATTATGGCAAAAATGGGTTGTGTTAGAGAGACTTCTAGAAACAAAGGCATTGGAGGTCATGGGGAGATTTTTCCTACTTGAATTAGTTAATTTTGTGATCTCATTAAAATTTCATAGGGATTGGGGAGTGTGGGAACACTCATTGATTGAATCATGACAACTATATCACTATTTAAGGCTCTCAAGTAATACAAGAAAACATTGTTTGGGGTTGGCTTGACCAACACTAGGATTCTATTCCATGTCTTTTGAAATTAGAAATTGAAAACTCACGAACTCATGAGGAGCCCATTGAATAGTGGTTAGCTATTAAACTAAAGAGAGGTGGTCACTCTTATCTTCAAATTGGGTGCATAGGGTAGAACTGAGATCATCTCATACATAGATGTAATAGGGAATCAAACTTATATACCAATATAAGGCTTTACCCTTGAATAAAGAGGCAAAAAGTTTGATTGCAACATTTTCTTATGCTATATTATGAACTTAGTAGATGATAGAAATGTCTTGTATGTGTTCAATGGGAGTAGTGGAAGTTTTAGTAGTAAAATATGGAAGGCTTTTTAGAGCTGAAGTGGGTGTATCATCATACTAGGATAACTAAAGTGGGTTACCTCCATTGAAGGCTATGAAATTTTGATTTCTCAAAGCTAGAATAAGAGGTATGAAATGATTGTGGTTATTTTTAGGAGATACAATTTTTTTGCTAGATATACTCTAGTATAAGGTACAATTGATATTGATTTCTTTTTATATGGAAATGATAATTCTTGCAAGTCAATTCTCTTACCTTTAGTAGACGATCATGCCTATATCTTTGGCATACGTAAACTCATAATTTGTTGAATCCATAAATTAGTGAAGTTATTAGGTGTATTTGAAATGTGTATGAGGCTTGGTATAATAATTATGGAGAATAGTACCAATCAAATAGTTATGATCTTCAGGTCCTAGTGGGCGTGCCAAAAATTGTTATCATTTAGATTTTACACCCATATTTGTGGTAGTGTGTTGTGTAGTATGAGTTAAAACTTGTGGGAAATCTAATGACACAATGTGATCACCTCCAAACTATGGGACCTTAGTGAATTGAGGTGAACCTCTAGAGAAGGCTAACTTCCTTTCACAAAGTTTGGTACAATTTATATATTACTAGTTCACATTAAAATACTACTTCTTAGTGATCTTGTTCCTAACTAGGGTTTGACTTGTGAGGAAAAGAGTTTTAAAAATGAATTTGTAAAACTAAAAAATGGTGATTGCACTAAATTATTATAGTGTAAATTAATGCATGTTTTGTAGGAACACAATAGAATGTTTAATATGCTAAGTTTGTTAAAGCATAATCTTGCACAAATATGAGATCAAAGGTAATATGAAATATTTATCAAATAAGGAACACATTTCCTTATTATTTATCAACAAATTTTCAAAAGGGCACAAATAATACCATAGATGAATTTGTGTGACTAAAACAAGAATCAAATCATTCACAAAATTGACAAATAATCATGCATACATAAATAAGACACACACAAGGAAGGAAAAAATTTAATCTATTATCATTCTCTAGGTTATAGCATATAGATCAATTATTCAAAATGCTAAATAATTTCTCCAACAATAAAAAGATAAATGGGATATGCTAGGATAACCATATTTATACAAAATACTCTCTTGAAAGAGAGGGAGCTATCAAAATCTTATGCCCAATTGAAGAGGAAGAAAATATGTGAATTTCATGCAAATGACATCCTCTTTAATTTGGAATAGAATTCGTAGTGGATTAGGTGGATGGAAAAAAAACATGAAATTACTAGACACTTTAACAAGTGCTGCAAAACCATTAGAATATTCATGCAAATATTCCCTTCTTTGATTTTAGCTGTTGTTATCTTTTCCAAGGATCGAGGTGCCAAAATGAACTAACACGTAGAAAAGTTGAATCCTTTTAGGTATTTTTAATTATAGCTTACAAAACCTAATTTTTATTTTCCAGTTGAGACTTTTACATCTTTTTAAGTCATCCAACTTTGATAAAAAGGAAAGTGTAGATTACAACACTAGTTTTATCAAGTTAAGCGACTCAAACTTTGTCAAAAATAAAAGCAAAATTTACAAGTTTTACTTTTGTAACTTAAAACCTTTCAAAAATATACTTGAAATTTACAAGTGGCTCTTTCTCAAAAAGAGCTTCCAAAATAATAGTTGTAATTTACAACCTACAATTTTACAATGTTTCCTACAATAAAGAAATGTAATCCACAAAATGTATTTTATTGAAAGAATTAATCTACAACCATGACATTTGAATATTCATTGTCATTATTTTCTTGTATATTATCAATATAAGCATCAAAGATTTTGAAGATCTCTTGGAGGCAATCATAGTCAAGACCAAGTGAATATAGGTTACTTAGTTCACATCCTTCCATTATTTTAGAGAGTTTTCTAGATGTAGCCCTGTATACTCGAGTGTATTTTCCCATCTAATCTAATGTATTATGATACCTAATGAATTGGTGGATGGAACTCAAGTTGAACATTGTATCCCATGATGACTCTCTCTTAATCACTCCTTTGAAATTGTCTTGAACCTCTTAAAGTGAAAGGATTTGATATTGATGATCTGTTGCTTCACATGATAATCTACTAAGTAAATGCTCAATGTCAAAGATTATATGCATGGCCTTATCACATGTAGTATTGTCCTTATTAATACTCTCAGTGAGTACCTTGATTTTGAAATGTGTTTCCCTATCCAAATATTCATGCTCTGCATCACTTTTCAATATCTTCTCTAAAATGAGGATATCAATCTCAATTAGGTCAATAGCTTATAATTTTGGGAAGAATAGATTCAACCTTTCAATCTCTTCCTCGTATTTGTTTATTTATGCTTTCAAAGATGCCTAATCATATTTAAAAGAGCTCAATTAATTTATTTCATTTCATGATTATTTCCTCAACATAGTCTTTTATGGCCCTTCCCATACTTCTAAATTCTATCATTGCTTCAAGTGTTTCTTTTTTAGGGAACTAAGCAAGAGACTAAGTTGGTTGGGCTACTGGCTCTATAAAATTATTCAGACCAGTTGTTAATTACTCAAATTTATTCTTCAATTCATCCTTTGTAACCTTTTCACTATCCATATTCTCAAAAAGATAGCTAATGTTTGAATGAACATCATGTTTTAGCCCCTCTCTTATAGTAAGACCTAGGTGCACCTTAGATATTTGATAATCCCCCACCACTAGATCTTCTTTTTGTTTGTCTAGTGAGGGGACTATAATTTCCACATGTCTCTTCCATGCTAAATAATATGGTATCTTGGATATGGTTCTGGGGCCTACCTTTGATATTTTAGATGCCTTTAATAGACCAAATTCCAATGTGCTAGGTGACACCATTTATTTTTACTTATTCATCACTGATTGTGATAGCTAGCTTGGGGTGCTAGCCCATGAGTCTAGCACTGTCATCTATGGATTTGTAGATGAAGTTGATACACTGGTGGTTACTATGATAGGTGCTATATCCATCACTGTTGTTACCATTGAATCCTTAGCTAATGATTTTGCTATCTCTTTCCTATTTATGGGTTGAGAAGCCATAATTGTATCAGTGGGTCATTCTATCTCCACATCCTAGGTGGGGTCTTGGGTTAATAATAAAATGGAAGAAATGTGTATTTGAATGGGTAAGGTAGGTACTGATGTGATCACTAAGGGTATGGGAGCTAAGAGTAACACAAATGTAGGGGTAGGCATGGGTAGTTGAAATAGGGGAACCTATGGAAGTGTATAATCTAAGGTAATAAATGAGTCAATAAATGTGGTAAGAACACTCATAATTGATGAAATCGGGAATGTGATAGGAGATGAAAATAAAGTAGTAACTACCCTAGTGGTTGGGATGGGTATTAGGATTGTAGTCAAGATGATTGAATAAGCAACTATGTATTTTCTGGTGGTGTTAGTGATTAAAAAAGTAGTAGTGGATATGGGAGATGAGGTGGAAGTGATTTTGGAAGAGGGAAGTAAAGTTGGAGTCTAAGAGTCCACTTGTGTTGATTAGATTTCTACCAAGTAACTTGTATAGGTGGGTCTTAGGGGAAGGATCAATCACTTACACTAGAGGAATGGTAGAGGAAAAAAGAGGGAGTAATATAATTGGGTGAATATGTTAGGATGTGAAGTCACTATACACTATCACTATTCATGTGATGAGGTGGCAGTATGATTGGGTAGTGACTGGGTGTATGAGATGTTACCTTAAGTGATGTGGCATGGCCCACAGGGTATCTTTCCTTGTTGGAAAGGTAGGAGAGAGAAATGGGGAAAATTTATCCTTAGGCACATGGTTTTACCTTTTGAGATCACATGTGGGGAGACATCCTTGACCCTTGACTTGTGGGTGCATGTGGGAGACAAGATAAAGATGATCTAATCATTTGTCCTTCAACCATATGCATGTGATTAGAGCCAAAACTTCAAGGAATATTTTGACTCACACGTGTATACATGGGATAGTGGGGACATTGACCAATATGCTTGATTAGAAGTCACATGCGGTGTAGGGACAACATGTTTGTGTCACATGGAGGTGGGATACTCAAGTCAGAAGTGGAGAGAATCTTTTGACTTACACATGTGAAGGAGACAAAGGTTCCTATTCATAAATAGTGTTTCCACATGAAGTGGGATGAATTTAATTCTCTCTCCTCTTTATTTCATCTTTTTATAATTCTCTTTATTGTATTTTTCTATTTAATATGGACACTTTATCATGCATGCATAAGGTGGAAGCTTGAGAAAATAAGCTTGTATTTTCTAGTATGATAAAAAGCTTTATCTAAGCTTGTATGCTTGAAAGAAATCAATGTAAGGAGAGTGTGTTGAAGAGGAAGACTTGTTGGTGATAATTTTTTGAATTTAATAGAAGAATACAACTGCATATTGTTGTCCCCCAAAAAATATCACTCATTTTTGGGACAACATTTGAACTATTTTGGTCCTACAAACCAAAATCCTCTCTTCCCCTTTCAAAAATTGTTCTGAGCATTCAGGTCCTTCATTTTTCAAAGCATTCTTAAAAATCTGCAGACTCTACAGGCTTGAATCTATGGTCTCTACAGGCTTGAATCTATGGACTCTGTAGGCTTGAATCTACGAACTCTATAGGCTTGAATCTACAGACTCCACAAGTGCATTTCTATGGACTCTTTCAAGGGACTCAAATCTATGGACTCTGCATATATGTTTCTATGGACTCAACATGCTTGAAGTTAGCAGGTTCAATAGGTTCAAAGGCTTCTACAGGAAAGTTCAATCAAAAGAACAAGTTTCCAATGCTTAGTCATTTTTAGGATTGGTTCAACGGGTTAATGGGTTCAATCAGTTCAAAGAGATCAAAAGACTTAGACAAAAAGATGGCTTCAAATGCAAGATTGAACCATTGAACCATAGTTGGTTCAATTGGTCAGTTTAATCGGTAGGTTCAAGGGGATGCCCCAAAGCCAAAGGAATAAGTGCCCTTACGGAGGGCTGTGAACCAAGCCAAGTGCCCTTGCAGAGGACAACGAGAAAAAGCAGACAAAGTGAACTCCTTCAGAAAAGTGAACAAGGCAAAAGACAAAGCAGAATCCTTCAGACAAATTATTTGAAGGAATTCCTTCAGACGTTCTGTCTGAAGGACATAAAGGATAAATCCTATCAAGAGAAAGAAGCCCAAAAGTCACCATGTGTCCATTAGAAAGTAGAGTGGAATACATCACATGTCTTGTTATGACTCAGTAGAGCATGACAAGTGTTTGCATCTGTGTTCCCCTTTTTGAAGTTACTCAGGCAAGATGTGTCGTGGATCCCATTTTTCATGATTTTCTAATGAGTTTCATAACAATGGAACTTGCCACTCATCAAAGATGCAAAATAAACCAATGAATCAATTGAACTTTGAATCAAAAGAGTTCAAAGTTCAATGGTTCAACATGGTTCAAAAGTTCAAAGGCAGCCTCTGTCAAAGAGAGAAGCAACAAACAGGTGGTTCAAAGGATGGTTCAACCAAGGAGTAGGAAAGTGATTGAACCAGGAAGAGATGGAACAAAAGAGATAGAATGAACCGATGAACCAATGAACCAATGAACTTTCATAGGTTCACTAGTTCAAAGGTTCAATATGGTTCAAGCAGTTGGCGACCATTGACGGCCCCTCAGATGTCAAATTTAAAGTAAGGGAAAATCTATGGAAATTCAAATAAAGCACAGAACTTGAAGGAAGAACCAAGTGACTGGCTGAAAAGATAGCCTGATAACTAAAATTGTAGCAAGAAGAGACAAAGCTAGAAAAGACAAAAGTAGAAAGAGGGAAAAGCCCAAAATGTCTATGCAAAAGTAATTTTAGTAGGTAGAATAGTCCACTAAGCAGGTATTTTGGCTTGTAATTTAAGGATGCAACCTATTTTTTCCTTCCATGAAGTAAAGACAAATGGATAGCTACGCAGACATCAAAAGGGACATACTAGATGATCCAGACTCGGGAGAAGACATATGGGATGAAATGACACGCCATATTTAAGATAGCTGCCCTATTTTCAATGCAGTCCTTTGACAAATGTAGAAATGCATTCAAGGCATTGAATGCACAACATGGGTCATTCTATGGAAAACAAGCACCCAAGTCTTTCTTGGAGCGCTATATATTGTAATCTCTCATTTGTTACAAGGGGGATTTTTCATTTTACAAGAGTGAAACTCTACCCATTTTGAAAGAGAAAGACTGAGACTTTGAGCTCAGGTTGTAATTTCATTTCCATTGTTATCTAAATGAAAAAGTAGGTTTTTCATAGACTTTGTGCTGTTCTGACTTGGGTCATCTGAAGGTGTCCTTATTTATTTAATTTGGTATGCAAAATTAGTGAAGGTAATAGGGAAGTGTCCTGGAACCAACTGTGGGAAGACTTTGTGCTTTCACAATTGATTTCAATATGTGTTTTCCTTTTCTTTTTGTTTTGAGGATTTTGGGGTGACTTTGTGCCCCCATTATCCTTTGTGATTTACTCTTTGAGCAATTGAGGTGGAGACTTTGTGCTCTATTTCATCCTACTGTTACTACACCCTTTTGATCACTAGTTATTTCACTATCTGAAAGAAACTCCTATTGTTTCCTATAAGGACACTTCTAAAAGAAGAGAAGTGCCTTCAACATTTATAGCTAGGATTTTCTCCTTTGTCTGTGTGCATCATCTTTGAAAGAAGAGAGATGGATGGTTTGTCCCACTCCTATGTCTTACTTTCTACTAATTTATATTGTATATAGCTTCGCATATTTAATAGGGAACCTCCCCTTGATGAGAGGAGAGATTTGTCTCTGATTGATGTAGTAAAGCTACACACCAGGATGACCCATCTCCCTATGCTATGGTGATAGGAACTATTTTGGTCACCAGTTAGCTGGCTGACAAAATATTCACCGAACACATATTACCCCATGGTTTTTCCTTACAGCTTGCAAGGTTTCCATGTAAACTCTCTATGTAATGTGTTATTTTTGTCATTTATTTTAGTAGCTTATTATTTCCACATTATTTTTCTTGTACACATATTGGATTATATCCTAACATCTGGTATCAGATCTAGGCTCTTTGAAAAAATCTTTTATGAGTGTTTTCTTTTGAGTCAGGGAGATGTGTACACGTGAGATCTACTACAATAGTAGGAGGAGTAACTAGCTTTTAAGTGGATAAGTTTGATGGCAAGAATTAATCCTTATGGAAGATTAAGGTGGAGGATCTTCTGGTGAAAAATTACCAAGATCTAGCCTTAAAGAGGATTGAAAGCAAACCCAACAATATGATAGATGAGGATTGGAACAAGATAGATAAAAAGGTTATTTCTACCATTCATTTGTGTCTTGTAGATTCTATTCTATTCAATGTTGCTAAGGATAATAATACAAAATATTTATGATAGAAATTAAACAAGTTGTACCAAACAAAGGTAGCTACAAACAAAGTTTTTCTAAAGAAGTAGCTTTATAGTTTGAGGATGAAGGAGAATTCATCCATTACTGAACATCTGAATGAGTTCAACACCATAGTTAACAAATTAGTCTTCATCAATGTGAAGATGGAGGATGAAGAAAAGGCCATTACCTTATTATGTTCACTTCCTGATAGTTGGGATCATGTGGTGATGACTATCAATAATTCATCATCAGCAACTCTCAAGTTTTAAGATATAGTTATAGCTTTGCTTAGAGAGGATATGAGAAGAAAGTATTCTAGTGCATCCTCAAGAAATGTAGCATTATCTATAAGAGGGAGATCTACTGAGAGGAGCAAATAAGGTAGATCACCTTCCAGAATCGATGTCTAAAAGATGCAAGGGGAAATGCTATCACTATGGAAAACCATGCCATAAGAAGTAGAATTGATGGTAACTAAAGAAGGAAAATAAGGATGGAAATGAAAGCCCACCTTCAACTAAAGCCAAAACTAAAAATTTAGAGGAAGCAAACACACAAGAAGCATTCTACCTCAATAATAGTAAATCACTTTCTAATGCCTAGGTATTGGACTCAGGAGAATCATTCCACTTGTCTCCACATAGAGATTGGTCCATGGGATACTAGACTTATAATGGAGGATCCATTTACTTGGATGATGATCACCCTTTTGATTTTGTGGGAAGAGGATATATAAGGATCAAGCTAGATGATGGTATAATCAAAATATTGAAGGATGTATGACATGTTCCTGATTTAAAGAAGAATTTGATGTCCATCAAGGTAATGGATGAGTTAGGGTATTTATGTACTATTGGTATTGGTAAATGTAGAATTACCAAAGGATATCTAGTGGTATCAAAAGGAGAATCTTATGGATCATTGTATCATTTGTGTGGATATTCAGTGACAAGTATTGCACCAACAACTATAGAGAATGCTTGGGATGTTGTGATCCTATGGCATCAATGCCTTAGACCCATGAGTGAGAAATTATTGAAGATATTGCATGACCAAAGTATGTTTTTTGAGATTATGTTTTATGATTTACACTTTTGTGAGCACTACACCTATGGAAAATAGAAGAGGGTTAAGTTTACTACAAACATAGGTAAAAGTTTTGATATTCTACAACTTATCCATTCAGATATTTTTAGACTTGTCCCTACTCAATCTTTAAATGGTAGAACATACTTTATTTGATTTATAGATGATTATTATAGAAGAGTATGGGTGTATTTTTTGAGAAAGAAATCAGAAGCTTTGGAAAAATTTAAAGAATTTAAGGCACAGGTAGAGAAGAGTTTGGGCAAATCCATTGTATATCTCAGGTCAAATAATGGAGGAGAATATTTCTCTAGGGAGTTTGATAAATTTTATACATAGGAAGGGATTAAACATCAAAATATGATCCATTATAATCCATAGCAGAATGGTGTAGCTAAGTGGATGAACCACATTATCATGAAACATGCAAGAAGCATGCTAAGTGCATCAAAGCTAGAAAATGGATTTTGAGTGGAGGTTGTTAATACAACTATGTATCTCATTAATAGATTTCCTATAACTACATTGGATGGAAGGAATAAAAAATAGACTTGGTATGGTAGTCCAATTGATTATTCTAATTTACATATTTTTAGTTGTGAAGCATTTTCCCATGTGCCTAAAGAAACAAGGTCCAAACTAGATTTGAAATCTAGGAAATGTATTTTTATCGATTATGAGGATAAACTGAAGGGGTATAGATTGTGGGATCTTACTAACCACAAGATTATTATTAGTTGAGATGTTATGTTTAATGAAAAATCCATTAAAGGGAAGGAGGTACAACTGACACCTAAAGTTGTACTAGTTGAAGTAGTCAAGGATGGAGAAGATGAAAAATAACAAGTTGATGCTTTAGAGTAGCAAGCAGAGCATCAAGTACAGTAACCATAATTTAAAAGGTCCACTCATATCGATAAGGTTACATAAAGGTATACTCCTAGATTTTAGTCATATTTTGCTTTGTTTATTGATATGGGTAAACCTAGTTCATTTCAGGAAGCTAGAGAATCTAAGAATGCAAAAGAATGAAAGAAAGCCATTAAGGAGGAAATGAGATCACTCCATAAGAATGAGACATGGTAAATTGTGGATATACCATCTAGAAGAAAGATTTTTGGTAACAAGTGGGTGTCTAAGATAAAGAATAATAGTGATATGCTGTCAGAGCAATACAAAGCTCAGTTGGTGGCAAAGGGCTATGTGTAAAAGTTAGGTATTGAATTTAATGATATTTTCTCTCTTGTAAAAATAACTACTATCAAAGTGTTACTTGCATTTGTAGATTCATAAAATTTGGAGCTAGAGAAGCTTGATGTGAAGACAACATTCCTACATGTTGATCTCAAGGAGGAGATTTATATGGATTAGCCTGAGGGATATGAGGTAAAAGGAAAGGAACATATGGTTTATAGATTGAATAAATCACTTTATAGTTTAAAGTAGGTAGCGCAAATGTGGTACAAGAAATTTGACACCTTCATGAAAATCCAAGTATTTAGTATAAGTGAAGCTAATCATTGTGCATATCATAATAAATTCAATGATAAGAGCTTTATTATTTTACTTTTATATGTTGATGACATGTTGGTTTTAGGCCCCAACATGAAGAAGATGAATGATTTGAAGGATCAATTGGCTAGTACTTTTGAGATAAAGGATTTATGAGAAACAAACCAAATTTTGGGGATGACACACATGGACATGAAATCTAGGAAGATATAGTTATCACAAAAGACATATGTTGAGAAGGTTCTATAGCGGTTCAATATGTAGAATGCAAAACTAGTCAATACCCCTCTTCCTACACATTTTAAGTTGTCTTCTAAGAAATGTTCTAGTAAAGAGGAGGAGAATACAAGTATGTATAGTCTACCTTATTCATCATCAGTAGGGAGCCTCATGTATGCCATGGTGAACATGAGACTAGATATTTCCCAAGTAGTAGGAGTTGTTAGCTGATTCATGGCAAAACATGGAAATGATCAGTGGTCTACAGTAAAGTGGACAATCAAATATATAAAAGGCATTTTATATGTAATCTACTATGGAGGTCCATATTTAAAGATAAGAGGTTTTGTAGATTCTAATTTTGGTGGTGATAAGGATGGATAAAAGTCCACTACAAGATATGCTTTTACTCTTGTTGGTGGAGTTGTGAGTTGGGATTATAAGTTACAACTAGTGGTGGATTTATAAACCATTGAAGTAGAGTATGTGGATATAAATAAAGGCTATTAATAAGCAATATGGTTAGAGTGACTATTGGGTGACTTCATGGAGATGCAGGGAAAGATTACCTTAGATTATGATAGTCAGAGTGAAATTCACTTGGTGAAGAATGTAGCATTTCATGATAACATGAAGCATATTGAAATTAAGTACCACTTTATTAGGAGTATGGTGGAAGATGGTCAGATATTTTTGTTAAAGGTAGAGACTAAATAAAATACTACAGACATGTTAACAAAGCCAGTTAGGGTAGAGAAGTTTGAGTGGTGCAAAACTTCATTAGGCTTGTTAAAATTGTGATGAACGCAACATTAGGCATGGTAGGTAGCTAGATGCTACATTACATATGTATGGCAAAGCTTGTGTATATTGAATTCAATTAGGAGAATGTTAGGATGTGATTTTACTATTCAAAGTTACTATTCACCATCACTATTCATGTGATGAGGTGGCTATGTGATTGGGCAATGACTGGGTGTATGCACTATCACTTTAGGTAATGTGGCATGGACCATAAGGTATATTTCCTTGTTGGAAAGGTAGGAGAGAGAAATAGGTTGAATTTAACCTTAGGCACATGGTTTTACCTTTTGAGATCAAATGTGGGGAGCATGTGGGGAGCCATCCTTGACCCTTGACTTGTGGGTGCATGTGGGAGACAAGATAAAGAGGATCTAATCATTTGTCCTTCAAGCATGTGTATGTGATTGGAATCAAAAGGTTGAGGAATATTTTGACTCACACATGTGTGCACATGGGATAGTGGGGGCATTGACCACTATGCTTAATTGGAATTCACATGTGAAGTAGGGACATCATATTTGGGTCACATGGAGGTGGGATCCTCAAGTTAAAAGTGGAGAGCATATTTTGACTTGCATATATGAAGAAGACAAAGGTTCCTATTCATAAATAGTGTTTCCACATGAAGTGGAATGAATTTCCTTATCTCTCCTCTTTATTTCATCCTTTGATAATTCTCTTTATTGTATTTTTCTATTTAATATGGACACTTTCTCATGCATACATAAGGTGGAAGCTTGAGAAAATAAGCTTGTATTTTCTAGGTTGATAAAAATCTTTGTATAAGCTTGTATTCTTGAAATAAAGAATTGTAAGGAGAGTGTGTTGAAGAGGAAGACTTGTTGGTGATAATTTTTTGAAGTTAATAGAAGAATACAATTACATTTTTCCCCATGGTTTTTCCTTGTACCTTACAAGGTTTCCATGTAAAATCTCTATGTAATGTGTTATTTTTGTCATTTGTTTTAGTAGCTTATTATTTTTTCATTCTTTTTATTGTACACATATTGGATTATATCCTAATATAATATATGAGATAAGAGGCAGAACTATTTGTGTTTATTGAGTAGTAGATGCATCCTTTGTGGAAGTTGGTATTTTTTGATCCATTTGTTGTGCTACTACTTCTTGGTTGCTAGATAGACCTCTTTAAGCCTTTTATTTCTACTTCTTACCACTAGCTTGTCTACTTGATCTTTTGGGGTTCCACTATTGGAACCCTCTGCTATTAATTCCACACCCTTCTCCTTCACCTCTCTAAACTTATCATTGATAATCAAGGTTTCCTTGGTGACCTTGAACCCTTTATTCCTTAGCCAATTGATTGTTCTATTTATTACATGGGTGGTCCTATCCATCAATGAGGAAGATTCAGGGATGGACCATTTGACTAGTGGAAGAGGTTGGAAATAAATCTTATTATCATAGCATATCATATCATCTGGAGATTCATCATCTTATAAGTCCTCAAGGATTGGGGCCATGTAAGTTTTGATTTTCTCCATGGTCATCCTAGAATAATCTCTCAATCTTAATCCTCTTCATCTTGTATGTCTTCCTAGTAATCTTCATTTAAAGGAACATGAGAATATGTGGTGATACCTAATATATTGGTAATATGACTGGTCACATCATATAATAGCCTTACATTGAGAACTCTTAGGGTTATTTGAGTTATCTTAGTATCTACACATTTAGATTTTGATAGGGAAGGGCATGTATACATCCCTATGCTAATGTGGAAATGGATCCCTATTTATTGTTTACTTGACAAAAAATTATGGGTCTCTACCAACTACCTCACAAGTTTCATTAGGGCCCATCTGTCACTTACATACCTCAAAAGGGTGTAAGGACAACCATTGAAACTCCTACTCTGATGTATGAATATGTCAGGAATTGAATGAAATATGATCCTCAATTTGTGATCTTAGAAGTTGTGACATCAAACAATCTTCTTCTTTCTAGCTCCTTATCAAACATAATTATGATGTAGTATATGAAAGTATCATTTACCCTTTTGAAATGCTACTTACTTACCTCAAGGGTGAGATTAGGGTAATATTTAAAGACCTTGTTAACCTAATTAGGCACTTTGTTTAACCCTAGGAATACCCTCCCCTTTGCTAATATATAGACCAAATATTAAGTCATATAAAACTTCCCTATAGTTTGGACATTAATCAATTCTTTCTGGATGGAGTCAAAAATCAACTAGGCCCAATGGATATATTGTTTGTTTTGGTGGATCACCCAGATGTACTAGTACATATAATCTTGATAGTTCTTTGCATCTAGGTTCCTAGTAACTCTATGCAAGTATGTGATAATGTCACCTATTTCATCTTTGAAGTCTATTATTGCCAGGGTTTTAGGAAATCTTGTAGATGTGGGTCTAGAGGTTTGTAGCCACTGCTTATTCATAACCCATAGACATACAATATTATTATCTTGAATAAAATTATTTGAAGAGTTAAGAGTTATATCTAGATAACTCTCATATTCTAGAGTTAGGAATATGATATCTATGAAATAGGGTCAAGGTTCAAAATCCTTTCCACTTTGTCATTTGCCACTTCCCTCTTCTCTGCATCATAATGTTCTTCCAATGTGAGTACAAGCTCATGGCTTTGTAGTGATAGTGGAAAGGCTGCTACTTGGGGCAATCTACTATCATAAATGCTTTGAATCTAATCATTCTTGAATTCAACATTTACTCTAGTCCATAAATTAGTTAGGTCTATGTGACCTAGATTTGTGCCCGTGATCTCATTTGTATTAGAGTTTAGGCTGAGTGGGTAACTAGGTCCCTTTGATTTGAACTTTATTTTTTTTTCAAACATAGGTTCTAGGTTCTAGGAATATTGGTGTGGGAAAACCAATTGTAGAGTTGGCAGGTTTTGGACTTGTAATTACAAGTAAAAAGTTTAGTGGGGTTTATACAATGTATTTGTAGCTAAAAAGTCCAACAGGTTTTGGACATACAAAATGCACTTGCAAAGTTTAATGAAAGTTTTAGCAAGTTTTAGGATTGATATTATTGGTAAAATCTCTGATGAGGATTTGGAGTTATTTTTGTAGGTCATATTTCCATGGTTTTATACTATGTATTTGTAGCTAAAAAGTTTGAAGGGTTTTGGACTTGAAAAATATACTTGTAAAGTTTGATGAAAGTTCTGATGGGGTTTAGGCTTGCTATTAGAGGTAAAATCTCTAACAGGAATTTGTAATTATTTTACAATGGAAATTTCCATGGGGTATGTATAGAGAATCTCAAGGGAATTTTCAATATTTATTTAATTATCTCAAACCCTAGATTTATTACAATATAGGTAAATGATTTGGAAAGATTCTTTTGACAAGAACTCAAGAATGCGGGTAAGTTTTTTGGAAAATGCAAGCAAGCAAAATGAGAACCCTAAATTATAAAAGCTCATAATCTTTGCATGATTCAAAAGAAAGTTATGATTTGATGGAAAATGTAGGGAAAATAGAGAAGTACCATGCTTACAGAGGATGAAAATAGTGGTTGTGGCATGGTGAGCACTTGAAAAACTTCTCGATATGTAGAGCTCCAAATCCAATTTTTCAATGTTAAATAATGACTTCAAAAAAACCTAATTTTATTAATATAACCTTGAAATAAATAATATTTAGGTTGGTGGTTTAAAAAATGGTGGGAGAAGTGAAGTTGTAGAGTCATAGTGCAATTTTGCAAGTTTGAAAAATTGCACTTTGTATTTCGACCTCTACTTTTTGCCAAGTGAATTGGTGCAATGGAAGCGGGAAAGTGGAACTTGAGGTGTAATTTACAACATTGCAAGTTACAATTTTCTTTTAGAGTTTCAATTTTTGTGGAAAGGGTAGTCGACAGAAAGTGGGACTTCAATTTCTCTTTGAAACTTTGCAAGTTGCAATATTTAACTAGAGTTATGGTTTTTGTGGATGTGGTAGTCGATGGAAGGTGAGACTCAAATTGCACTTTACAAATTTCAAAGTTAAAAAGTGCAACAAGAGTTTTGGTTTTTACAGGTGTAATAAATGGTAGAAATTAGGGTTCTATTTACAATTTACAACTTTGTAAGTTGTAAATTATAATCGAACTTCCAATTTTTGCTAGGTATGTCAAAAAACATGAAGTGGAGTTTGGGGTATAATTTGTAATTTTAAAAGTTGCAAATTATAAATTTCAACCAAATCTCTGATTTCCACTAGGAGTTTTTTAGGTCACTTTTAAGCCTTTTTTCCAAAAAATTAATGGGTCTCCCTTAGGGTATAAGATGGTTTGACATTTTTGACACAAAAATATCGATAATGACAAAGGTGATTGATAGCAAGATTTTGTAGGGACCAAGAGTGATTTGAATTCCATATTTCAAGTTATCTATTAATAGGATTTTGGTAATGCCTACTAACCATCAATTATGAAATATGATCCTTATTGAAAATTATTTTAGTGTAGGGGAATATTTGAGAAACGAGCCAATATCAAATTTAACATCGACATGATGTTCTTGATAAATCTAATACATGTTTTAAAGGATATAGATATGATAGTAAAATGGTCAATTGCATTAATACCAATCAATTATTAATATCTTTTTTAGTGTAATTATCTTACCTTTTGTTTCTTGATTTAAAATATTCATGTTGAAATGTTTTTATTTAACCTTAACTCATAGTGTTGGCATTATCAATGTTGTTGAGATAATTAATATTAGTGTTAAGTGGAATGATCTTACTAAATAAAAAAGTGGTGAATACTATTGAATGCAAGTTATCATATTTTTTATGTTTCGTATCTGTAGCAAGGGGCTTACTTGTATTATTAAGTTACAGCCTTGAAATTATAGTGTAATATCTTGTTAGTTAGTAACCATGGTTTATTTATTTAAGGTTGGAAATATCGGCATCCATTGAATATCCTAAAAAATACACAAGAATTGCTCTAGAAAATTATTATAATAATTAGAGAAGGGAGGAGGTGGTGATGGAGTTCCCAAAATCCATATAATACATTATTGTTAAGTTTGTTATAGGATTTTATTTCAATAAAAATATGTTATTTTTATTAACTAAACAAGAATCACTATGTTGTTAATTATTTGATAACATACATAGACTGTTATCGTTGATTTCAAAACTAGCTTCAACATAATACACTAACCTAGTTTTAACCTTTTATTTTAAATTTTGAATGGAAAGTTATTCTCAAAATATTGAGATTAAAATTCAACTTGATTCCTCATAAATATTACATCCTTCAAGCTACATACCTGAATTTATTGACAATATCTCATACTGTTATTATAGACTACTTTGTATTGTTATATTTTATATAGGTTCACCTTACTATTTAGGTTGAGTTTAGTCATAAAAATACATTATAAGATGGCATTAGAATAAAAAAACACATTTATAAAAAATATAAGTACAATTTATATAATCAAAACATAAATCTAAAAAAAAAACAAAATTTAGACTATATAATTCAAGCATATTTTATAAAAGCAAGGCACAGTCTATGAAAAATAGATGCTATTATTAAAGCCTTTCATAGTCTATAGAAGACAATTGCAGTCTTTCTAGAAATATATTACCAAATTTAATTTCTTAGGATGTCATGGTTTTAAGATATCTACAAGATGGTTTCATTAAAAAAGGCCATAAATATTAAATAAATGCCATTGGTAGGTCTAAAGTCAAATGGGATAGGGAAATGGTCATTAACACAAGCCTCATTTAAAATATGATAGTCTTCACAAAATTTTATCTGGTATTCTTTGGTTGAACCACCATATGACTCACTTAGTCAAATTTCTCTATAGGAAAAATAATTTTGGATTCTTGCATGTGGTCTAATTTAGCTTTGACCTTTAGCTTCATGTTTGGGTTTAAATAGTGGGCTCTTTTCTTAATGAATCATGCACACTCCTTTAGTTCAATGCATACTTATCCTAGAGATGGGTCCACATCCTTGGATTCAATGAAATTAAATGGGAAGACATGTTGATAATCCTATAGAAGATATAGTACTTTAGATATGTCTTTTTATGACCAATAATCACCACTATGTGTCAATTGTGGAATGTCCTCAATCCTAATGTTCACGATGTGCTATGTCAAAGGTTAATGGTAAATATTGCATTCTTCCTCAGGAATGGAATCATGAATTAGTTGTTCCATTTCCTATTTTTTAATTTTAAGATGTTACAACCTTTCTTCTTTAGATGATTATGTGACTGGGCTTGAAAGTGTCTCAACTTACTATTTTGGTTCAAATAATTTTGCAAGAGCCATATCATCCTCCTCGACTGAATATATTATCCAATCATCTTTGTCTTGTATTCTATGATACAGTTGAATAGAGACCTTTACCTTGTCCTTCTCTAATTTATAATCCTATAGATCTTGATTCAAATTATAGGTTGCATTACGAGAGGATGATGAATCAGTTAATCCATCTAAGTATTCAATCCTCTCATGACATAGAAAAAAACTTTAGATTTTATAATACCTTGTGTGTTAGAGGGTTGTCATATTTGAAAATAAAGGTCTAAATGAAATTACTTTGAGCATGTGCCTAATGGATTATTTCCCTTCTATGCTCCTAATGGAGATACCATGTAATAGGAAGGGTACCCAAACTATAATGGAAAATATGTACCCAATACTTTGGAGTGATAGCCTTTGCAGTCCAAAACTCAACACATTGGTAAATATATAGCTTATGGCAATCTCATTCATGAAATATTGGATAGTCCTTGCTTACTCCTTTTTTTCAACCCCTATGTGTTAAGTATCTACCCGTGTTAGTATGGTAGACACATTGACATGAGGCAATCACTTGGGTCATGATTGATATGTTTGGTATCTTGGCACTAACTAGAGTAATTAATGCACATCTTATGCCAATTGGCCAAAAATTATCTGGCACTTGGATATTTAGGACATCCTCTATGAGTGGTAACATGAAGGGCACAAGGTGATGGAGCTGACATAATGATCAATAAAGGCTCTATCTCAACACTTGATGTGCACTCTTTACCCTAGCAAAGAGATGTTCTTGTGTGTTATAAAATTAAGCTCAAACTAGTGAAGTGAGGATGCAACATTGATGTAGTGAAGGTCTGGATAAATGTAACTAGATTGTTAAGACTGCCATTAGTATTAGGAATAATATGGATGCCTTTGAGGTTATAAATTGTAGTGCCCAAGCTTTCCTATGAGCCTTTGGGCTGTTAAGTACTTTGAAGTTAAACATATACTTTATGTCTTTTAAGTGTTGTGGACTCTATTATGCATTTGAAATTTCATTAATGAAGAAGGTTTTTATGCATCATATAATGTTTTTGGTTAATAATTCCTTGATGTTGGTTAATTGAATGAAAAATGAATGTAATAGTCATAATGTTATAATTCTAGATCAGTTATGTAAGTAATGTGTATTCAAGATTTTGGTTTATGGCATTAATGACATCTCTATAAATTATGATGACATCAACATATTATGTAAGAATAACCTAAATGTGGAAAGGGTCATGTGTCAGGTGTTCCCTTGCTAATAAGTGTTAGCATAAGTATGAATAACTAGAGTAAGAATAGTCCCTTGACCCTTCAAAGCACCTAAATGACACTAATCTCAATGAAATAAAGGCTTGCACCCTTGAGACTATAGTTCCACCCTGATATAAGCTTGTGCCCCAATGACCATTAGGCTTATCCAAAAAAGGCTTGTGCTAATGAATATGCCAAAAGCCTATGTTAGAATGACCAAGTCCTATGAGTAAAATATTATGCCATGACACAACTAGACTAATGTCGGTCCTAGTTATTTCTCTTCTATGCTTTGGGTGAGTGCATAAGGCTTGTACCTTATGTGAATTGATACTAGTGAGTCAAGTGATAAATTTTGAGTGCTATAGGAATATTCTATGCTTGAGTCTAATTGTAACGAGTCTAGAACTAACTTAGATAACCAAATGAGTGCCTAACTAGATGGATTGATGGATTTACCCCCTTTTCTACAACATTTTGGTTATGTTGTTGGGACTCATGTTGAATTTTGTTGTTATAATGGTACAATGGAATAATAATCTGACTCTCCCTCAAGAACATTGAGTAATAGCTATAATAGGTGAAAGATAGCTTTGTGTTAAAGCATCCAACTTGTAAGGGACAAAAGTTGAGGAAGTGGGTTCAGAACAACTTGTATGATTCTCTATATGAGGTCTTCTTTTGTGAACTACCCTAACATGTGTACCAGTGGTTAGCTACATATGAAACCCACAAAATATGATGTTATGGAAAATTCTATGAGTGGATGAAGGAGTGCATAGAGAGGCTTGAGATCTAAGATGACACTTGGTCTAGAGTAGTAGATAAATGGTGGCAAGGAGCACTTCATAGTTACATGCTTGATTTCATTATTTTGACATACTCCTGCCCTAAGGAAGAAGAGTATCAATTTTTATGTGAACCCAAAGGCATGTTTGTGAAAGAGTTTGGTGTAGCACTTAATAAACTAATATTGGATTATGGTTTTGAGACTTTGAGAATGGAAAGCTAAAGTCATTTTGTACATGAGAAGTACAAAGGGGGAGAAGGGGACGAGAAGATTGACACCTAAGAGCTCAAGAGACAAAATTATAATGAGATAAGGCATAAACTAATGGAAGATATAGAACTCAGAAGTACTGAGAGAACCCAAAAGAAGTGGGAAGGGCACAAGGAAGGATCTCTTGAAATAAAAAAACATGAAGAGAGAAATAATGAAGTGATAGATCGAGCTCAATAGTTGATGGGTGGTGAATGTATTGGGTTCCTACAAAATTTTATGACTCAAGATGTGTCAGATGCACCTACCCTTTTTAAACCTATAGTGCAAGCTCATGCACTGGATCCCCCATGTGAAGAAATAACAATAGTGATAACTGACCCTATTTTCAACATAGACTTTAGACATTTTGTGATTGAACAAGTTATTACCTATGAGGAGTTGAGTGAGGATATCTCTAGACCATTGGGCACTAGCTCAATAAGATAGAACATGAGTGAAAACATAACATGTCAACCAATGTCAGCTACATAGAGTGGGCAATAGTCTACAAGAAGGGGTTTGGAGGCAAAAGTGAAAAGTATTGCACCTTAGACATCAATAGTTCTAGTAGTAACAATGGGGTTGGTGCCTAACCCAATGGCTATAGGAATTTGAGGGCCTCCACCTAGATAGATGCCAAGAGGAAAAGTAGATACCAACTACCTCCCAATAGTATATGTTATATGAAATGGCCATGCACTTACTAGAGTATCATGGCATCGAAAATGTTGTAGAGCATGTGTTAAAGTGTGAACTACAATGGTGTGCTTGAGGGATAACCTAGTCAAAGAGTAAGGTAACTCAATTTGTGACCACCTTGCTTAATCATGCTCATACCTAGTATAGGAAGTTTGACCCTAACTAGGCTATGATATATTATGACATCCTAAAGGAGGCATTTATTAAGGAATTTGACATCCCAAAATTTGAATATTAGAGCACTACTGTGAAAAAAGAGATAATGCAAGAACTCTCTAAAAGTGTTCATTTAAGACTCTCCTTTCAAATCTTCCTTATGACATTCATCCCTCACACCATGAATAATGGTTTATTGGAGGATTGATAGTACTTTTATAAAGAGCACTTTTCATGTAGACCTTCACATACCCTTATGAAGCACTTGAATCCACACTCAGAGTAGAAGCAGTCAAAAGCACCAATATTAGGATCAACCCCTTCATGTAGGTGAAAATTGCATCTATGGCCTCCCAACTCTAAAATATTATTAATAGTTCATTATAATATGCATGAAGTAGATTATGGTATATTGAATATGAAGTAGAAGGCCATAACCAAAATAAATACCCTCGAAGGAATGTGTGCACATTACTTCTAAGATGTGAAGTCTATAGAGAGATGCATGATGTTTAAAATTGCCCATTATTGTAATGCACCAAATAGGTTTGATACAACCATTTATTTTTGGTCATATGATGCCTATACCCATACCATAATCAATTATAGGGTGATTGATGATATGCATGAGAACATGGACCATGGTGCAAGGCAGGCCACTGTAGCAATCGAAGGACAAACTAAGAGAATGAAGGATATGGATAGCAGACTATGGGATAAAGGATGCAATGAGGCACTCAAGGGTGAGGTGGAGGAAATGGTGGTAGAAGGTTCCCACCCAACTCATGTTATAATTTTGGTTCTATAGAACACTATCATCATGACTGCCTTACACACCCAACATGTGAGTATTGTTGAGGAACCCATAAGGTCAAAGAATGCCTCAAATTGTATAATAAATTAACCCAAGGTAGGCTTATCATAGAAAAAGGCATAGGAATGATTAGGTGTGATCCTAAAATAAAGAATTAGACCTCAAAGACATAGTCAACTTGCATAGAGACAGTCAAAGTATAGTGGACTACTCTTAGTGGATTCATCACATAGCCACCAATTATGCCAAAAGTAGAGTTTTGCCTAGAATGTGGGGAATAGAGTCAAACTAAGCACATAACATGACCTAACCAAAAATCTATGCCCTACCTAGACCTTACACACTAGAAGGATATATTATAGTAGGCTATGAGTGTTATCTAGAACTTGCAAAGAGAGACTAACTAGAACGAGACCTCAAAGCACAAGTTACTACCTCCTACAAGAAGCAAAATAGCCAGGAGGATGAAATACAAGAGCTAATGGATATCTTGTACCTATTACACATGCAAATAATGCTATCCCTATTGAATAATTTTCTCTTGGAGCATGTAGGATAAAATCCAGTTCAAGTCATTATGCCACACATGGAGAGGGCACACGAAGTGAGGCATACACAGAATATAGAGTATGATCAAGAACTCTTTATAACTGCCACCATTGATGTATGGTCTATATATGAGGTCCTTGTGGACATAGGCAATGAGTTTAATATTTTGACCAAGAATTCATGGGAGAAGATGGGTAGGCTAGCCTTGAGGCCTTCCCCTCATGTGTTTTTTATGGATAACAAGACTTGAGCACAACCAATTAGAATTTTGAAGAGCATCATTATAGATATCATGAGCACCAAGTTTTGTACTAAATTTGAGGTAATTGAGTTGGAAAAATAAAACAATTGTCTAGTGATCCTAGGAAGGCCATGATGGTATGCGAACAATATAGACATGTGCTTCAAAAAGCACTACATGACCTTTGAAAATGGCAAAGAAAGGGTAGTTATCCTCCTCTCAAGTGACCAAGGAATCCCTATGTAGAGAGTGTTGATATCGAGGATGAGATCAACCATGTATACAACATCATGGTGTAAGTCACTAAGACTCTTAACCCTAATGATCAAGGTGTGCTTTCTTAAGAAGATGGATAATCAACCTTGAATACCACCGATGTTGCCTACAATCGATGGGTCAACGAATATTATGAGACCATTGGTTGAAGGTTTCCCTTAGTATAAGAAAAGGAACCAAAACCAATGAAGATGGGATGGTTCCAGATTGATTGCTATCCTAAAAGGTGGGTCTCTCATGCTAAGAAGGGAAAGAGAGTGTTTTTCCTGAGTAAAGGTAAACTTACGATGCTCCCAATTTATTAGGGGAGTAATCCAATTAAATAATATGTCCAAGACCAAAAATCATGCATCCTCAAAGAATTAGATAGGATGGGTGCATTAGTGTATATATTATAGAGCACTAACATTCATTGGTGGGAAGTGAAAAGGCTTAGCTTGCCAACTTTGCAAGATATGAAAGAAAACATCTACACTATATTTGAGAAAAGAAACAAGGACCTAGACATCTTTGATTAATTCAATGATTCTAACCCTATAGCACATGTGCACTTATGTGAAGAAACATGGACTATCTATGATGAGAATACCCCTAAGAACCTATGGGTGTATCCCTTTTATATCACCTTGAAGACATGGGTGTAAGAATAGTATATTATCAATGAGATGCACTGTGAGATAGCCAATTGGGATGTCCTTAAGGTGAGGTTTGTGTAAACCTTCTCCTTTTATTCACAAAACCTATCATTGATTGAGCCACTACAAATAATTTAAAGGGAAGTGTTTGAGGACACTACAATCTTGGAAGAGCACCTAAAAGACATGTTTGGGAAAAAGGGGATGACACTCTTGAATTTATTTGAAGATCAAGTTCTCAATAATGACTTGAGTGATGAGGATGCTAAGACCTAAAAGGCATGCAACTGGATAAACTTGATAGGCACAAGGAAGCTTGTGTGCCAAGTAGAGGATACTACCCCCAATGAAGAAGACCCTACTCAACTTCATATATAAATAATTGAGGGAAGTAGACAAGTTGATAACTCACATAAAGAGAGGAATGATCCCTACAACATACCACTCAAAAATACCAAGGTAGACATCATCTCAAAATTCAAACCAAAGATGGCTACTCTGGGTGTAGATTGGTATGACACAGAGTTGGTACAAATTATGGATCTCTTGAAGGAGTTCCAAGACTTGTTCCCTTATAATTATTGAGATATGAATGTCACCCACCCATCCCTTAATAAATGAATATAAATCTAGTTGATGACACAAGACCTATCAAGAAGTGACTTTATAGAATGAACCCCAATCTCTGTACCAAGGTTAAGATGGAGATTGATGGTATGCTAGTTGTAGGCATCATCTATCCTATGTAAGAATTTGAATGGGTGAACCCCATGGTTATTATCATTAATAATAATGTGCACATTCATATTTTTTTCAATTATAAACTATTAAATGCCACCTATGTCACTGATCCCTTCCCAACTCCATTCACCAATGAAGTCTTGGATGGTGCTACAGGCTGATAAATATACACTTTCACTGATGGGTTCTTAGGATATAATAAAGTAAATATTGAAGAGGAGGAAAATCCTAAAATAACCTTTGTGATAGAATGGGGTTTTTTCACATACAACATGATTCCCTTTGGACTCAAGAATGTGTCAACCATGTTCTCTTGAGTGGTGATCACCACATTTAAGGACTTCAATCCCAAGTTCTTCCAAGTGTATTTAGATGACTAGACTATGATAACTTGTGCCTCATGTTTTAGAGGTGTAGATAGTTGTAGATATCTCTAAACCTCAATATGTGCATCTTTGTGACACCATTTGGCACTTTGCTTGGGCACATCATCTGTAAATATGGGCTGGTCATCGATCCCACAAAGATTAAAATTATATTATGGCTCTAAACCCCTTCAATGTAAAATGACATTCATGCCTTTCTTGGCCATTGTATATATTATAAAAAATTCATAAGGATTTATGCAAATATTGGGGTGCCACTAAAATATATTTTGTGCAAGGATGGCCCATTCTACTGGGGCTTAGTGCAAGAAGATGCCTTTAAAACTTTGAAGCTTAAATTAGCTAACATGCCAATACTATAATTTCTTGACTAGATGAATCCATTCCATGTCCATGTCGATACATGTAGCTCTGTAATAAGAACCATTCTAGTACAACCTGACAAAGGTAAAATGGATCATCCCATCTCCTTCACAAGTAGAAAACTGACCCAAGTAGATCAAAACTATACTACAACTAAGCAAGAGGTGCTTTCCGTCATCTACACCCTATAGAAATTCAGACAATACTTATTGGTGACCCCATTCATCTTATTTATTGATCATGAAGTACTTAAGTAACTTGTGAATAAGCCCATTCTCCATGGGTGCATTTGTAGATGGATAGTTCTAATTCAAGAACTCCAGTTCTCAGTTGTAGTGAATCTTGGAAAATAGAACTTGGGACTAGACCATTTATCCTACATCGACTCTAGTGATGTGACAGTGCCTATTGAGGATGATATATTGAATGCATAACTCTATATGGTCTAATTCATCCCTAAAGACTTGGAAAAAATCACCACTTTTCTAACATCTAGGTTTACACCCCAAACTATGAAAACCAAAGAGAAAAAGCAACTCATAGTTTGCACTACCCCCTTTCAGATCATTAGTGAAGAACTATACAAATTGAGCCATGATGAAGTCCTACATCAATGTGTCTTAAAACATGAAAGGGAATATATATTATAAGAGGTACATGAGGGGGTATTAGGATTGCATTGCACTAGATATGCTATGGTACACAAGGTGCTCCAATCAAGGTTGTGGTGGCCATGCATATTCCAAGATGCAAAAGATTATGCGAAGGCATGTGACATCTACCAGTGCTTAAGAAATCTCAACCACCAAGATGAGATGCCTCTCATCCCCATTCTTGCCTAGGCACCATTTTAAAAATGGGCCATTAAATTTATAGGTAAAATTACTCACACTATGATGTGCACAAGCATGTGTTACATTCTGGCAGCCACATACTACTTCACCAAGTGGGTCGAGGCAGCACCAACCAAATAATGCATATCCACCATATCTATAAGGTTCATTTGGGATAACATCATTAGTAATTATGGGCGCCCACTTAGTCTAACTAGTGATAAAGGCACACACTTCCTCAATGACATGGTGCAAATCCTATTGATTGAATACATGGTGGTACATTATAAGATAACACCTTATCATACACAAGTAAATGGCACTACTGAGGAATTTTATAAGATATTGGGAATGTGCCTAATAAAGATATGTGATGTTGGTCATAAAGATTAGGATGATCATGTATCAATAGTATTGTAGGCCTATTGTACTACTTATAAATTCTTAAACAAAGCTACACCATTCCAACTGGTGTTTGGTATAGAGGCTATTTTACTGATGGATTTTCTAGTGCCCTCATTATGCATTACATGTATTGGTCAATTGGATGACCAAAAGTCCTTGAGTATACAACTAGAAGACTTGGAGTGCTTGGATGAGACATGCACCCAAGTAAAATAGAGTTAGAAAGTAGAGGTGTTCTAGAAGTTATGACATGATAAACATATCAAGCACAAGGTACTAATCAAAGGAAAATTAGTCTTTCTCTATGAATCCAAGTACCTTAAGCACCTTGAGAAACTAAAAATCAAGTAGATGGGCCCTTATGTCATACACAACATATTGGAGACTGATGTAGCAAGATACACATGTTGATAAGTGAAATGCTCCTTGAGAATTTCAATGGTAATTGATTGAAGCTGTAAAGATAATATAATGGCACTTGCACCATTAGACACTAACTTCTCAATCACAAGTTGGTTGTGTTATGATGAGTAGAATAATTTTTGATGCAATCTAATCATTTTATTATGTTTTGTGTTATTGTTTTTGATGAGTGAATAAGTGAGGCACTTTTAGGACCATATAAGAACTATTTTGACACCTACACATTAAATCTAGTTGGGTAAATCGATCACAATTTATTTTTAAGTGTCTGAGGCCAGATACCTAAGTTTTAGGCACATGGAGTTTGTCAAACTTTGAAAAATGTGTGTACCAAATGATAAAGGGAGGCACACAACATGTTAGTGCACAAGAGATGAAAAGAAGGAACACAATATGTTCATGCATAAGAGATCAAGAGAAGACAAAAAAGCATTGGAGGACTAGTGCAAGAAGTTGTATGGGGTGGGTAGGCTAAGGCAATAGATGAAAGTGCACTTAAGAGGAAGTGTAAATGGAAAAAGAGATGGAATTGAAGAGTCTAAATCACATGCATGTGAAGTGGTGCACCCAGGTTTCCATAATAAGGGTAAAGGTCAAACCAAGGTAAATGAAGCATAGGAGGAAGATCATCAAGACAAGCTATAATCCACCCAATGGGAGGCAAGAAGTGACTATTTGAATCATTGGTCACTTCACTAAAAATGTGATGCAGAGCTAAATCAATTGCTACAACAAACTTTGCCTTTTCCTTACATTCATGGTTCCTCTTTACATTTATTCTTTTTTTTACATAAGGTAATCATGTAAAATGGATACAATGTAACTTTTAATTATTTAAGAGATCATGCTATATTAGTTTCAAATTAACTTTACACTATCATCAAACCATGCAATAACATTCAATAATCTATTTCATACTCTTTTTAGGAGATCTCTTTACCTTCAAGACACCTTCATGACTCTCACACAATACATTAATGATAAAATGGATCTTACATGGGAAATAAAAACATCATGACATTATCAACCATATCAAATCTTCTAATTTTTAATATCACTCATGGTTTAACTCTGTTCAAGCTACTAAATCAATTTGATTGTCCACTTTCTTCCCACAGGCACTTTTCTAGCCTATCTTCTATTGGCCCTATTTTAGGGTAACTTCCTTATTTTAAATTGTTTACAAAATATAAACATAATTTGATACCATTTCCTAGAGTCCCCATAGACATCCTAACTATATCATTCTCCACTAGATTAAATTCCACATGCACCCCCCTTTTCCACCACTGTCTTAGTCCACATTAGGCCTATTCTACCTGCATATCAACTCAGTCACTTCCACACATATGTGTCCATAAAAATTCATCTTGAAAACCCTAAAATATTTTAGAAAAAATTTAAACCAATTTTCCTCAAACTTTGAACATTTTTTTTATGGTTACAACTAATGTTATGGCCTAAACCCTAAAAGTCAGGGTTTCAAGTCTTTGTCAAGGTTGAGAGGGTAAATAATTATATATATTGATACATAGACTATTTAAAGGAAAAAAATGGTTGGAATGGGTTTTTATAATCCTTTCACAACTTTTATTTTCAAATATCAAGTTCTAACAACTCACAGATCATTTGTAAACACAAAATCTTAGTCTCAATTGATTATATTCTGCAAACTAGGCATAGGATAGATATGGGATCCTTGATTCAATTTATGGAATGAACCATATTATAATTAGCACCAAATTAATCCCCTTCCTAAAACCTTAAAATATGGTCCAATACTTCTTTAAATCTCATTGGAATCCACAATATATTGCCATACATTATGACTCAGGCTTTATGATTGTAACATACCCTTACAAATAGGGTTCTAAGGGTTTGGTTTCCTCTTTCAACCTCAATGGAATATTTTAATTATAATAGGTTGATATATATCTACAATGTCCATTTACATCTTATTTGCATTAAACAAATTACCATACAAAATACAATACATCACCTCTTATCTTGGACTGTACACATAGTCATCACACTCAATGCATATATGGAAAATAGGGTTTATATTAAAACTCCATTAAATAATATATATTATATAATTCCATTCAAATATTTTTAATATATCCTCTATGATCATTTAAAACCATTTCACAAACACTTTGTTACTCAAACAAGAGACAAAAAGCACAAACACAGAAGTTTAGGGTTTATAGACTGTATGTGCTCAAAGAACAAAGACTATAGCTTGGAGTTATTTACTTAACCTTATCCCCTAATCAACACAACAAGGTTATTATAATCCCTTATTATATTATCTTTATTTAATATTTCACATAACCCTATGCCAAAATGATCAGATGCTTAAGTTATCTCTTAAACAAAATGGTATGACTATATACCCTGTGACAGTCTCCACAAGTAATGATGTCTTTCAAATTAATGACATTACCTATATAAAAAAAGAGAATATGAATTTATTAAAAAAAAAACATCAATAAATAATCAATGAATTTTATTACCACATGAAATATTCAACCACACATAGACTCTATTCTCAACCATGCATTGTCAATGTACTCAGAATTTTTATTAACACAGTCCTATTCATCCATTTTCTTTGTCTATAGGTCCATTATTCATCACATTAAAATGGAATGAGAGGTTATCCTCTTTATACTTGATATCCAAAACTAACTAAAACTCTTATTTAAAACAAACATTCACAAAACAAGATTCATAACTGAATCTTGAACAAGATTTGCAAACAACCTATTAGACCTACATGGGGTGGTGTACTACCACCTCACACAAACATGACTTCTAATTTCATAACCATAATAATAAAATTTTGAGACCATAAAAGGTCATTTAACACTTTATTCATTCATTATTCATCACTAGACTCACCTAGACCAACTATTACATCATGCAAATTTGAAATTCTCATTTTGGAGGGAAAACCTATTTGAACACAAATTAAAATTTGAAAATACTTAAGACACATTTTAGACCTTGTATTGGCATTCCAAGATGCCCGTACATGAAAATTCCATTAAGATAAATTAATGTGGTGATGGAATAGGTACAAATATCTACAATAAATGCAAATATGGTAGCCAACTTTTGCAAATTTCATGGATTTCATGGGTTTAAGCATATTCTAAGAAATCCATATACTGCAATGCCATTACTCACATTTAATAAAGAGGGTAGATGAATTCAAGGTATAAAGAGGCTGATGACACACTAGTTTAGGTTATAAACCTTCATATAATTTAAACCCAAATGTAGAATAAAACCAGAGTTAAACTAAAGCCAAAGTAAGAAAATGCTACCATAGAGAAACCTAAGCACCTACAACTTCCAAATGAAAATGATTGGATAGGGAGAGATATTGCTTTCCATTTGATATTGGAATAGAGGCATATGAGGCAAAAATTTAGAAATAACAAGACAAAAGAGATTTTGAGTAATGCCAAGACCACCATTAATGGCAAATAAAGCTCAAGAGCCAAAATCATAGTGGTAGACCCTGTGATTATGAGGAAGCACAAAGAAACATTATAGGCTTTGGCAATATCAATAAACTATGCTTCAACACTAGTTGATTCAAAATGGGAAAGAAATAGTTAAGTTTTGATCAATCCCATGTGTATAAGGATGTCAAGAATGCATGAATAGTTGAAGAGATAGCCACTATGAAGAAGAAGGCATCACTTGTTGAAGGAGTTAGCATCACTAAGGTTGAACTTGAGGTAATCACTAAGATGTCATATAGAGAAATGTAGTTTCTCCTTGAGGTTTTAGTGGGGGAAACTTGGGTAGCTTTCATGCACACCTGCAAGCTAAAGGAATACAACCAATATACATCGAGCAATGTGTAGGAGCTCAACCAATATTGGGTGGTTAACACAAGAATAAAGATAGAGGTAGACATGATGCTATTTGATGTCTCCATCTAAGATAAGATTATGGCCATCAATAGAACCTAGTTGTATGAATTGCCATGTTTTGGCAAGCTAGAGAAACTCATATAATTCATCCTCTCACACATCCATGGAGATAATTTATACTTCACAGGGAGGTGCATGAAAATATTGGTGTGCCTCATCAGCATAATCATTGGTCTCCTAGGCTCTAGCGTAGACATCCATCTAATGATGGAGGATGACACTGAGGTGGAGAGGATTACAAAACTCCTTGGTTAATTTAAGTCAAGTTTTACATTCCTAATCAAGAACATAGATGACCCTAACACAAGGGCCATGATGTACCTTGTGAGCTCTAAACTATACCTTAGAAGATGGGGGATGGACATCAGCAAGACCTACTTGTGCATTACCCATCACATGGTATAAGGGGTCAAGTTCAACATTGCTAAATTCATTGTTGAAGAGATGGTGAACAAAATGATGGAGTGTCACAAGACAGGAGAGACCTTTAGGTGGGGGTATATGTTAATATTGATAGTGATGAAAACAAATTTTGAGATTTCTTAGTGTACAAGGACTTCCCAAAACTGAAGTATCAAGACTTCACTTGCCCACCCTCCTCCAAAAAATATATTACCAGAGTACTCTAGTGGTGTGTTCAGTACATAGAGGCATTAAATATTGAATTATACATATTGAAGGAGCTTCCCTATCACATTTTTGGCATGTCAACCTTCACTATCATGCAACATTTTTTTGTAGTGTGCCTGACACTCACAAATGGTAACCTATCCAGCTGGCTCAAACTTCCTTATGCATTTTACATAAAATATTTTAAGGAGATGCTATAGAGAATTCCCAATGCATAGTAGCTGTATATCTTAGTAAAGGATATGGATCTAGAAATAGGTAGGTTGAGGCACCAATATGTGAGCCTAGGATAAAAATCCACAAAGGCTGAGGAGGATGACTTCAACCGCATGAACCTCCATCCCCTCCAAAAGGAAGTGATAAATAGGTGCATCTTCATGTTGTATTATGAGATGAAACCACAAAATAAGGGGTCAAATCCATAAAAAGATGATAATCACCCCCTCCAAATCAATGATGAAGGGAATCTAATGCCAATAATGTAGTATAAGTCTCTCCAAAATAAAAAGGGGGAGACACTTGAGGAGATTCAGGAACACATCAGGTTGAGGGTTACCTTTGATGAACAAGCAACACCTCCAAATCTAAAGAATACGCATGTAGACTTCATGCCATAGACTAATTTTTGCGATAATAAGTAGAAGAAGAAAAAGTCTAAGGGATTCATTGTGCTCCCTAAAATAACTTTGGAAGAAATGAAGGCATAGGAGGATCACACGTGCATAAGGGAGGAAGAGATGGAGGAAGAGGTAGAATAAAGAGGCATAAAAACTTACATTATGCTAGAAGAAGTGGGAGAGGAGCCCAACATTGAGGATGTTCAAAAATTTCTCTAAGGTAGTACTACATCTACATTTAAAGAATCAGGGAAGGCAATAAGTACCTAATTCAAAGATCCCTCCACACAACCTCCTCAAATAGATAAGGAGAAGAGAAGGTTGTGGAAGAAAATGGGCCACAATGAGGAAGATATTAGGATGGCACTAGTATTGGAGAAGAGGAGGTAGGCCTAAAAGGAAGCCAACATGATTCAGGCAGATATTGAGAAGGTCAAAGCTGAAGAAGAGAAGGATAAGCAAGAGAAGGCCAAGAGAAAAAAGAAGATGAAGAAGGTTCTCACAAGTGCAGAACCAACCCTTGAAGAAAAAGAAGGCACCTAATGCCCCCACTAGGATAGTAGATAAAGTTGTATGAAAGGCATGAAAGTAGTGAAGGGGTGCCTAAAGAAAAGGAACATGATGCTAGTGACTTGGAAAATAACAAATAAAGAGTGTTGAGGAACCCCAATAAAAATAAAAAGAAGGTGGTACTAGCACCAAGGAAATTAACTTGGAGGTAAGCACTAAAAAACCCCAGGAAGAAGAAGTAGACAAAGGGGAAAAGTTTGAGGAATAACCCCTGAAAAAACAAGAAGATGAGTCCTCAAAGAAAAGTTTCAAAGAAAGTGGTGGCACTAGTGAGGAGGAAGAAGATAAAATGGAGCTGGCCGTCATTGAGGAAGAATGTGTAGATTTTAGCGTTAGAGAAAAAGTGCAAAAGGGGTGGACAAAGGAGGATTTTTATATATTTGAGTTCATGCCCCTTGAATCCACCATAGATAGGATGCATAAATAGTTTTTGTTTTCATTGGATAGCTATATGGATGAGCCTCACTTTGAGGTACCTTAGAAGGCCATATTAGGCATGGATGAACCTTAGGAGGGGCATGACTCCCTCACTATAAATCCCTGTGCCATGAACCTAGTTTAGTCTGGGAATGCACTTATATGAATGGACACAAAAATCATGTGTAAGAACATCATCAAATATGGCAGAGCAAAGAAATGGAAGAAAATTTATAAGGATTTCAAAGATGAATCACATGCCATGAAGTTTAAACTACAACAATTATGTGAGTACATAGATAAGGATGAACCATCCTTTTTGGTCAATGATGATACATTGAACCTATCAAAGGTTGATAAATTATGTGTTTTAGTGGAGCAAATACTCCTAAGGATGAGACCAAAGCTGACATAGGAAGAAGAGGAAGAAGACCCATGTGCCATGCTACAAAATGAGCTAGTTACCAAGCTCAAAGAGGTAGAGGACCTCTTCACAAAAATTCAAGAAGGCACATATACAACTGATGTCATCTTCATGAAATTTTATAACCAAGCATTAGTCATAGATGTATGCCTCAAGTAGATAAAAGAAAAAAAGGAAGAGTTAAAGATGAAGGTGTATTCTGTGAGTAGGTTAGAGTGCACACAAATCATGGGGAAGGTCAATGTGCTAAGCACCTAGATAAAGGACTAGGAGCATAACCTGGAATAACTCTTCCATTCCTTATAGACTAAAGCCTATGATTAAAGAGTAATCTTGGATGGAGGAGTGACAAAGGATAAGGAAAGGCTAGAGGTCTTTAGAAAGGAATTAGATAAAATTGATGTGCTCACACTTATCACTACCTCCATAGAAATAAACAATGCAATTGAGGAAATCAAGTTTGCTATCAAGGGATTTGAGGACTTCAACATCGAGATAAAGGAGAGCACACCTAAGTTTTACACACTGAAGAATTTGGTAGCCTAGTCTGAGGACATACTAACAATTTTGCATGGGGTAATGTTGAGCCCCTATTTCATTAAATATGGACCCATGCTAGCATGGGATACACATTAACATGAGGCAATCACTGAGGTGATGATTGTTATTTTTGGTATCTTTTCACTAGCTAGAGTAATCAATGCATGTCTTGTGCTAGTTGGCATGTGTTTATCTAGTGCTAAGATATTTAGGTCATCCTCTATGAGTGGCAAGATATGGTGACTACAGTGTCAAGGGCACAAGGTAATGGATCTAATGGAATGATCAATAACGGCTCTAGTTCAGCACCTGGCATGTGCTCTCCACCCTAGCCAAGAGATGTTCCTATTTATGCTATAAAATCAAGATTAAACTAGTGAATCAAGGATTGAAATTGATGCAACAAAGCTTTGGAGAAATGGAACTAGACTATTAAGACCATTATTAGTATTAGGAATAGCATGGATGCCTTTGAGGATCTAAATTATAGTGCCCAAGTTCACTTATGGGCCTTTGGGATGTTCAGTACTTTGAAGTTAAGCATATATTCTATCTCTTTTAAGTGCTATGGACTCTATTCAACATTTGAACTTTCATGGATGAAGAAGGTTGTTATGCATCATATAGTGTCCATGGATTACACTTCATTGATGTTGGTTAGTTGGATGCGCAATGAATGTAATAGTCATAATGTTATAATTCCAACTCATTTATGTTAAGTAATGTGTATTTAAGCTTTTAGTTTATGATGTTAATGGCATCTCTATAAATGATGATGATGTCAACATACTATGTAGGAATAACCTAGTTATAGAAAAGGTCATGCGTCAGGTGTTCCCTTACTAAGAAGTGTTAGCCTAGGTATGAATAATTGGAGTAAGAATAGTCCTTTTACCCTTTAAAGTGTTAAAATGATGCTAATCTCAGTGAAATAAAGGTTTGCACCCTTGAAACTATAGAACCACCATGATATAGGCTTGCACCCCTTTGACCGTCAGACTTAGCTAGAAAAGGCTTGTGCCAATGAATCCACCAAAATCCTATATTGGAATTACCAAGTCCTATGAGTGAAATCTTGCACCATGGCACAACTAGCCCAATGTGGGCCCCATTTGTTTCTCTATTGTGATTTAAGTGTGTGCATAACTCTTGTGCCTTATGTGAATTGATGTCAACACAGTTGAGTGATAAATGTTGAGTGTTACAAGAATATTATATGCTTATGCCTAATTGTATTAGTCTAAAACTAATTTGTATAATCAAATGAGTGCATAACTAGATGAATTGACCCCATTTTATACAACACCTTTTGGTAACTAGAACTAAGAAGAATTTTATAGGCTTCATCCCATTGCATAGGTGCCTCATTATGTATAAACCACTAGCTCAAAATAATCCCCTTCAATGCATATGCCATAGCAGTAACTCTTTGGTCAATTTAGGCACATATTGTTGGAATCTTAGTATAAATTGGCTGACATCCTCAATGGCAAAATAGTATGGTGGTTGATGTTCTATTGCATAAACCATGTGTAGAGGTCAAACCTCATGGTCACCCTTCATCTAATTAAGAATGTGACTATCATAATCTCCATTAATCAAAGAAGCCCTATCCCAAGGTATAACACCTTCTCTCATTGGTTATATGTAATCTTGATTTGTTTGACCTACCTGATATAAAAAATCTATGTCTGATTGAGTTGGTGACCTTATGGACATAGAATGTACATCATATGCCACTAATGGTGGAGTATTCAAACATGGTAACATAGGATTGAGAGGTGACTCCTTTAAATATAAAGGTACCTTGGGTAGGCTTATGTGATTGTAGAGAAAGTCACACTCAGTGGCTTGTAAGGCCTAACATCCATCTTCAGTATTCACATTCATCCAGTTGTTGTCATCTTAGACATATGGAGAATCAGGCTCTTCAGGAATACAATATGCTTTTTGTCCATCCTTGTTTAAAGGAATCACTATAATCTTATTTCCCTGATGGGATTCCAACTAGTTCTTTACTATATTGATGATCATATGACCATCATAGGCCCATTTTTTTCCAATGAGCATAAGATAATGCATCTCATCTATCTTCATATATATGACTTCAAAGTCACCATGCAAGCTCAGTTTTGAGACTTTAATCTCCATATCCTCCAATCAACTAATTGGTTCAAGGCACCCATAATCTCCAAGACTCAGTGTAACTAGGTTGTAACTTAGTGTAGGTCAGCCAATAACAACAAATGTGGATTGAGGGATCATATTTTTAGTGTTACCAAAATTGAACACTACATTAGATACTATTACAAACTAAAATTGCACCCTAGCTGAGTAAGGAGATTGTTCAGGCCTCCCTACTTAAACTTTAGTTCAACATGGGACTGACCCTAGGCTATGGGTATCCTATGATGGGGTCAAACCTCTAGGATTTTTAATGAGGTTAGCTCCTCTGATGCATCATTTAGCTCATTTTCACACTAAAACCTACTAATGACCAAGGAAAAGGGAGAGAATGAGAGGAAGAGAAAACATGAAAGGGAAACCTATGCTAACAGTGGTGATGCACCTAATTTATGGTTGATCCACCCTACTTGACTCTTAGAACACTAATGAAATGAGTAAAAAACCAAATTCAAGATCCCAAATATCTGTCATACATTAGTGTTTCATGAAGAAGTTCACTAAATGATCTAAGCTAAGGGAAATGAAGGAGAGGTCTAAAGTAAGACACTAACCAATCAAAATATCCACATGCAGGATTGAATCAAGAGATATAGAACACTAAACATGACCTATATAACTAGATGAAATAGTAACTATGTGAGATCATAATTTGATGAGGGAGAAAATTTTACCACATACACAAATCTGACATGTACACACTATACCAGAATAATGAAATCTAAAACATAATCTTCTATTCATCTCAAGAGGTTACAAACTCCATCTTGGCAAATTTTGGTCATGCCCAAGAGAGGGAGTAGATAAAACATAGAGAGGATCCATTTTTTGGCTTAAAAGCCTCTATATATAACAAAAAAAGAAAGGGAGATGGGAACAATACCTTAGAGAGTAGAGGAAAGTCCTAAATATCAAAGAGTGAGGTGGCAACACTTGATTACATTCTGTGTGTATGCCTTGATCAACAATGGGTCTTATTTTGTCCCACTAGTATTTGAGCTCCTCTCATTGGTTGAGAGTGTCCTACTAGAGACAAGGGTTTGTTCCATGATGACTAAGTCCATTTGAGTAGAATCAATGCCCTTGACTACCTCTCCAAGTACCAACTCACCATCTTGGGACCCCAAGTCCACTTAAAGTGCTTATGAGGATTAAATCCTTAAATCCTTATATTGACAGTCATGTCATGATTTGAGTGGTAGATTACCTACTTTGATGATGATGGGCACCCTTACATTTATCACATATTCATTCCATTTCCATATTTGGATCATAGGTCCCACCTATAGATGGAAAACCAATCTAAGGACATTGGTTTTCCTATAGTTTTCTATATTAAAATAGACCCTTAGAATATACAACACCTTTGAAATCCAAGGTCCGAAAAGACCCACTTTATCTCTACAAGAGCTGAGAGTTCATTGTACATGGATCCTTCTTTAGAAATGGAAAACTAGTCATGAGAAATAACCTTGCACACTACAATTTATCAAAGCAGAGATCAATATTAACTCCAAAATAAATCCCCTTATGTTCCTCATACTTGATTGTATTAGTTAGATTTCCTCATGGTGTTTTACCAAGCTTAAATGGCATAAAAAAACTTGTAGAACCTTGATTTTTCATGATAAAAAATGGATTCTCAACCTCTGTAAAAAACTATGGGCTCATCTTTGCTCTAATTGGTTGTCAAAATTGGACTAATCTCATTGATACATTAACCATCTCACTCTATTGATTTAAATTGGTATGAATGCTTGAGAACCATTGATCCTCTGGTAGTTGAACATGCCCTTGACACTTATCATGCACATATTTTCTCTTGAGATCCACTAACTTATCACTAACTGTTAGATCTAAATGATCAATCAAATTCCAACCATTGATCAATTGGGACCCACTATTTGAAATCCAATAGATAGTTCATGATCCTAAAATTGACATCCTCACTCCCATCAAATGACATTCACATGACCATCTTTGATTGTCGCATGACCATTAAATTTAAGCTAAATAGGATTTGCCTTACTCTATCTTAAATTTAATGTCCTACCAACTGATAATTGATGTCCCATAGAATGTAATTAACATCTTGTGGAATGTTAAATTTAAGCACAAATAGATTTTTTTCCCAAGATTTATTTTGACATTAGCGTGAATGTCTTTTGTTGTAGGTCCTTTTTGACCAAATTTTTAGATTTATATCTTGAAGCACAAGAATCATGGAGGCATCAAACATTCAGGAGGTGTTCTTGAGGTCAAAAGGAACAAACCCATTTGATTTTCTAGTTTTGGGAGATTTTTAAGTGAAGATATTAAATGCAAAAGTTGATTGGTCCATTTGATTTTGCGTGACATCTTAGCTCAAAAATGGCTAAGTATGAAAACTTGGCAAATTTTGTTAAGGAGCCAACTTTGAACTTGCATAACTCTTATTATGTTTTGACAAAGGACCTAAAACTTGGCACATATCAACTTGGCATACATTTGAACAAATCCATGTGACTACTTTCGCTAACTCATCCACACGTGTGAGATATGACTTCAACAAAGTGCCTACTCAGAAATTCTACCACTAGACCCAAGATGCCTAGATGAACAAAATGAAGAATAAAATGGATCCCTTACATTTCCACACTTGTTCCAAGAAGTTTTGACATCCCATAGGGTCTCTATAATATGGTCCATGATCCAAGTGTTTAAAACACATGAGAACTTGTATGATCTCTTCTAATTTACAATCCTACACCTCCTTTCTAAGCCTTTGATCTACTGCTTCATCAAACCATGCAAGAGATTCTTATGTGGGCCAAAAATGGCCAACATCTTTGGCGAACCACAGGGGTTGCATGCATGTTTATGCAAAATAACCTAGACCTTATGCCTAGTCCAATCCATTGGGTATGGAGTCTCTTCCCGGATCCAACATATTGATTGCCAATCTTGCTCTTACCTCTTTTGAAATAAACATAGACTAGAATGAAGAGAAAAAAAACAAAGTACCCAAGGCACTTATTGAAAGGGAAACTAACCAAAAATAGGGATAACAAAAAAAAGTGATAAAAACAACACTTAAAAGGAATTTGAATAATATTAATCTAATATATACAACCTAAAACTATGTGTACCTTCCCCCTTAGATCAAAAGGCAAGTTTGATAATTTTCTTGCCTCATGGGATGAGGAATTGAATGAGGCATGCAACTCCTTGACTCTTGGTCTTGATGCCTATATTTTATTTATTACAACTGTCAGCCTCCTTAGCATGATGTTTAATGAGAACTAAGTATCTCCAAATAGGTCAGCTATGTGCATCCAGACAGTCTCAAATTTCTCACATGGCTCTTCAACTACAACCTCCAATAGTGGTTCAACAAGGAATACCTCTTTGATTTCTATGGTGTCCTCAATAAGACTATGATTCTTATTTGATTCAAGTTCTTCAATCTCAACAAGGAGCTATGCATATTTTACCCAATGTTGGTCATTTTCCTCAATGGGAAATTCTTTTTCCAACTTCCCAAGCACTTGATCCTTAACTTGACCAAGATCTTCAAGCTCGTGAAAGAACTTCATTTGTAGCTGCCAATCATCCTTGACCTTCTTGTCATCTAGAACCACCACTTCTTCAGCCTTCTCTTCTTAATGCATGGGGTCATCAAGCTAGTGTTCTTCATGCTCCAAAGTATTAATGGAATCTTTAGATGATTCAACTTGGTACACTATCCCATCATCCAAGTCTACCATCTTAAGCTCATCAATCTCAATTAGGAAATCATGGTACAATTGCTGTCAATGGCCATCTTCTTATTAGATCTCATCTCTACCTTACACTTTCTCTTACAACTCATCCTTCTTGACATCATGAAATATTGAGACATGCTTGCTTTTTCCAAGTGGTGCTCTAATATTGATCTCCTCTTATGACTCTGATAATTCATCATTATCAATTCTAAGTTTAACATGGAGTTCACTAGTTACTTATTCAAGGCTCTGGCATAAAATATTCTTGAGATGAACCCAAAGGAAATGAGACATATATGACACCTCCATGGTTCAACTGCTTGTCTTTGATAGTCATGTCTTCCTCTTTCTTTGGCATACTGCGCTAGATGGATTTCCAAGATGGAAATGACTTAGACTCTTGAGGGAGGGATGGGGGTTGAATGATCTTAGATTTGGCTTGACTGCATGACTTGGTTCCATGATGGGAAAGACAAAGCTCCTTCCTAAACCTTTTGATTCTACTTCTCTTCTTTTGTCCTTGTCTTCATCTCTAACTCTCTGACCTACTTATCAATATTCTCTTAGAATGTATTTTATCTAAGGTGGTTAGTAGCTTCATGAAGATAAGAAACATAAGAATGATCTTGAAGAGGTATGAGAGATGCTTGCATAGGTTTAGATCCTCCTTTATCTTGGGTTTTCAAATCCAAACTTGCCTCATTTTGCTTATCCCATGACTTCACCACTTGGTTCCATCTTGGAACCTTGAATGACTTCAAAAGGGGTTCTTGAGGAAGGATGGAGTCTTGGACCTTAATAGTAGGCTATTCCACAAAAATCTCCTTATTTGTTTGATATCTCTATTGGATAAAATTCTAGGAAGGAAAGGTCTGAGGAACACATGAGGAACTTGGCATACTCAAAGGGGCACTTGGAATGGTCTATTGAGGAGGAATGGGTGGCACATAAGAAGGCTGAGGTGGTGTATATTAAGGCACATAAGGTTGGTGAGGTTAGACCTATTGTTCCTCAAGACCCTTTATCTTGTCCTCAATTCTTTGAATATAACCACCTACATCCATCATCTCACCTATGAAATTGTTACAATTTGATATCTCAACAGGTGTTAATTATTATTTTATTTATTGCAATGACTCTCTCACATGATGAATCATGTGAGTAGGGACATCTTGGCCATAATATTTCTATGATCACAATTCTAATGCATGCTTTTCAAGGCTTATTAAAGTCTGATTAAGTGTTGGTATATATGGGTCATGATAGGGTTGATGAGAAATAATATTATGATAGCCTTGTTGTTCATATGGAGGATTAGGACAATATTCTTTCATATAAGACTAAAATAGGTCCTCATGTTATTGGTGAGGATCATAAGGAAGGTAAGAGTTATTCCCTTGATAATAAAGATCATGAGAAACTTGCCAAGGTTCCTCATAGCTTTGACAAAAAACTTAGTAGGGATGATTTGGCTCATATGGGTCATGAGGACCATATTGGAGCTACTGATAAGGAGGTGGATAATAGGTATATTCACCATATCTATTTATATTGACCTCATATATCAAATGAGATGTAAAAATTGATTAGAAACTTCATTGATATATACCTAGTCTGCTCATAACCAAAAGCTTCTATTTTGAGTTGTCATTGGTGCTAATTTGTTACTTCTAAAAGGTGATAGAGGAAAGACACACCAAAAACCTTTCTCTTGTTTTGGACCTAGTCCCATCGAGCATGCTAGAACTATTATAGACTAAAATTTCACCCTAACTGAGAAAGGAGATTGTTTAGGCCTCCCTACTCAAACTCTAGTCCAACATGGTACTGACCCTAGGCTGTGCGTATCATATGATGGGGTCAAACCTCTAGGATTTTTAATGAGGTTATCTCCTCTCATGCATCATTTATCTAATTTTCACACTAAAACCATCTATGAGAGAGAGAGAGGAGAGAGAGAGAGAGAGAGAGAGGAGAGAGATAGAGAGATAGAGAGAGAGAGAGAGAGAGAGAGAGAGAGAGAGAGAGAGAGAGAGAGAGAGAGAGAGAGAGAGAGAGAGAGAGAGAGAGAGAGAGAGAGAGAGAGAGAGATAAACCTAAGATAATAATGGTGATGCATATAATTTATGGTTGATCTACTTTGCTTAACTCTTATAACACTAATGAAATAAGTTAAAAACTAGATTTAGGATCCCAAATATCTGTCATACATTAGTGTTTCATGAAGAGGTTCACCAAATGATCTAAACTGAGGGAAATAAAGGAGAGGTCTAAATTAAGACACTAACCAATCACAATATCCACATGTGGGCTTCAATCTAGATATGTATAAAATTAAACATGACCTACATAACCATATGAACTAGTAACTAGGTGAGATCATAATTGGATGAGGGAGAAACTTCTACCACATATGAAAATCTAACATGTACACACTATAATAAACAATAAAATTTAAAACATAGTCTTATATTCATCTCAAGAGGTTACAAGCTCCATCTTGGTAGAGTTTGGTAATGCCCAAGAGAGGGAGTAGAGAAAATATAGAGAGGATCCATTTTTTTGGCTCAAAAGCCTTTATATATAGCTAGAAAAAAGAAAGATAGATGGGAACAATGCCTTAGAGAGTGGATGAAAGTCCTTGATATCAAGGATTGAGGTGGTAGCACTTGATTGCCTTCTATGTGTGTGCCTTGATCAACAATAGGTCTTATTTTGTCCCTCTAGTCTCTGAGATCCTCCTATTGGTTGAGAGTGTCTTACTAGAGATAAGGGTTTATTCCATAATGACTAAGTCCGTTTGATCAAAATCAATGCCCCTATTGCCTCTCCAAGTATCAGTTCACCATCTTGAGACCCCAAGTCCACTTGATGTGCTTATGAGGATAAAATTCTCAAATCTTGATACTAAAAATCATGCCATGCTTTGAGTGGTGGAGTACATACTTTGATGATGATGGGCACCCTTGCATTTATCACATATTCATTCCATTTCCATATCTGGATCATAGGTCCCACCTATAGATGGAAAAAAAATCCAAGGACATTGGTTTTCCTATAATTGTCTATATTAAAATAGACCCATAGACTATATAGAAACTTCTAGACTCCATTGGGTCTAAAAACACCCAATTTATCTCTGTAAGAATCAAGAGTTCATTGTACACATATCCTTCTTTAGAAATGGTGAACCAATCACGAGAAAGAACCCTACACGCTATAACTTATCAAACTAGAGACCAATATTAGCTACAAAGGTAGTCCCCTCATGTTCCTCATACTTAACTATATTAGTTAGATCAACTTTATGAAATTTGAATGAGCTTTAATGGCATTGAAAAAACCTTACAAAACCTTGAATTTCATGGTTGAAAATGGATTCTCAACCTCTGTCAAAAACCTTGGGCTCATCTTTGATCTAATTGGTTTTCAAAATCTGAGTAAGCTCATTGACACATTAACCATCTCATTCCATTGATTTCAATTGGTATGAATTCCTAAGAACCATCGATTCTCTACCAGTTGAATGTGCCCTTGACACTTTTCATGCACACATTTGTTTTTGAGATCTGCTAACCCTTTGACCTTCACTCACCATTAGATCTAAATGCTCAATCAAATGCTAACTATTGATCAACTAAGACCCACTATTTGAAAGCTAATTTATAGTTCATGATCCTAAAAATGACATCCTCACTCCCATCAAATGACATTCATGTGACCATCATTGACGGTCACACGATCATCAAATTTAAGCTAAATAGGATTTGTCTTGTTATGTCTTAAAGTTGACATCCCACTAACCATAAATTTATGTCTTGTAGAACATAATTGACATCCCACAGACCATAAAATTTAAGCATAGATAGATTTTTTCCCAAGCTTTATTTTGACATTAGCACAAATGTCGTATGTTGTAGGTCCATTTTGACCAACTTTGTAGACTTATATCTTGAAGTGCGAGAGTCATAGAGGCATCAAAATTTAAGAAGATGTTCTTGAGGTCAAAAGGAAAAAACCCATTTTATTTTATGGTTTTTGGAGATTTCTAGGTGAATATATTAAATGCATAAGTTGACTGGTCCATTTGATTTTATGTGATGTCCTGGCTCAAAAATGGCTAAGTATGGAAACTTGGCAAATTCTGTTGAGGAGCCAACTTTGAACCTACATAAATCTTGTTGCAATTTGGTAGAGGACCTAAAAATTAGCACATATAAACTTTGTATAAATGTGAAGAAACCCCTGTGACCACTCTCCCTGACTTATCCACATATGTGAGATATGACATCAACAAAGTAATTACTTAGAAATTCTGCCACTAGACCCAAGATACCTAGATGAACACAATGAAGAACTAGTCCCTTGCATTTCCACACTTATTTCAAGAAATTTTAACATCCCATAGGGTATCTATAATATGGTCCATGCTCTAAATGTTTAAAAACACATGAGAACCTATATGATCTCTTCCAATTTACAATCTTGGACCCCCTTTCTAAGCCTTTGATCTAATGCTTCATCAAACCATACAAGAGATTCTTATGTAGGCCAAAAATGGCCAAAAATTAATTCATACCCTATGATTTCAATGTTCATCCTTGAATCAACATCCCATGAATTTTTGGTTTTTTACATACCATATCATCCAATTTGCTCATTATTGGCCCTTTTGGTGCACACTTTAGCAGATTATGGAGAAAATTGGTGATGTTATGCGAGATGTAATCATTCTAAAATGTACTAAAAAGCATCATTAAGTCCATCAAGGTGGTGAAAATACCATATTATTGAATGTTGTGCACTATCTACCCATACATTTGTGCATCTATGGTTGCAACACTATCTTTGGTGGTTTCTTGTTACTTTATTATTTTCATAATCTATGTTACTTTGTGCATCAACCCTTTAGCCATGGTGGGATATAGATACTTATTTAGTTGTGATTTCCTAATATCATGGTCCTATGGCAATTCTAAAGGTGGTAATCCTTGATCTACATTTTACTGATGAGTGATGACTTACAAGAAGCATCCTCTCAGGGATGTGTAGTTACCATTTTTACATTTTGCATAATGTTTTCCTCACGCTATTTTCCCAACATTGGATAATCCTATGTATCATGTTTTTTAGAGACCTTGTAATAGGTGTAGTAGGATTGATGTTATGGATTCATAGGGCAATTCCTTTGTGCATGGTTGTATTCACTATATAGATAACACTGAATTGGGGGTTGAGGTATCTTTCCTCTACCTCCTTGTAGTCCACCTTGATAACCTCCCCTCATTACTCCACATTATCCTCCTTTATTTTGTTAGAACCCATAGTTTACAAACTATTGTGGTCTATAGTTCTAATAATTCTATTGAGGGTTCCAGCCTTGCATTTATTAGTTTCACCCATATCCACCATATTGAGCCTAAGTTGGTTGTGGGTCCAATTAGATTGCATTGGTTGTAAGACCATAAAATTCCATGAATTCTAAGTCTGCATAGGGGATGTCTAGTTATGAATAGGTGGATTCCAACTAGTTATGTTTGTAGGTTGGTACATTGGTACTATCGATGCCCAAGGTACAACAACTAGATTGGTGCTATAAGTGTTCACATCAGGTGTGATGATATCCTATGGTGTCATATTATCTTTCTTCACAGCTACTAAAAAGACATTTTTGGTAACATCTTCTCTTAGTTCTTGTAATGTTTAGTAATTATTCTCATCATGATTTTGGGCTTTGCAAGTGTTGTAATAAAAATTTCATGGGTTCCTTACATAATATTTTAGAAGATGACATTGAGATGTTGCATGTACTATTACATGATAAATATCATAGAACCCAATTTTTATTCTTGGGCACTCATTCCTATGGTGCCCTTCGTTACTGCACTCTTATACCAAAGATTTGATTGAGGCCTCTACATTGATTTTTTTTGTTGTTCCAATTTTTTTATGAGGAGTTGTAAGGTGTTATCTATCTGTAAACTAGGAGCCAAATCTCCCCCATTATCTTCAATCTATTCCACTCAGATTGTAGATGTTATAGCCTCTACTTTGTTAATGAATTGGGTTTACATGATAGCAAACCTTATACTTGGTCTCAGTCCCTCTACAAACTAAGTAGCCTTTTCCTTATCTACCATAAAAAACTCAATCATACGATCATACTTGAAAATAGTCTCTTTGGCTCCTTGGCTAATTTCCTTGAGATCTTGTATGGTCTGACTAGAGCATTTTTGGACCTTGAATTCTACAATCAACATTATTTTGACTTCTTCTAAAGAAGTTTGGTCAACATATTTGTCAAATATAAATTATAAATCTCTATCATCCAATACTTCAATCAAATTGCACTTCATCACTGCTTCATCAGTGATTCCTTTAGCTTTCCATTTGATAGTGAAAATGAGTAAGTACTACTTCAAATTTGTAAACCCATCATAAGGAGCCAGGTGGTTCAGTGTTCCCAATTGAGATGCCATAGTGGGGTTTCCTACAGGTATCATAGTTGATTTGCTTACAACTACCATCAGGGATGGTTGCAATTTTAGAGACTTCTATGTAATTGTAGGTGCCTTTTAATATAATGGTGGTTGTGATGTCTCCTCTAATTCTGTGGCTGTGGTAGTTGTAAATATAAATCCATCATCTCCTTCTCCTTTTTCTATGATTTGAAATTGTGTAATGAAATCCTTAGCTTGTAGAAGAATTAGAGGATCTGTCTCTATAAAAAACACTGATGTTATGTTCTTCTTCTATTGGCCTAAGAAACTCTATGCAACTTCACGATATGTAGCCTTTTTACTTTTAGGGTTCTTCTATGAACCTTTTTTGGAATTGGTCCTTTCCAAGTGTCATTATCTAAATTTGTATAGGAATTATTGTGTTTTTTAAAAAAAATGGGCTTGAGGGATGTGTTATTCCTTGGGAAATGATCCTCACCTCCAAATATGTATCTCTTAAAATTTGAACCTATACTATGTCTAAAACTATAAGGTAATCCTTGATTTTATTTTTGGGATAGCATTCTTGGAAACTATAAAATTTTACCCATTTGTTCTACTTATTTACTACTACCTTCTTCTTTCATGTATGTTAAATCCTCATCACTTCCTCGTTCTCTATCTCTACTTAGCCCAGGCTCCTCAATCTATTTCTCTTCACTACACCCTTCTCTTTATCATCTCCTTTCATCCAAATCATCAATGTTACTACTTCTTCTATTCATAGCTTCCTAAAAACACAATCTATTTATTCCATATCCTCTATTATTGTAACTCTCTTTCTAACTCCAAAGTATTTTTACAATCTTTTTCCTATGGATTCTCCATGCTGGACTCAAGTTCAAGCTTTATCTTTTCATCTTTTATTCATTCCCCCTTATTTCACACACACCCCCCATGACACCAGAAGTGACTAATCCATATGGAAAAGAATAGGCACCATTAATTTTTCCACAACCAACATATTAACGAGCGTAGGAAGTTTTTGCAATAATTTTCTTCTTATCCCTCTCACAAATAGATCCTTTTCCACTTCAAATGTTATGTAGCCTTGTAATGCAAACTCTATGATATACCTATCAATGGTCGAATCCAACCAATGATCTATCACACAAGTCTAGCTGATGTCTAAGTCCTGATGTTGTTCGATCTTCTCTTTAGACCACTTAATGTTAACAATTGCATGAGATAAAAAAAATGATGTTCTAGATGAGTCAACCAGTCATCTAAAAATCTAGGTAATTTGCACCAAAATATCTCATAAATTTCACCATAAATATGTTCTTGCACAATATATTGTTTAGAATACCCTATTCTCTGAGATTCCTTTTCCACAAACTCAGCTATTTTTTGATCTAACTAACATTCCATTTCTCTTGATCAAGCAACCACCTTAGCATATCCTCAATAGTGAGTTCTATGCTCACTGTACCATTATTAGTAGAGGTTTTTGGGTTCACCAGAACATGCTAATTACAAGGATAACTCCTACAATTTATGGGAGAGATTGTAAGAAAAGAAAAATCATTACTTGATATTCACTTTTATCCTAGGATCATAGAGGCTTGTCCAATTAGGATTAATCCTATGAATATGTACTCTGATAGATAAGTCATGGTAACCTCAAATATGATGACATAGTTACCAAACTTGCAGAGAAAAGATATTTTGGTTATTCCTTAATATACTAATATTTCTAACCAATGAAATCACTTTGCAAATAATTATAGCTAAAGAATATCAATTCATGGGGTTATAATGCAATCTTACATGACTTTTAAATAGGAAAATAATACCAATTATAAGCCAAAAATAGATTCATACAAGATAGTCATGTGACTCATAACATTACCTAAAAGATATATCTCACATAAGAAGCGCAAAACTATTATATGAACCATCAAATACTAATTTAACTTACAATATTTAGATCATGAAAACTCATTACACTTTCAATCTAGAAATCTAAGGATTTATTCAAAAGACCTGAATACAATATTACTTAAATACTTATCCAGAACTATCTAACATTGTCTAACCCATTCTACTACAATCCATAAGAATATATAATCCTGAAAACTATATTATTATAACTACGAAGTCTATACTTGGCACCTAGGTATGTCAATCTATATTTTGTTGATAAATATTCCATGTACCCAATCCCAACTAGAAATAGAATAAATTCATAAAAATCATTGAAAGAAACCATGATCTCTATCTACATGGCACATTTATAGATGTCAGTGGTTAGTGTAAACATTTCCTAGCTAACACCAGAGGATGCTAAATTAAAAATCAATGAAGATCACTATGAAATCAATACATCTAACATCAACAACATTATCCTAAAATCACACCTACCTTGAATGGGTGTCATTTGAAATATCAAGAAACTATTTGCATCCTACATCTTGGTTGCCTCTAATAAATTGAGATGCTATTAAAAAAAATCATCCCATGGTGAAAAGAAGTCTTTTGGTGCCTTGGAAAAGTACCATGATGGAAACCAATTTTCATCATCATGGTAAAACAAAATATTTTTTACAAGTACCCCCCCAACACTTGGGGGCAAAATCCATTTCATGTCTACAGTCATATCCCATGTTCCTTGACAACCCAATCCCTATCATGGTCCAAACACCTTTATCTAGCAGGTCCATCCATCCCTTATCCCTATCTAGTTTATCATTACTTCCCATCTTGACCTTTTTGAAGGAGTGGAAGATGTATTGGGAAATGTTTTGGAATAATCTTGGCATATCTTCCAATAGACACTCAAGAAACTAGATATTTGGTTTCCTCATGATGTGGTCATTGATAGTCCCTAGTCCATTCTTCCTTGATCCTCATCTTATTTTTGACATAACCCTCATCCTTTTTTCATCCCATCCATTATTCTATCCATCTTCATCCTAGTTTCTAGTCATGGTATTCCCTTTTCTAGTAACCCCCTTTGTATAGTGTATATTCATATTCTAACAAGCCTTAAAAATTGAAATATTCCAAAAATCCAAAAAAACTATAAAATATAGAAAAATCCAAAAGTATTCAAATATGTCTTGTTTTATGACCATTCTCCCATTCACATCCATCTCTATGCCCTTCACCTCTCATTTCCATAACCAAGTCATAACCAACCATCCTGCTATTGTCTTTCATCCCTTATTCTGAATCGGGGCAAATATGGTCTATATTGAGCTAACATTGACCTAGTCTCAATTTATCCTGATAAGTCTTAAGTATTTAATTTAAGTTCAAACATGGTTAATCCAAAAGTTGTCTATCCCTTATTCTTAAGTTGAAATTTACTCAAGAACACCCTATTCACAACCCTCTTACATCGTAATCATGATCAAGGCAAGTCTATGCATCCTCGTTTGTTGGCATCAATTTTAATCCTCATTCATCCCATCCTTATACATTTAGACACAACACAAGACCCTATTTGACTGATGTGTATATATTTATGTGTGTTATTTGTATGATCTGTATGTTTTTATTTGTCTTTAGGTATATATTATCTATAAATGTTTGTTTGTATATATCTTTTATGTCTTATTTTGATCTTTATTGTAGCATAAAACTTTTTGTCTATTGGGAAAAGAAAAATGATGCTATGATGACATAAAAAAAATCTATAATTATGCTTTTAGGTACCTTCGATGATGCAGAGTTATCTATTTTCCCATTTTATAGTTATGCACTGTGGCACAACATTCTCTTGATCATACTTATATCATTAGGCATATTGCCTAGTGTTATATTTACATCAGATTGCTTAGACTATGATAATCCTTATTACAGTAATGATGTCTTGATAATATACACACTCATCATTTATCTTATCCTCTATCACTTGTATAATCATCTAATCATCTTTGTCCCATCATCAATTTAATCATCTTGGTCCAATCATCTAACTAAATCATATGTCATAACATCATAACATCTCATATCCAATCATTTATCCTATTCCTTTATCTTTAAGTCAATCATCCAAGTCCACTTGTCTAGTATCCAATCATTCCTCCAAATACTTTAACATCACACCTATATCCTCTAGTATCCAATAGTCACCAACATCTAACATCTCATCTTCAATTATTTATCCTAGTCCTCTATCTTCATGTATAATATATAAGTCACATCCTTTATCTAACAATTAACATGTTTAATAGTCATTTTCATCTTCTTCATATAGCCTATCTTTTCATCTGTCATCTAGCCTAAACTACATTGGTCGAAGGTCTTTTCAGAATATGTAGTCAACACTCAATCACATCGTGTGCCCTTAGGTCAACTCGACCACTCTCTCTTCTTTTCCCATCATTTTTCATCACATCTCTCTTGTCCTTCATCATCCCCACATATTTCATCAGTCAAATCCTTGAATTATAATATAAATCATTCATCAATCAGTCCATTGATCGATCACCATCCCCATAATCATCTCCCTAATATTTTTATCAATTGTCCACACTTGTTGAGTGGTCTCAATAAATCACAACATCCATATTTTATTCCATCAATCACCTATTATAACCGATTGATTAATTCATCATTTAAAGTTTACAGTTTCCTCCTTCAATTGGGACATGATCAGGACTATAAATTTATTATTATCTCTTGTTACCTTGCATGTGTCCTTGCTAAGGTAATTATTGATATTAATCACATTGTGGCTCATTGATTCGATGTATTACAACCTAATTCTTCCCCTTCATCCCTTAGTCACTTGATCATATTATTTCTTCTCTCTTATTTCCTTCATCATAGCACTTGATTTCATATTTGAGCTACACTCATTATTAATCTTATCAAATTATTATCTTATCCTATCCTACAACTCTACCTTATATGCATCTTTACTTGGGATATGTTGAAAGCTCATGGCCTTTATCATCTTAGTCTACAACTCTCCCTGGCTTATGTCCTTACCTAGGATACATCAAAATCTTACATAATTTTATCTTATCATCATCATGTCATGGTTGATTCCCCCTTTGGATGTGATGATAACCATGACACAATCATTTCTACTCCCTGAGTATAGGTATTTTCCTTAGGCATCATCACTTTATAGCTCACTACTCATGCCAAGTTCATTTTTTTCATCATCAGTTCCACATCTCGCTTAATAAATATTCATGCCCACTTGTGAACTTTAAATTCATAAAATCCTACCTACTTCTAGGCTTTCCTATAAGCCTACCCCCTATTCCTCACTTAACACTTATTCTAAACCAATTTAATATTCACCTAATCATCATTAGATTCCCTAATGGAATCTATAAACTCTCCCCCACCCTTCTCCTTATCTAGAGAGTTCTTTCTCTAGAGAATTCTAAGAAATTTTTAATTCCTTATAATTGTCTCCTTCATCTCTAGAGTTTTCTTCTCTAGAGGCTTTCAATGAATTTTTAATTCATTGGAAAATATCTTTCTATGGCCTATTTAAATCCATGACTCCCTCCATTCCAAATAATGAGAAAAGTCCATAAAAAAATCACTCCAAAATCTCTTAATCATCCATTAGTCCTTTTGTCAAACAATCATCCAATATGAGTCAGTTTATCCAACTAATATCATGTTGAAACTTTGAGTCTATTTGTAAGCAATCTATTATCCATACCATTTAGTCTTTTTTTTTGTCTTGATCCTATTTAGAGCAATTAGGTTTCAATTTTATAATGTTATTATAAATGTATATTCTGCTATGCATTATAGTCTAATGGCTCTAAATTAATGAAGTAGATTGGTAATTTGAGTGATTTTAATAAAATTACATATCTCTAATCAATTGCTCAAAATTTCCATCTTCCAATTACATTATTCAAATCCTAAAGGTTAAAATATTTTTTAGTATTAAATCATGATGTGGATACATATTTTCTAAAATAAATACAATATAATATAAGTATATATACTCACAAGGTTTTGTCCTTAACATGAACAAGAAGTAGGAGATCATCACTAAAACCAAGAGTAGATTGTATAAGATGCTGAGAGGGAGAGTATTATAGATTAATTTAACTCCAACTACATAGCCTTTTGTATCCCTTACATACCTCTTATCTACTTAGAGTGGACCCATCCTTTAAAATAAAAATAGATACAAACTTGATGACAAGAAATAGGTCATTGTTTAAGTGAGTTAATATTGCAACTAGTCCATGCAACATGATACAAGTATCAAAGTGAACTAAGATAGGAATTAGTACATTCTTAATATATAATTATTATATAAATTAATTATGGCCATAATTATGGATTTAACAAGTCCACCTTGTCTCACTAGTACTCGATAAAATAATCAATCATAATAAGACTAATCACGATTTATTTCATCACTCAGTACTCACGTAACGAAATTCATGACTCTATCCCTAGGCATCCCCAACATACCCATCCTAACAATTTATTGGCCTTGAATGTATCCTAGGAATTAACATTGTGATCTTAGAAAAGTGTGTATAGGATAAAGTTTTACATGGGTGTCTCATACCACCCATGCAAGCCAAGATCTCATTCACACTTTTACAAAGGACCATACAACAAAATTTTGGTTTATAATTATTTAGGTTTTAGTTTATGGATTAGATACATTCCTATTGTTAGGGATATTTCTAAACCCTTAATGATGAATTATAGAATAAATAATAAACTTAAATTTGCAATCATGTAGCAATATTACAAAGGTGATTAATTGCCAAAACTTGAAAGTAAGATTTTTTAGGGACCAAGAATGATATGAATTCCATGTTTCAAGTTTTCTGTCTATAGCATTTTGGTAATGCCTACTAACCATCAATTGTGCAATATGATCCTTATTTCCAATCATTTTAGTATAAGGGAATATTATTTTGGTAATGCTTACTAACCATCAATTGTGCAATATGATCCTTATTGCCAATCATTTTAGTATAAGGGAATATTTGAAAAAGGAGCCAATATCAAATTGAACATCGATACGATGTTCTTGATAAATCAAATATGTATTTTAAATGATATAGTTATGATATCAAATTGAACATCGATACGATGTTCTTGATAAATCAAATATGTATTTTAAATGATATAGTTATGATATTAAAATAAAAATAGATACAAATTTGATGACAAGAAATAGGTCAGTGTTTGAGTGAGTTAATATTGCAACTAGTCCATGCAACATGATACAAGTATCAAAGTGAACTAAGATAGGAATTAGTACATTCTTAATATATAATTATTATATAAATCAATTATGGCCATAATTATGGATTTAACAAGTCCACCTTGTCTCACTAGTACTCGATAAAATAATCAATCATAATAAGACTAATCACTATTTATTTCATCACTCAGTACTCACGCAACGAAATTCATGACTCTATCCCTAGGCATCCCCAACATACCCATCCTAACAATTTATTGGCCTTGAATGTATCCTAGGAATTAACATTGTGATCTTCGAAAAGTGTGTATAGGATAAAGTTTTACATGGGTGTCTCATACCACCCATGCAAGCCAAGATCTCATTCATACTTTGACAAAGGACTATACAACAAAATTTTGGTTTATAATTATTTAGGTTTTAGTTTATGGATTAGATACATTCCTATTGTTAGGGATATTTCTAAACCCTTAATGATGAATTATAGAATAAATAATAAACTTAAATTTGCAATCATGTAGCAATATTACAAAGGTGATTAATTGCCAAAACTTGAAAGTAAGATTTTTTAGGGACCAAGAATGATACGAATTCCATGTTTCAAGTTATCTGTCTATAGCATTTTGGTAATGCCTACTAACCATCAATTGTGCAATATGATGCTTATTTCCAATCATTTTAGTATAAGGGAATATTATTTTGGTAATGCCTACTAACCATCAATTGTGCAATATGATCCTTATTGCCAATCATTGTAGTATAAGGGAATATTTGAAAAAAGAGCCAATATCAAATTGAACATCGATACGATGTTATTGATAAATCCAATATGTATTTTAAATGATATATTTATGATATTAAATTGGTCAATTGCATCAATGCCAATCAATTATTAATATCTTTTTAAGTGCAATTATCCTACTTTTTATTGTTTGATTTAAAATACTCATGTTGAAATGCTTTTATTAAACCTTAATTCATAGTGTTGGCATTATCAATGCTGTTAACATAATTAATATTAGAATATTAGTGTTAAGTGGAATGTTCTTACTTAGAGAGTTGTACATGATTTATTTTGACTTTTTTTTAATATAGTTTATTGTAAAAAATATGTTCATAAAGTAAAAGGGAAATATAATATTATCATCAATGATGGTATAAATGGTATTGAGAAAAAGCAACAATAAAATTTAATTACAAGAATGGTGGTAGTATAAGTGGTACTCAAAGTACTCCTATTATTTTATATATTTATAACCAATAGAAACTTTTCTTGTTGGAAGAAGAATATGAAACTAAATAAAAAAGTAGTGAACAATATTGAATGCAAGTTATCACATTTTGTATGATTCTTGTATGTATCAAAGGGCTTGCTTGCATTATTAAGTTAGAGACTTGAAATTATAGTGTAATACCTTGTTAGTAATCATGGTTTATTTATTTAAAGTTATAAATATCAGCCTCCATTAAATATCTTAAAAAATATTCAAGAATTGCTTTAGAAAATTATTAGAATAATTAAAAAGGAGAGAAGGGGGTAATGGAGTTCCCAAAATCTATATTAGACATTATTGTTAAATTTGTTATAGAATTTCCTTTTAATAACAATAAATAAATTATTTAAAAAAACTAAATAAAAATTACTACATTATTAATCATTTGATAACATACTGGTATTGTTGATTTCAAGACTAACTTCATCATACACTAATTTAATTATAACCTAAATTTTAAATGATAAATTCTTCTTAAAATATTGAAATTAAAATTTAACTTAATTCGTCATCAATATTACATCCTTCATGCTGCATACCTGAATTTATTGACAATATCTCATACTATTATTACAAACTAGTCTGCATTTCTAGTTTTTATATGGATTCACCCTATTATCTAGGCTGAGTTTAGTCATCAATATACATTATAAGATGGAATCAGAACAACAAAACACATTTATAAAAAAATATAAGTACAATTTATATAATCAAAACATGGTTCTAAAAAGAACCAAAATGTAGACCATATAATTCAAGCATATTTTATAAAAGCAAGGCGCACTCTATGAAAACTGGATGCAGTATTATTAAAGCCTTTTGTAGTCTATAGAAGACAAATGCAGTCTTTCTAGAAATATATTGCCAAATGTCATTTCTTAGGATGCCATGGTTTTCAGATATATACCATTGGTAAGTCTAAAGTCAATTCAGTAAAAGCCAAATATAACGTTTTTTTAATGAAATCCAACTGTTCTTTTTACAAAACCATACATAGTTTAGATAATATAAAAATAAAAATGTAATAAATTCATACCACACACTTTCCAGAGGAGCTACACAGTTTTATCAAACTAACACAATTTTCACTACCTTAAACAAATTTATAAAATTTAAAACGCAGTTTTTATCAGCAAAAATTTAAATTAAATCAAATCAAATTAAATTCATCCAAATATATAGCTATTCAAAAATAAATTCCACTATGGTGTAGCCCATGTGGGAGACAAAATAAAATTTCCAACCTACTTAATTAAATGACAGTTGTCCAGATTGGTTTTGATTTTGTTAAATATTTTGAGTCATGGGATTCATTTTTCCATTAAAACTTAATATTTTGAAATTTATCTTTAAAAATTTAAGTAATTACTTGCATGGCAGTGTTTAAATTAGTCGTCGTTTTCATGATGTAAGAAAAGTTGGAAGTTAAATAAAAATAGTTCATATTTGATTTTATTATATCGATAAAATATTTTAATTTTTTAATTAAGTATTTGTAGTTTTTTTTTTAATTTATAAATCTTTTTAATTTTAAATGGCATAATTCAATTATCAATTTCTTTTAAAATCATCTTTGTAAAAACATTATATAATATTTATTATAATTTTTATATACATTAAAAATTTAATATTATATAATTTATATAAATATTAGATTATAAAATTTATATTTTAATATTATATCAATTTTTATAGTATGTGTATTGTATGTAACAATAGTTACAAATATTTCTCTCTTTTTGTTTTGATTGTATACAACATTGATTACAAAGCTCGAGTTTTTATGATATAGTTTTGTCAATCTTTTTTTCCTCTTATTTTGAAGATTCACATATTTACTTCCTTTCATTCTTGTAAAGCATTCAAAAGTAAATATAGGGTTGAGCGGCACATTAGATATCGATTTTTGTTGCAATCAAATCAACTTTCATGACATGGAAGCTACAACTCTGGGATCTCATTGTCTCGTCCCATGATCAACAACATTGCATCATTGATTTGAGTTGCACATGAGATGTGCAGTGCTATCACACTCAAATTGACTCTCACGATGTCCTCGTCCACCCTTGACAAAAGAAAACAACCAATACATTTTGTATGGCCTTGCCATTTCTTCCAATGGTTCGAGTATGGTGTTTCTATATATTTTTAACGCTGATGTAATTGCTCTAAGTATTAATATATTAACATTGTGAATGAGTGGAAGCTACAAGATCGATTATGAGACTGTAATGTGTTGTCCCAACAGTAATGACATCATATCAATAATTCAAACTATACATGAAATGTATAGCTCTACCACAGTCAAATCAACTTTCATAACATCTTTATCCACCCTTAACAACAGAGAATATCTATTCAAATATATTACTACATTGCTTTAACAATATAACTTGAAAAACCTTGTCATTACCCCTCTCGATCACTACCCAACTTTTTAGTATTTACACTCATCCAAATTGTAACTCTCTCCCAACCACCTTAAAACGTTATGGATCCATTGCCGTCCATATCATACATTTTAAACGCATCTCTTACATCCTGCAACCTCGCCGCACTGTCGACGCCCTCCGTATTCAGGGGTTTTTCAGGTTTATCCTTAAATATTTAAGTTTTTCTTGCTGGTGTAAATAATTGCCGATAGATTTACACGGGTTTCAAAACGACTTCGAGTTCTTCAAATCTGTGTGTGATGCAGATTGAGTTAGTGCTTTCTGTTGATTTGCCGTGTAATCTGTTTTTCTGTTATTGGTGCTTTCAAATATGTAATATTTCTCATGGAATGTATTTTCCGTGCTGTGTGTTGTTGTGCAGTGTAAGCTGTTTATTTTGTTAATGGTGCTTTCAAATCTGTAATAGTTATCGTGGAAAGTATTTTCCTCGTGGTACTTAGGTTTAGCCTCATTTTAAGTTATTCTGATGAGAGGGTTTTAAAACGAATTCGAGCTCTTCAAATCTCTGTGTTCCTGCTGGTAATCACAGACAACCTTGATCTGACGAAGCATATTTCCGAAACACAGGGATCATGTTGGTGTCAATCTCGATATTTCTTTGGTTGGCCATGGGATCTTTCTGCGATCTTAAAAAGGCACATTCTATCGAGCTCACATGAGATTAGGACACCTTTTACAGTCTATTTTTTGCAAGAGTTTCTGTGTTCATCTGTATGATAACGTACCATCCCACCTCTTCTCTTTCATATTTCTTATGAGACGAATCTGTAGGGATTCATTAAGTAGCTTTCATTCCATTATTCATGTTATATAGAGATCTTGTTCAAATATGGAAACCAACTAATTAGGAAGCCATAATTAGGAAATAAAATAAAATTTAAATTTCAATGTCGATAAGTTAGATTGATTATTTGTGAGTGTTCTTTTATTATAACTTAAAAGTTTTTAATTTACCAACTTTAAATAGTGTTAGCGATGATTGAGATTTTATTAAAAAAAAAAATCAATGTTATATGAAGAACCAAAGTTTATTATGATTAACACAAATTTGGATATTATAAATTAATATTTTAGATAATGGTATATGTGCAAGATTAAGCATTCGCGACCAATATTAGTAAAATTGTTCATAATATCTTTTATTATAAAGGAAGATAAATAGTTGTACGTTTTGTCATAAAATTGTTTCATCTCTCTTGAAAATATTGATAAGGATGGGAAAGTTAATAATGGGTTACTCTTGACATTTATCATTTAATGACACCAATGTACAGGACATATGATCAAATAAACTATTTATCTATTTGCATAGTTCACTGTCATATTTGTATTTGATACATTCTCCTTTTTGTCTTTTGATATCCCATTTATCCATCTTTCCTCAATGACACTCTCCCTATTTATAGGGAAATAAATGTTGGGTTGTGGAGCTAAAAGCTTCAACTGTTGCAGACATGGAGGAGGTTGCTAAGTTCCAGGAGTATCGGCGTCAACAGTGTAACCGACGTCGGTCACATACAGTGCAGAAGGCAACCGGCATCGATAGGGAGTCGGCCGATGTCGGTCAGAACCAGTCAGACAGGGACCGACGTCGGTCGCCTGTGTGTTCCAGAACTGTTCGTTGCACGAATAGTTAGTTGAACTGAGTGTTTGCATGTTAAAGGGCTAATTATAGTCTCGAGCTACGTGTCTAATTATTGTAATTAGAGGTCTATTTTTGTATGCATGAGATTCTATTTAAAGACCCATGAGGCATGTATTGTAATCATCAAGAAGGCAAGTAAATCATTGAAGCAAGAAAGCAAGGTCAAGGAGATCTACAGGTGTAAGGTCAAGGAGATCAACTGAAGCATTCAAGGAGGGGATAAAAACTCAGGTTGTTGAGTTGGTTGTGGTTGAGAAAGAGAGAGAGGGAAGAAGTCCTTGAGGTGTGGGAAACCTTTGAGGTGGAAGAAGAAGTGGCATCTTCTTTATTGTATTTTCTTCTAGTACTATTTAATACAAGAGTGTGTATTGTCTCTCATATTCTTTGTTGTTTCAAGTTTCTAGTTACTTAATCATTCTGGTATAATTCCGTGTTTAATTGCTTATAAGAAAAGTAATCAATTGTGCTTCTTTGGAGAGGTTCCTAACAATTAGTATCAGAGCTAAAAGTTTGCAGGGAGCAGGTTATTGTTTGATTACAGGTCATTCTCAGAGGTTTTTGATTGAGTGGGAGTTCAGCAATGGCAGAAGAAAGTAAGCTACGAATGAAGAAGTTTAACGGCAAGAATTATCAACATTGGAGGATGCAAATATAGGATTATCTGTATCAGAAAGATTTGTACTTACCGTTGGGTGGGGTTGCATGCAAGCCCACAGATATGAAGGATGAAGAATGGAATGTTCTTGATCAGAAGGCTCTGGGATCCATCAGGTTGAGCCTTGCATCGTCTATGATTTCCAACTTATCACAATGTAAGACAACGGAAGAGTTGATAAAGTCTTTGGCAAATTTATATGAAAAGCCCTCAGCGTCAAATAAGGTATTTCTTATGAAGCAGTTATTTACTTTGCAAATGTAGGAAGGTGGATCAGTATATACTCATCTTAGTGATTTTCATGGTTTGGTAAACCAGTTAGCTTCAGTCAATATTGTTTTTGATGATGAAGTAAAGGCTCTCTTGATATTATGCTCTTTACCTGAAAGTTAGGATAGTTTGGTTATGGCAGTAAGTAATTCTGCGTCTGCTTCTAAAATCTTAAAATTTGATGATGTTGTGAGTGTGATCTTGAATGAATAAATACGCAGGAAAAGCACAGGCAAATCATCAAGAAATGCTCTAAGTGCAGAAAGCAGGGGAAGGCAAAGAGAGAAGGTGGAGCAAGGGAAATCAAGGTCGGGAAGGAGATCCGAATCCAAAGGTATCACCTGCTGGTTTTGTGGAAAGAAAAGACACACAAAGAAGGAGTGTTGGTTGAGGGATAAAGAAAATCAACCTGAAGGTAAAGAAGAAGCAAAAGATGCAAATATTGTGGTACAGGATGCTCTCATACTTTCTTTGGATAGTCAGGTAGGATCATGGGTTTTAGATTTTGGTTCTTCTTTTCATGCATCTCCAAACAGAGATTTGTTCCATGAGTATGTCTAGGGAGACTTTAGAGAGCTTTATTTAAGGGATGGTACGCCTTGTCAAATAGTTGGCAAAGAGAAAGTGCAGCTGAAATTGCAGATGGACAACACATGGGTGTTGAAGAAGGTTATGCATGTCCCGGTCTTGAAGCAGAGTTTGATTTCTGTAGGAAGGTTGGGTGATGAGGGATGCACAGTAACCCTCACAGCAGATTCTTGGAAGGTTACCAAGGGTGCACTTGTTTTAGCAAGAGGTAAAAAAGTAGGTACTCTTTATCTATCTACTTGTATTACTGATTCTACTTCTGGTTTATCTACTTCAGCTGTAGATTCAAAGATGTGGCTTAATAGGCTTGGTCACATGAATAAGAAGGGAATGGACGTTCTTGATTCAAAAGGTATGTGTTCAGATTTGGAAGGCATAGATAAAGTTCATTGCAGGAAAAAGAAATTTGATGCTTTTGACAAGAACAGAGAAGCCTTGGTGTTTATGGAAGAGATGATGGGCAGAGATCAGTCACAGGGGCTGAATAAATCTGAGCAGGGCAGTATGGATAGGGTTATGATCCAAGATGAGCTCGTGAATAAAGAAGTCATCACTTACAGGAAAACACAGGTATCGACGTCGGTCCCTTGGCACCGACGTCAGCCAGACAGATACCGACATCGGTCATGTGCAGACCAATAGGGTCGATAGAGTCGACAGGAGAAGACTGACATCGGTCAGGAAGGAACCGACGTCGGCAGGGAGGACACTGGTGTCAGCCAGGGAAATGACGTCAGCAGTCAGGGTCAATGCAGGGAACCAACATCGATCGAGAACAGACTAGGAGATGGCTGAGATCGGTCACTGAAATGGATGTTGGGCGGACAACAAGCTGTCAATGAGTCTCAAACGCCCATATGGAGGTCAGAAAGGGTATGTGAACCTCATATTCGTTGTTCACCTTCTTTATTTTATTTGTTGCTTACTGATGGTCAAGAACCGGGAAGATATGAAGAGGCAATGCAGGTAGAATCCAGAAACAGTGGGAGCTTGGCATGGATGAGGAGTGTGAGTCCTTGGAGAAGAACCAAATAAGTATTTGTCGGTGGAGTTGTCAGCTAGAAGAAAGCACTGGATGAGGGATGGATTCCCATGTTAGAGAAGAGAGTGGATGGATACGTGAGACAGAAGGCCAGGGTATACGGTCTTGAGTAGGCTGTAGAACAATGGAGGTTTGACCATTGTATTTTTTCTTTACCAGGTTGGATAATATTAGCTACATTATCATGTTACTGTATTGTGTTACTTGTTGTAGGGTTACATAGACAGGAAGTTTCTGAGCTAAGGGTAGAGTTAGTTCAGAGGTGTGTCATGAAGAATTTGGGAGCAACAAAATTCTTTTGGCATAAGAGACATGGAAGATCACAGGTTGATTTTGTCTCCAGTAGGAGTTGTCAAAAAGTTTAGATGTGGCAGGGGACTTGGATGACAGGTATAGCATCACAGATTGTGTGGTGGTTATTCTTCAGGAGTGTTCTTGAAGAGGGATACAGAGCCAAGGGAATAAACTAGACGGTGTACAGGTACAGGTACAGTTGCAGCTGTTTATCTCCAAGTGGGAGATTGTTGGGTTGTGGAGCTAAAAGCTTCAACTGTTGCAGACATGGAGGAGGTTGCTGAGTTCTAGGAGTACCGATGTCGACAATGTAACTGACGTCGGTCACATACAGTGGAGAAGACAACCGGCATCGGCAGGGAGTCGGCCGACGTCGGTCAGAACCAATCAGACAGGGACCGACGTCGGTCGCCTGTGTGTTCCAAAACTGTTCGTTGTACGAACAATTAGTTAGTTGAACTAAATGTTTGCATGTTAAAGGCTAATTATAGTCTCGAGATGCGTGTCTAATTATTGTAATTAGAGGTCTATTTTTGTATACATGGGATTCTATTTAAAGACCCATGAGGCATGTATTGTAATCATCAAGAAGGTAAGTAAAATATTGAAGCAAGAAAGCAAGGTCAAGGAGATCTACAGGTGTAAGGTCAAGGAGATCAGCTGAAGCATTCAAGGAGGGGATAACAACTCAGGTTGTTGAGTTGGTTGTGGTTGAGCAAGAGAGAGAGGGAAGAAGTCCTTGAGGTGTGGGAAGCCTTTGAGGTGGAAGAAGAAGTGGCGTCTTCTTTATTGTATTTTCTTCTAGTAGTATTTAATACAAGAGTGTGTATTGTCTCTCATATTCTTTGCTGTTTCAAGTTTCTAGTTACTTAATCATTCAGGTATAATTCTGTGTTTAATTGCTTATAAGAAAAGTAATCAATTGTGCTTCCTTGGAGGGGTTCCTAACAATAAACTTATGTTGTAACTGCACACTCAATAAAACCCGTTAAGTAGTTAATTAGAGCACAATCTATTAAATAAATTTGTGAAATATGGTAATCAATGATTTTAATGTTGAATATTAACATCATATCATTACTTCAAAATAAATCAATATATTCCACTTGTCATTAGTATTACATTTTTTTGAAATTGTGCAATATATAGTCACAAACATGTTATTGAACATCACATCAATTTCAAAAGCATGTATATTTAGTGTTAGTCTTAAAAATTATTAATATCTCTTCATCCTAATTATTCTAGTTTATATTAGGTATTATTAAAAAAAGCTTAGATGCACATGCTTTGTAAGTTATCCTATTTAGTATTTTTTTAGTTATACCACATATGAGAGGTAGCAGTTGTTTTGAGTAGAATAACTTAAATAGAGGGATTGTGTAAGAGAAAAATACATCTATTAAATATTTTATATTGAGTTGTGCTTAAAGGAAGTTACCCCCTAGAAGAGGCATGTGATACTCTATATTGATATTTTTTCATTTTATATATAGTATTATTATTCTCTTTTCATTCATTACATATTGGTTATTTATTTTTTATTAACTTTTTTACAAGAAATTTTATAACATCTTATATCATATCTCTTTCTAGGACCATTTTTTGTAGAAATTTCAATGATTTAGGGTTATCTAATTTTATCCACCATATGCTCTCACCTCACATAAATGAGATCTTGGAAATAAAAAAGTGATAATAAATTGGTGGCACTAAGCTTTTTCCGTAGTTCTATAGCCATTTTATCTATCTCTCTTAGGTATAAATTATGTTCGATAGTTTTAAACAATTAGAACACTGTCATTTTAGGCTAAGAGGATTTCAATTTTCTTTGTATTCATGGAGTGAGGGGTTATGTCCCAATACATAAGCCATTAGATAACGATGTATATGGATTTGTGCTTCCACATACCTTTAGGCATATATGAAGACTTAATAGTCATTTTATTAGCTTAACCATAGGAAGCCTTCAATAATTTATTTATTTCATACATTAGTACATGGTTAGACCTGGGAAGTTACTTGCATCATACCTCAAAGATGAGATAGTGAACTACATAATGGTTATTTGCCATAGTTAACACTATGAAATATTGAGCTGGCACTATTTTATGAGCAAGATAGGTATATTTGAAAGATCACAACACAAAAAATGTTATAGTAACCCCCATATAATCTTGACATTCTTATACTCATAGAATTGACTCCAAATTTTGGGAAAAATAGTTATAGTGAACACTCAGAATCAGGGTAGCAAACTCTATGAGTTGACAAAAACATAATAAAGGTACTAGTTAAAAGGGTTAAAATATTACAGTTGAAAAAAAAAAGATTAATCTTTTTCTACCCATGGGGGGAATACATTATTTTTATTTTCTCATTGATATGATCATTTTAATGGGTATTTAAAAATTTTAGTGAAAAATTCAAATAAAACATTTTTTTCACTCTTGAGAAAATTATACAATTGTGATCATCTTGTTGAGCTGATCATTTTTACATATAACTTTAATCAACATTTTTCAGCTCCCTATGATCCCTCTAGTCAATGGTTTTCACTCATGCGAGAAGCCAAGCCATGGTACATAACATTGAGGAACTCTGAGTTCAACTCTAATCTCTACTTGACTCCCAAATCATGGAGATGAATGAGCACCTAAAAAAAATCAATGCAAAAAGTAACATGTTATGCAACAAAATTAATAATTGACATTCTTAAGACAAATATCTATCCTAAACCACCATGCATGGCCCCAAATTAGACTTTCCAAAAATTGATGGTATAGAATCAACTAACTAGATTTATCGAGCTAAACAGTATTTTAGCTTGAAAGTACCTCATTTCACTTAGAGAAGGAAGTTGTCCAGTGGTACCAATGGTATCAAAATCCCATACATAACCACTTGGGATGATTTTTTCAAATGCTTGTTGGTTCACTTTGGTCCTAGTGGTTATGATAATTTCATGGGACCCCTAAAAAAACTATGGAAAAATGGAATGTTTTGCAAGTATCAAGCTAAAGTTTAAAAATTGACCAACCAAACTAAAGGGTTAAATGATGAATTTTTCCATATTTGTTTCATTACTAGTCTCAAAAATATATTCTACATAAAGGTCAAGATGTTTGAATGAAAGAACATGATTGATGCATTAGGATTAAAAAATCTTGTAGAAGATAAGATTATCTCCCAATGTTTATCTTCCAACTTTGGTTCTTTCAAGACATCTACATCACCATGACTAGTCACACACCCTCCCTCAAAAGTCACTCCCAATAAATTCCTTAAAATTTAAAAAATGTACACTCATCATAAAAATTGGATATTTTACAATTGTGATGATAAATGGGGTAGAGGACACAAAGGTAATGAATATAAGTTGTACTTTTTGGCTATCAAATCACCCCTAAATGATAAAGAATGGAAAGATGCTCAAGATTCCCATGATGATAACTTGAAGTCAAAGAACCTAGAAGCACAAAGTCACACCATGAAATTTGAGTGTATGCCTTGGCCCAAATAACCACTCCTAAGACCATGTGAGTAAAGGAGTATTTTAATAAACATCCCCTCACTATTCTCATTGAATCTAGTAGTACACATAACTTCATTGATCCTAGGCTATCTTCAAACTAGTTTATTGTTATGATTATCCTTCTTCAAGCTTTGAAGTCATGGTCACCAATGGAGGAACCTTACCTTGTAATGGAAAACACTGCAATGTCTGCATTTCAATGTGGGATTATAATTTTAAATCTAACATGTTTGTTATGCCCCTAGGAGGTTGTGACATTGTTTTAGGAGACAATGGCTTCAAACACTAGGCATTATCCTATGGGAATTTTTAAATTTATGGATGTAATTCATTGATAAGGAACAATAAAAAGTATTAATAGGCCTCATATCTAGCTCTAAAATTATTATTAACACTCACCACATGGAAACATTGTTTAAAAAGGGGTCTCATTAAATTGTTGCACAACTTTGCACCATCTAGTTTAACGAATCTATTGATTCCAGCCACCCACTAGAATTAAAAAAATCTTGTCAAAGCATGAAATTATTTTTTAGGAACCTAAAGGTTTACCCACCAAAACAACATGAAGATCATGGGATTCAGTTGATTCAAATAAGAGTACCTCCAAACATTCACCATTACAAGTACCCATTTCTCCAAAATAATGAAACATAAAAAATGGTAAAATAATTATTCTAGGTTGGAGTCATCAAGCCCATCACCAGTCCTTGTTCTTCTCTTGTATTGTTGGCCCCAAAAAATAAGGGTCTTGGCACATCTATATTGACTTACGTACACTCAACAAACTCATCATCAAGGACAATTTTCACATTCCATTGATTGATGAGTTTTTGGATGAATTACATGGAACTCGCTTCTTCTTATAGCTTGACATGTGATCAAGCTATCACTAGATATGCATAAGAAAGATGATATTTCCAAGACAACCTTTTAAACTCATGATGGCCATTATGTGTTTCTAATTATGCCCTTTGGCCTTACCAACGATCCATCAACCTTCCAAGGCTTGATGAACAAGATATTTCAGCCATTTATGTAGAAATTCATACTAGTTTTATTTGATGACATTATTGGATATTATTGTACATGGGAGGAGCATCTGATACATTTGGACTATACCTTCTAACTCCTTACTGATAACCACTTATGTGTGAAATGGTCAAAATGTGTTTTTTCCCAAAATAAAATTGAGTATCTTGGGCACATCATCTATGAAAGAAGGCATCAAAGTGGATCCTAAAAAAATCAAGGTTATGAAAAATTTACCTAGAAACCCAAATCACTTAAGACCTTTATGGGGTTTTTAGGCCTTATTAGGTATTATATAAATTTTATACAAGATGATGGGAAAATTGTCACTCCATTAATGGAAATGTTAAATAAAGATTATTTTTAGTGGTTTGAGGTAGAATAAAAATCCTTTGAACTATTCAAGCAACAATGTGCACTTCTCTTTTTTTGGTTATGCTCAACTTTCAAAACCATTTGTAATCAAAATTGATGCCTCTAAAATTGGAATTGGATTTAATTTTATGTAGGAGAGTCAACACCTCACCTTCACTAGTAAGGCACTTATAGGTAAGAACCTTTCCCATTCCACATATGAGAAAGAGATGCTAGTTACACTTCATGCCATCAACAAGTGGCACCAATACCTAGTAGGGACATACTTATGCATCAATAATAATCACCATAGCCTTAATTAATTATTTAATTGAAGATTATCTTCATATGAGAAACAAAATTGGGCAACCAAATTAATGGGATATGACCTTAAGATTATATATAAGAAGGGTAAAGATAACATTTTTATCGATGTGTTGTATCATAAGTATGAATAACATACAAACTTATGCACACTATCCTTTCTCATGCCATATTAGGTGAAAAAAGAACAATAAGAAAGGTCTTATAACACTCATATTTAAAAACTCATTCAGGAAGTGACCACTAAACCTACATCTCGACCACATTACTCTTGGGGTGGACACTATTTAAGGCACAAAGGATGTTTGGTACTTATACCATAATCATCAATATGATAGACTATTCTATTTGAGTTGCATTCGTCTCTATCAACTGACCACCCCATTTTTAAATTTTTTTTTGAAAGGATCCGCTAAAACATTTTCTAATAAAGCACTAAATAGGACATCAAATAGTTTTTAGCCAAATGTGTCAATGCAACAAATGAAAAATTATTGCCACCCCAGGCATGCCCTAAACCTTGTTTATACCTACCTGAGTATGGTATGATATTTCCATGGAATTTGTTGAGAGAGTACCCTAGTTATGTGGGAAATCAATGGTTCTCATAGTGATGGATAAACTCTCTAAGTATGCATATGTTTGTGCCCTTAGCCAGCATTTTACTACCTCCACTATTGTTCAGACCTTTATCAATTATATTGACTAGTTCTATGGAATATCTAATTCAATTGTGTGTGACTATGATTCATTTTTTTTTGGTCACTTATGGAAGGTATTTTTTCACCACCATGGCACCCAAATTAAAATAAGTTTTGTCTACCATGAAAAATTTGATGGTCAAATAAAAAATTTCAAAAAAATATTGGGGACTTATTTATGTTATTTTGCCTCTAATCAATAGAATCATTAGGTCAAATGGTTACCACTTGCCAAATTATGGTACAACTTTACATACCATACTACCACCAAGATGAATCCATATGAGGTCATATATGGTCAACAACCACCTTATCTTCATACATACCTTCAAGGAAACTCCAAGATATAGGCAATTGATTATGTACTCTGTACACATTCCATTATCCTTTAAGATCTCAAAAATAACCTCAATCTAGCATAAAACTACATGAAGCAACAAGCTGATCAACATCACTTAGAATGGGATTTTTTTTTTGGTGGCATGGTTTTTCTCTGGATCCAACCTTAAAAATAGTCCTTTTTTAATCTAAGAGGTCATCATAAACTTACCCCAAAGTTTTATGGTCCTTATAAAGTGCTTTCCAAGATTTATTCCATAACATACAAGTTGGAGGTTCCCTCCTCCTCTAAGATCCATCCAATTTTCCATGTATCATGTTTGAACAAATTCATTGGTCATCATATTTAGACCCAAATGACACTCTTGGATCTCAATAGTAAAAGGTATATGCTCCTATAACTTGAATCCTTCCTTGATAGGCATTCCCTTCAGGTCCACAATCGTACTATCATTGAGATTTTGGTATAGTGGTGAGCATGAAATCAAAAGATAAGACATGGGAACCCCTACTTCAGTTAAAAAAATAGTTTCCTCATCTCAATATACATGGAGAGATATTTTTTAAGTAGAAGGAAATGTTAGAACCCCTTCATCATAACTATTCTAGTTTGTATTAGGTATTATTAATAAAATATCATACGTATATGCTTTTTAAGTCATCCCATTTTATATTTGTAACTATCCCATACGTATAGGAGGTAGTAGTTGACTTGAATAACTTAAATAGAGGGCTTCTATAAGAGTAAAAGTCATCTATTGAATATTTTGTATTGAGATGTGCTCAAAGGAGGTTAACCCCTCGAAGAGGTCCATGATACTTTTTATTGAGATTATGTAAATTTTGATATAGTATTGTTATTCTATTTCCATTAGTACATATTGGTTATATTTTGTTGTTATATTAACTTATCCTGTAAATACATTCATAACAAATACATAATATAAAATACATTAACTAGGCATTTATTTTGTTCAGAACAAGAAAAAATGGTCACATGAGTTGTTCTTAAAACATTTTAGATTCCAACTAGAGAAGTCTATGGCGCACCACGTCCAAAAATAAAAAAAAAGTAATAAACTCTTAAAAACAAGGTGTGATAGTCAAATTTGCATAGCCCTAGTCAAAATTATATGGTTTAAACATAATCTGCAAAACTTGAAATTTATAATACATGCAATTACACAATTTATAAACACAAACATATTTTGTTAGAAAAAACATTATTTTAATCTTGATTTATTATAATGTAGTATATTTATGCATGTAGGAGCTATTCCATAGTGTCATGTTGAATAAACTACATGCATTGGGGATTGAAGACTTTGTTTAACCCTAAAATATAGATATGGTGAAATCTAGGGTTAAAGGGGTAGAGATAGCCTAGGGCACAAGGATGGTAGACTTTCTCTAAAGTAGGCCAATTATTTGTGAAACTTAGATATAACATATACTAAATTTATTATGTTGATATTTTAAAGATATAAAGTACACTATGATAGATATTGTAATGATAATAAAAACAATATACTTAGATGGTTATGATGCTAATATAAATCTAGATTTGGAACAAGCATAAAGTAGACTAGATCTAGATTTTGAAATAGATGCCTGATTCTATAAATTTGACCTCTATAGTCATAGACACGTGCATCAACCTAGGATGGTTGCATTGATGCTACTGTCTAAATTAGATGCAAGGGTCCAATATGAAATATCTATTGAAATAGGATACAACCACCTAGATGCTTTTGGTTTTTGTGTCACCTTTATTCTGGTGCATTCATATCTAGGTCATGGACCATCATTACTTATCAAATAGTAAAAACCCTAGTTCATATTCATATTGGTTGTGGTAAAAATGGGTTAGTGGTCACATGGTGTCAAACTACCCTAAATACCCTTTTGTCAATGAGCGCTACCAACATATCTAATACTATGAAGAGGGCCTCAAACTTATGTAGTTCTGCCCTAAGTGTTGGATTGTGTGTGAATCATACAATGTGTGATAAGTAAGCACAATAGTGACCTAGCTTGTAACCTAGAAAATACAACTCTTGGGCTACTACTCCTTCAATACTTAAGACTTGTAGATGTGTTGTCCCTATGACTGATATGGAAATAGGAAATCTTTGCTCGTTTGAATGCTTTTGGTAAATTGCTTTATGAGTAAGTAATAAGTTTCTAGGTTAATAATGAATGAGGTTTAATCTTATATTTATACCAATCCCTTTGGAGAATATCTCGCATTAAAGGCCAACCATAAGAATATGTTTTATTTGTAAATTGGATAACTTTAGGGCATTGGACACTTATGTTAGGGTAGGAAACATGTTGATGCAAGAATTTGATTGAACACAAGTGTCTAGGCAGTTGTAAAATAAGTGTAGGTCTAGAACTTGTAGAGATGGAATATACATTCTGGGAAAGGTAGATGGTTTTAGTCATCAAAATACATAGGTCAAACAAAGATATAAGTAATTAGGCATAGAGAGATAGTGTATGCAAGCCTTTTGGCAGTAGGAAAGGTATAGAAGCTGAAGGTACATCGATTATATGTATTTTTGAAGTGTATAAGACTCATGTGCTATATAATTCAGAAATAGTTTCTATAGACTATGAGTGGGTGCATCTCATTGTAATTGACTTAGGCCATGTCATGTTTTGATGCAATTCAACCATGCTATGCTTACCAATTTATCCAAGCGATGAAATAATGACACATACACATTATGGATCTTGATAGAATAGATAATTGTGACTCTAGAGGATGTGTAAAGGACTCTAAGGCTTCCTATCAAGGAAAGATAAATTACAATGGAGACATCTAGTAATTTGGAGGAAAATTTATTCTATAAGCACGATATGGGGTGAGGTGGTGATATTGAAAATGGGGGATGGATTATACCAAGGAATAATTTTCAAGGATATAAACCATGGTTTTTCAAGCACATAATTATAATGTTGAGCTCCCTCATGGTAGTTGATATTGGGATGTGTCTTGTTCATATAGCCTCCATCACATAGTGTAAGAGTTGGAGGAGACGAAGACCATATACTCTTTCAAATGCTACATGGTCACCCATCTATACACTCACCTTTATGTATTTGTGTATGAGATACATGTTAGAGTGATTGAAATAGGGATACAATTATAGTATTGGGCATTAGGCATATGATCATATGGAAGTGGCTAGCCCTATTATCCTACCCACTATATTAGAGGATAAATATTGAACACTGAATGGAGATGGTATCTAGTGGTATATAATAGGTTGTGATACCTTGATGTTTCACACTAGAGGAAAATTATATTATCTTGGAGGGAGATATAAATCACACAGTGACCATACATAGAGCATCTTAGTCTTACTAAGGATGCTACACATATGTGATAAATCATGGTAATAGTGTCAATAAACAAATAACATTGAACAAATCCAATTTGAGAGGCTACTAAGGTAATTTAGGCTAATAGGGGATGGGCACCAATAATTTTTAATATGGTAAAGGAAAATGTAATTCCCCTAGAGGGATGAAGAGTAGAGGAGTAAGAACTCAAAAATATTGATAAGGATGAGAGATATTTAGACTTATAGGTCTATGATAATGGAGATATGGAGGGATGGAGGAAATGGTGGGTCAAGGTTCATCCAACACCACTATTAAAACTTGAAGGAGATGGAAAATATCCTAAGGGGGGACATTATATAGGGGATCTTGGTGATCCAAGAGCAAAAAGAATAAAGGAGGAACCGATTTTTATTTCTTTAATTTATGTAACAATTTAGTCTTAAGTTGGTAGTAGAGAAATCCAAGTGAATAAGTCAAACAAACTCATTTTGTTATCTTTAAATTTTTATTTGAATTTGTTTGGATTAATGTTTTCTTAATGTGAAGTAAGAATAATGGAGGATTTAACCATTATCATTACGACCATGGTACTAAGACTGGATTGATGCATACTAGAATACATTCTATGTATGATTGAGTAAGATGAGCTTGAGGTGGGTAGGCGTGCTCCCATTCGATCCAATAAATAGGGTTAGGGAAACATACCTACAAACATGTTTTATGCTAGAGGAGTTAAGTGTAGAGCTTACATAGGCACAAGAAAAGGTCACTCAGGCATGAGGGAAAGTCACATAGGTAAAAACATGCATATGCCAACTTGAGGCTTTGTTTATAACACATACTTACGAGAGAGATATAAATTGACATGAGATGATCGTGCCTCCACCCTTCCACTCACTAGTGATGGTATTTATTATATCATATTCGTTGATTACCTACAACTATAAGTACAATACATATAGGGTATCATGGAGCTCAGAATATATTGGGAGAGAGATACATTGGAATCTAGGTATAGGGTAAGGACACAAACTATGAGACATACTTCCATGTACATGGTGTCTATTTTATTATAAGATAGAGAGGAGACATAATGGGATCATTCTCATACATTGGATGCATAATTTATATGGACAATGTGCCTCTATATAATAAATATCTATAGATATCTAATATATTTTATCTTTTAATTATGTATGTATGTATATGTGTATGTGTGTCAATTAATTTGTGAGTATTTGTATGATCTAATACAATTATAATGTGAGCATTTCTTTTGAAAACACACAATAATAATCTTCCTAATTAATGTAGGTTTGTATAAGTGTATCTTTTTATGGTTTCTCATTAATTATAGGTTTTCCTATGTATATTTTTGTTGGAATAGATTTGTATAATTATATTTTATATTTTATGTTTTGTAATTTTTGTTTGATAAATTTATTTCTTTTAATTATGATCTTTTGATTTTTATGTTTAAAAATTAGATATTAATGTATAATATATTGAATTGATTTTATTTGATATATTTATGATTTATTATTAGATAAAAATTGAATTAAATTTGAATGTTTTTTTAGACTTACATATATTTAAGTAAGATAATACAACCAATAAATTTTTTATCTACATTATAATATTTTATGATAATTATTTTGTTATATGTTAAACCATCTTTACCAAGTTCAAGACCATAAATTAATTCATCAATACATGAATTTATACTTGAAATATTATCTACCATTATTTCTTTTTTATTCTCATCTATAAACACCAATATGAATAAAGGTTTATTGTATGAAATTTATTATATAAAATATTAAATTTATCAAATATAATTTAAAAGAAAGCCTTATTTCTCTTGGTTGAGTTAAGGAACACCAATAAAGCTTCATAATTCAATGGTACATTATTATTGTCTTCTTTATTTACCCCATATTATTGTCTTCTTTATTTACCCCATCTATATATATATATATATTCAATTCTTTGATTGTTATGATCTAGAAAAGGATTTGTAAAAATATTGAAGTGTTGATTTGGAGAAGCCACTTATTCATTGAATTTGTTGTTGACTCCTCCTAAAACTGGATTTAGTTTCTTTTAATATGATCTTGTATATAATACTTTAAAGCTATACATTTATTTTAAGAGTATCCTTGGATTCTATAATAATCACTAAATGTATTTGAATCATAATTTATAGGTAAAGATCCTAAAATATTAAAGTTTTTTATTCCAAATAAAATAATTATATTATACTAAATAAATCTCTTAAGATTTGTTGTATATTTTTATATCAGATTTAAAAAATAATAATGGAAATTAATGAATTACATTTAATTAATTATGTAAAATATGTGTAAATGTAGTAAATATGACGAACAATGTCTAATCAATAGTTGTAAATCAATTAAGAGGATAAAGACACAAATTTTAAAGGTGTATCTTGACTAACAATGGTAAAATAATTTTCTACGTTAGAATTAAAAAATGTATATCTACTAGTGTCAACAACCTCACCCAAAAATTAGGATCTAATCGAGATTTGGTATTGGAAGCATAGAGGGCACTTTAGACAGGTGTAGGGAATGTCATGGGTGATTTAAAATATGTGAGGAGTACCAAAGGCACTTCTGAAAGGTGAAAGACATTTTTAGAATTAATTTTGGATTAGGTATTCATATTTTCAATCTTTTATTTTCTTGATTTGATCTATGTGCTACAATTCTTACGTACATGTAATAACAAATTTAATTCTTTCCTTATAATGACTCCAATATACATGTGATATCTAAAAACTTTAAGGAAAACAAAGTGACTTTAGGTGTTTTCTTAGGGTTAGTAGAAAATATAAACTAACTTGTTATTTGTGAGGTATCTAAAAGTTGAGGTATGTAGTATTAAAATATATTAAATTACATAAATATAATAACTTTATAAATATAAATTTCATAATATAAATAGAACTTTAATTGTATGCTATAAGTTCTCAAAAGTAAAATACTAGTTTTAGATAATGATGCATAGTCTAATGATTTCTTAATCTCTCTTGTGTGCTTATGATTTTTTTGGGTATGAATTTAATATTATGTGAATACTTAGTGTCAAATGAACTACAATACTTTTATATTTATAAACAATTAAATTTAAATTAGGATCTTATTAGTGTGTGAACCAACATTAAATAATTAGAAGAGAAAAAGATAGGAAAAATGACTTGACGAGTACATGTTTACTTAATGAAGACCAAAAAATGATCAGATGTATCATGGGTGATTCTTTAACACTACTTGGGAACATCAGATGCATATGGCAAAAAATCTAAGAATAAAAAGAAGATATAAAATATTCAAAGGGTTTAAAAAAGAAAAGAGACATCAAAAGTTAAAAAAAAAATAGGTTTAATTAGACCAATAAATAACATATAAACAAACACATTTAAAACATATAAATTAACACTTAATAATCTCCTTCACCATTTTTAGGGTACAGAGGCATGGTGGGCCATTTATTTAATAAATTACAATTAATATCTTCCAAATAATATCATGGAATATATATTGGCATTTCACAAAGGTACATCATTCACATCTTTTCTTAAAGAGAATTTAATTTTTGTAACAAGAGGCACATTTCTAAATTTCTAGGATTAATCAAAGGAATTTAAACAAGATCTATGAGTTCTTAATTAACCCTACCACTTTTTTAAAGTAGAATTTTGTATTTAATCAATGTAAATGGCATAAATTAGAATTAAACATGAAAAATACACATCTTATAAGTATATTAGGATTTTAAGAATTTTTAAAATATTAGATTAACTTAAGTTTGGGATTGAGAAAATTAAGAATAAGGTTTCAGATCTAGGAGTTTATAATAAAATTTATCATAAAAAAATTGAGATTCAATACAATATGAGACAAGATCTAACTCTAAGAGATATAAGAAAATACGAGTTCAACAAAATATAATAAAAATAAATGAACTACATTTAATTAAGCATGTAAAATATATGTAAATAGAATAAATATAATGATGAATGCCTAATTAAAGAGAAGGATAAAGACATAGAGTTTAGAGGTGTATTTTGAATAGTTTGTTTTCGTAAAATAGTTGTATGAATATGAACCTGAAAATGCATATCCAACAATGTTAATAATCTCACCTAAATTTTTGGATCCGGTACTGACATGAGGTTGGGAGCATTTGGGGTTGCATCAAACAAGGGTTTAGAGCACAAAGGTCACTTATGAAAAGCGTCTTACAACTCCAAAATGAATTGACAATTAGGTTCCTTTGCTTTTGATCTTTCATTTTGTCACTTTGATTCATGCACTGCAACTCCCATGTACATACAATAAAATGTTTATTTGATGTTAAATATTCACTCTAATGTACTTATAATATTTAAAAATTTAAATAAAACAAAGTGATTTTAAGGGCCTGCATTAGGGTTAGTGGAAATAATGATCTAACTTGTTGTATGTCATGGCCTTAAAGGGTGAGAAATGTGACATTGAAAGAAATTGAAATTGTGTATAAAGTAAATAACGTCATAAATATGAATTGCAGTGTTAAATAAATTATAATTTTTACGTATTTATAGACTATTAAATTCAAATTAGGACCATATTAATACATGAATTGATATCAAACAATTAAAAGTGAAAAAATATGACGAAGAAGAAAGTACACCTTAATAAAGACAAACAAAATGGACCAAAAGTAATGAGGGCACTTAAAACATTTACCAAAGACACCAAGATGTTTCTAACATAGAGTCTAAAAAATATAAATAATAAAAAAAAAATCTAAAATTTTAAGAAAGATGAGAAAAATTAAAAATTAAAAAATATCAATTTGATGATTGGTATTGGAAGCATAGAGGGCACTTTAGATAGGTGTAGGGAATGTCATGGGTGATTTAAAATATGTGAGTATCAAAGGCACTTCTGAAAGGTGAAAGATATTTTTAAAATTGATTTTGGATTAGGTATTCATATTTTCAATCTTTTATTTCTTTGCTTTGATCTATGCGTTAATTTTTACGTATATGTAATAAAAAATTTAATTCTTTCCTTATAATGACTCTAATATACATGTGATATCTGAAAACTTTAAAGAAAACAAAGTGACTTTAGATGTTTTCTTAGGGTTAGTAGAAAATATGAACTAACTTGTTGTTTGTGAGGCACCTAAAAGTTGAGGTATGTAGTATTGAAATATAGTAAATTACATAAATATAATAATTTTATAAATATAAATTTCATAATATAATAGAACCTTAATTGTATGTTATAAGTTTTCAAAAGTAAAATACTAGTTTTAGATAATGATGAGTGGTCTAATGATTTCTTAATCTCTTTTTTGTGTTTATGATTTCTTTGGGTATGAATATAATATTATGTGAATACTTAGTGTCAAATGAACTACAATAATTTTATATTTATAAATAATTAAATTCAAATTAGGACCTTATTAGTGTGTGAACCAACATTAAATAATTAGAAGAGAAAACAATAGGAAAAATGACTTGAGGAGTATATGTTTACTTAATGAAGACCAAAAAATGATTAGATATATCATGGGTGATTCTTTAACACTACTTGGAAGCATCAAGGGCATATGGCAAAAAAATTTAAAAATAATAAAAAAAATATTAAATATTCAAAAAGTTTAAAAAAGAGGAGACATTGAAAGTTAAAAAAAAAATTAAGTTTAATTAAACCAATAAAGAACATACAAACAAACATATAAATTAACACTTAATAATCCCCTTCACCATTTTTAGGGTACGGAGGCATGGTGGGCCATTTATTTAATAAATTACAATTAATATCTTCCAAATAATATCATGGAATATATATTAGCATTTCACAAAGGTACACCTTTCACATCTTTTCTTAAAGAGAATTTAATTTTTGTAACAAGAGGCACATTTCCAAATTCCACTCTATGTTTAACATAGGATTAATCAAAGGAATTTAAACAAGATCTATGATTTCTTAATTAATCTTACCACTTTTTCTAAGTAGAATTTTGTATTTAATCAATGTAAATGATATAAATTAGAATTAAACATGAAAAATACACATCTTATAAGTATATTAAGATTTTAAGAATTTTTAAAATATTAGATTAATTTAAGTTTAGGATCGAGAAAATTAAGGATAAGATTTCAGATCTAAGAATTTATAATAAAATTTACCATAAAAAAATTGAGATTCAATACAATATGAGACAAGATCTAACTCTAAAAGATATAAGAAAATACGAGTTCAACAAAATGTAATACAAATAAATGAACTACATTTAATTAAGCATGTAAAATATGTGTAAATAGAATAAATATAATTATGAATGCCTAATTAAAGAGAAGGATAAAGACATAGAGTTTAGAGGTGTATTTTGAACAGTTTGTTTTCGTAAAATAGTTGTATGAATCTGACCCTGAAAATGCATGTCCAACAATGTTAATAATCTCACCTAAATTTTTGGATTTGGTACTGACATGAGGTTGGAAGCATTTGGGGTGCATCAAACAAGGGCTCAGAGTACAAAGGTCACTTATGAAAAGCGTCTTACAACTCCAAAATGAATTGACAATTAGGTTCCTTTGCTTTTGATTTTTGATTTTGTCACTTTGATTCATGCACTACAACTCCCATGTGCATACAATAAAATGTTTATTTGATGTTATATATTCACTCTAATGTACTTATAATATTTAAAGATTTAAATAAAATAAAGTGATTTTAGAGCCCTGCATTAGGGTTAGTGGAAATAATGATCTAACTTGTTGTATGTCATGGCCTTAAAGGGTGAGAAATGTGATATTGAAAGAAATTGAAATTGTATATAAAGTAAATAACGTCATAAATATGAATTGCAGTGTTAAATAAATTATAATGTTTACATATTTATAGACTATTAAATTCAAATTAGGACCATATTAGTACGTGAATTGATATCAAACAATTAGAAGTGAAAAAGATGTGATGAGGAAGAAAGTACACCTTAATAAAGACAAACAAAATGGACCGAAAGTAATGAAGACACTTAAAACATTTACCAAAAACACCAAGACGTTTCTAACATAAAATCTAAAAAATATAAATAATTAAAAAAAAATTAAAATTTTAAAAAAGATGAAAAAATTAAAAAATGTCAATAATATATAATTTAAATTAATAATCAACAGATATGCAAACATATTAAAAATGTATAAATTAACAATCAATAAATACATTGAGGCGAATTTAAAGTGATTTTAATATAACTCCCTATGTTAACCGAGAGGATTCCAATGACAAATCCAATAGTGCCAAAGGTAAAGAATAAACTAAAGTTGTTGTAATCTTTAATTACTTTATCGCTATTATCGAAGTATTTTAAAATAAAGTGTTAGTTTCGATGCGTATCTTATAGATACCTAATTTTACCATCATATTTTTATATGGGCCCCATCTAGCATTATAATATTTCAAAAATATTAAATAAAAAAACAAAGGACACACCTTTTCTTTGTCAAACAATTAGAAGCGAAAAAGATGTGATGAGGAAGAAAGTACACCTTAATAAAGACAAACAAAATGGACCGAAAGTAATGCACTTAAAACATTTACCAAAAACACCAAGACATTTCTAACATAAAATCTAAAAAATATAAATAATAATTTAAAAAAAAAAATTAAAAAAATGAAAAAAATGAAAAAATTGAAAAATGTCAATAATATATAATTTAAATTAATAATCAACAGATATGCAAACATATTAAAAATGTATAAATTAACAATTAATAAATACATTGAAGCGAATTTAAAGTGTTTTTAATATAACTCCCTATGTTAACCAAGAGGATTCCAATGACAAATCCGACAGTGCCAAAGGTAAAGAATAAACTAAAGTTGTTATAATCTTTAATAACTTTATCGCTATTATCGAAGTATTCTAAAATAAAGTGTTAGTTTCGATGCGTATCTTATAGATACCTAATTTTACCATCATATTTCAATATGGGTCCCATCTAGCATTACAATATTTCAAAAATATTAAATAAAAAAACAACAAAGGACACACCTTTTCTTCGTCATGTGGAAAATAAAAAAAATCTCCCCATATACTTTTTGGTAAAGTTTGCTTGTTCATAGATTTAGGTTCATGGATGAGAAATTTGTTGTTATCTCCACAATATCAATAATAATTATGAAGCATTTATTTTTTCTCCCTCTTAATGTTTATATTTTAATATTAAATATTAATATTTTTTGAGATAATATTAAATATTAATATTTGTTTCTTTAAAGAAAATATAAACATAAATGTGTTTAAAAATTTAATATTAAAAAAATTATAATTTGATTAGTGAAGATGTATATTGTGAATCAAGACACAAATCTTTTTAGATATTTGATATATGAAAATTGTTAAATTACGAATAGATTCTTCCTAATCATATTTTTAATTATGATAACTTAGTCAAAAAAAAACTTCTAATTTAAAAATATATTTACTCAATCTTATAATCCACTATATACTATCTAAAACATAGGCAAAAATACCAACATTTATGTAATTATAATTTTTCTTAAAAAATATTTGATTACGTAAATATCTAAATTGATCCTTAAATAATCAAAATAAATCCTTTTAATCATAACAACTTGAATATAAATAATTTTAATATATAAATCTTTTTAATCATAAAAACTTAAATATAAATAATTTTAATTTATATATTTATTTAATCAAAATATTATAACGCATTACTCAAATATCATTAATATATATAATGAATTTAACTCATAAAACCCCCTCAAAAGTTATTGAAAAGACACACTTACTATATAAAAAATAATAATGTTAATATTCCATTTGAACTTTTGTAATGAATAGAAAACCTTTCCACTTAATCAATGGTGTTCAGAATATTTTCACCGTATATGCAACGCCTTTCCAATAAAAGTAATTACTAAAGGACCTTTGAGAAGGTATATTCTTTTAGTGATAAGGTTCTTTTTCAAAGCAAACATTATTTTAGGGCCAAAGTGGATACTTTAATGATGAAATATATCTTTGATGATTATCAAGTAGACAATGTTACTTAGGACCCATAGCATCAAATTCGAGTTTGACTACTTCAAATAAAACATAAAAGGAAACTTCCTCACATGGCTAAACATTTAGTGTTGATTACGTTACATGCTTAATTTTAGTTTATTAATTGTAAAATTACATTATTGAGATATTGTAGTTTTAAAAGGATTTAAGAGGAAAGAGGAGCGAGAATGATGTTTACTCGGTTTTAGGGTTTTGTATTTTTATCATATTATGGATCTTCAATAGATTTAGATATAATTTTTTACGGTTTTTTACGTATTTGTTGCGTGAGTTATATTGTCATTTTATCAATTGAACAATATTTGTAACAACATTTATATTAATGGTCATCGCCTTCGCACTTACATTGTTTGATGCATGCAAGTTTAGTTGGGAGTACTCTGAATAATCATGGCACCAAAGAAAGCAATGAAGTTTTTTCTGACGGTCTTCTACGTCGTACTAGATCTGACCCATAAACCCGTTGATGTTATGCTTGATTTACTTGAATTTGACAAAGATTGTAACTGGTTTGAATCTGTTACTCTTATTTGTTATTTTTTGGGTCAAGCACCTCCAAGAGCTTGCTCAAGTAGTCAATTCACAGCCACTGGCAACCCTATGGCATCAAGCTCGAGGGGGTATAAAACATGACCAAAGGTTACTTTTTTTTTTTTTGCTTTGCTAATGTTGACCATTGTAAGGATATTGTCAACCATGGTCCCTAGTTCATTCACAATACGCTTGTGGTCTTTTCTCATTAGACCAGAGATTTCCAAGTCTCTGAGTAAACTAAGCTCAAAATACTAGTCTAGATTGAGTTATAATACTCCTTATGCCTATTAGGGGCTTTCTTGAACACCTCATCAAACCCTTAGGGTGCTTTACTTACCATGAGCATCCCGTATTTTATGTGGCTCACTCTCAAAAGCGAGTTTGCATTAAAATTAACTTGGGCAAGTATATAAAAGAAACTATTGACTTATAGACTGGTGAAACCTAGTTTCACAACATGTTCTTTAATTAACCTTATGAATCCTTGTTTCTGCTACCAATCTTCAGACCATATGATTCGAGAATGCCCTTTAATGGCTAGTTCTCAATAAGCTCCGTAGGAAAAAAGGTGTGCTCTAACAAATTGACTAGCTCCACTGATGGCATATGGACCATTGTGACTAATAAGAATGCTTCAACCTCTGTGGTGTCTCTAAGCTGTAAGTTACTATGTATCAAACCATCGATGGTTCAAGAGCCAATTCCTCTTCTTTGAATGATAAATAAATGATGTTATACACCACTGAAGCACTACCACCACTCTCTCGTATGTTTCAAGTGATGACCACCATTTTTCCATTGTAACCTATGACTTTCACATTCAAGTCATCACAACCCCACTCTGAGGTACTACTCATGCACATAGAGAAAAATGCGGTGTCTTTTTATCACAAAATTATGCTCAATTAGTCCTGTAGTCCCTATCCTTCGAAAGATTGAGAATATGTTCAAGAAAAGTGATGCCCCTTCCAAATGAGTGACTTTATGTGCAACAACCAGATAAAGCTTACCTTTGCTAAAAAGTTTACAGACCTTAAGGATATCAAAAAGGGAATGATATGCACCTTTGTGTTTCCCCATGAAGTTTACTCTTGGAACATTTACAAACTTACTAAACTGACTTGTAGATACATGGTTAGGGATGGTTGCCAAAAATTTTGTAATATGAAAGTGTTGTGTTTACAAGAGGTTAAAATTTATTGTTTTCTTCTTTAGCCTACTAATCGCATGATTTTAAAAGGTGCACTCTACCAAATGTCCAATCATGAGCCTTTTGCAGAGGAATCATCATGCTATTAGCACCAAATCTATCACAAAATATTATTTCTTGGGGGTTTGATCCTAACCATCGAGTGGTGTGGATCTTTTTCTTATTTTAACAGCCAATTTATTGGGTTGGTCATCTTGTATTCTTCACTAGAGTTGTTTGGCAGACTCACTAAAGTTCACTAGATGTTTTGGTGATTGCAACATGGTGGAATCCAATGAAGATAAATAAAGTCATCTTCCTATGCATTGGTGTGTTGGGGAGTGAGAAGGATGGTTATACATGCTTAATAAGCTCAATATCTATGATCCTAATCACCACCAAAGAAGATACTCTGATTCATCTTGGTTTACTTGGTCTAATTTTAAACAAGGTCAAGACAAAGTGGTGAAAAAGATGGATTGAGCTTTACTTATAGCGTAAGACTTGCTCTTCTTCTCTAGTTCCACCACTCACCTAGTATTTGGTATTGATGATTCTTTCAGACCATCAACTTATTCACTTCTTTATTGAATGGTGTCTCCTCAAACTAGATCAACCAAGGCTAAGTTTTATCTCAATACTACTCATCTCAAGCTTAAGATAACTTTGGGCCACATGCAATGAATTTGTAACTGATTCCTAGACCCTTTGAATACATAGGTTGGATTGATTGGTGGCTCAATGCAATTACTTAGATCATCAATCTTTTACATTTGTATGGAAAGTAAGAAACTATATTCAGGCAACATGCTCATGAAGTGTCATACCATGAATTCGATAGGATTTTATGAGAACTTGACAACTTACCATTTAATGTTCATTTGGAATCTTGAGCTACTTAATAAATACACAAGATCAAAATTGAGGAATCCTACAAGGCATAGGGATCCCAACTTAGAGTTAGAATGCATTAGTTGAGATTGGAGGATAGAGTTATCAAAGAATTATTTTCCCTTCTCTACTCTAGATAAGCTGCAGATAGAATTAAATCTATTCCAGATGTTAATGATAGTCTTACCAAGCTATCAGCCATCCTAAAATATTTCCTACATCATTATCAAGGAGTGTTGGCTGCTCAACCTTCTTCCCCATCCCATGAAACAACTCTCTTGTAGTGCCCTCAAGTTTTCCATTAGAAGTTATTTGAAACACATAGAGTTTCTTATGATAAACTTCTCACTCTTAGTGATCTCATGGAAGTAGTCATGCAAATGGCCTCTGACAAAGCCCCTAACATTGATGGTTTCCTTTGTGAATTTTATCAGGTCCTCTAGGACATTGTTGGACCAAATATTCACAAATTCTACTCTAAAGCTATTTTGTCCAACATCTTAGGAGCCCTCATTAATTATGGTAATATCAAATCCATCCCAAAGGTTGGAGATCCTAAGCTTATTACCAATTGGAGGTCGATAATGCTCTTGAATGTCTCCTATAAAATCACTATTAAATCCATTCCCTTAAACTAAGTCATATTCATCTCTTCATTGTTAGAAGTGTACAAACAAGTTTTATTCAACACACGTATATTCTAGACAATGTTATTATAGTTTATGAGGGTATGGAATGAGCTAGTCTTTAGACAAAAAATTATGTTTATAAATATTGATTTTGAGAAATATTACAATAGGATTGAGTGGTCCTTCATGAATTCTATGATTCAAGCTTTGGGTTTTGTCCCTAAAATTTTCCATACTTTTAATATGTTGTTTCAAAATTCCATATATTGTATCACCTTTAATTGAGTGCAATTACACAAAATTGGGATTTTTAGGTCTTTAGGCAAGGTTTTCCCTTGGCTCCCTCTCCCTACGTGCTTGTTTTGGAAGGGTTCAACTACCCTTTGTCCAACTACTCTTCAAGAGGTTTGGTGAAAGGAGTTTCTCTTCCCCATTCTGATCAACAACTCATTAATGGAATTTTTTCAAATGATTATTTTCTTACCCTTTTAGAGGAAGAAGATTTAGTTAAGAATGCCATGGAGTTCCTTGACATTTTTTTGCCTTGTGTTAGGCTCTTATATTCAATGGAGAAAGATTCAGTGTTATAGGAAATCTCTCCCCTCTAAACCTCCTTCGTTGGAAGGATATTAATGGTAATAGATTCTTCTAGGTGTGTAATTAAAGTTTTTAGGCATTCCCTTTACTTTTCGAGCTCTCTTTCTGATCTTTGGTCATATGTTGTTCAGAGGGTGGAGAAAAATATTTCTTATTGGATGACCAAACCTATTTATTTAGTAGGGAAGTACAAAGTCTACTTCAAAGTTCTAGCCACTACCCATGTATATTATTCTTCTTGTTGGGATCCTTCTAATGTTGCTTATGTTAAGCTAGAGAAGTTACTGGGAGATTTTCTCTGGGCTAATTCAAAAGGCCATAAGGGTTTCCATAGGGTCTCTTGGGATATTTTTTTGTAGGCCTAAATAATTTTGGGGCCTTAGACTCATTTATATCAAGCTCCAATACTATGCCATAAGTGTTAAGTGGACCATCATAATCATATAAGGGGATTGGGATTTTAAGGTTATGTTAAAACATTGCATTACCTAATGGATCCCTCTTGGCATGAAGGCATAAAGGGGTCTTGATTTATAAAATATTCTTATTTCTCCTATTCTTGTTCAAATTAGTGGCACTTGTGTGGTGAAAATTATATGGAAAGACTAGGAATTACTCAAACCCAACACATCTAGGTAGTGTGTTATTTTAGAAATGGACTGTCTCTTAATTTTCATTCTCTTTGATGGCCTCCCATTCCTCATTTTCATAATTTTCCCTTTCCCATGGTCCCTTGGATTAAGAGTCTTATTATTTTTAAAAGGGGTATTAGGGATATCAATGACATCTTCTACAAGGTTTATTGATGGTGGTTTTCATGGGATATGATTATAAATAAATATCAAATCAAAGCTAAAGATGCAGAGCCTATTTCTAAAATTCATAACTCTATACTCGATGTTTTCTTCACAAGATCATGGTTTCATCTAGATTACCATGGTGGAAACATTGTAATCTGTCCATGATTACTCCTTTCTACCAATACAAACCCTAGATTGGGTATTGCTGACCAATTTCGCCCACACGCGAAATCTCGGTCACCTTCTACACTTGCTTTGCATGGCCCATTAATCTCAGTTTGCAAGGTCCATTTTCAGGGTCCAACAACGTCATTTCAAGCACTGGCTTGGCCTAGTACATTTGTTTCGAGTTTAACATGTTCAATTCAAGCTTGGTCCAATACAGGGGGTTCTTCGGCACTTGGTTCGTCCTTCGTCAGGTTCATTGGTTCAATTTAGTTCATCAACGGGTTTGGTTCAACGTTCATTGTCCTCAGTCGAAGGGGAGTCCAAGTTCATTGTCCTAATGGAGGGCCGGTGCAAGAAATGGAATCGGTTTTGGTTCGAAGCATTTCAAAGTCCACTTGATTTGAAATTGGCTAAGTTTCGTAAAAAATTCAAAGTTTTAAGCAAAGAAGTCGGGTCGCACGGCAAAATATGAAGGGCAGTGAAAAAAACAAAGCCCGCGGCCGAAACACAAAACATTAAATAGCACGGGCAATTTTTCGTGGTCAAAGACTACGGGGAATTTGTCCACGGACACAGAGCCACGGAACGGCCTGTGGAAATATAAAGGGGCTCAGCCAAGTTTGTGGAAAACTTTCAAAACTCCATAAAAAACACGCAGCACGGTAGCGGACCGCGAAGTGGCCGTCCACGGTGGTGAACGCGAAGTGGCCGCCCATGGCGGTGAATGCCCAAGTGGCCGCCCACGGCAGCGGACCGCGAAGTGGCAGCCCCTGGCGGTGAGCGCGAAGTGGCCGCCCACGGTAGTGAACGCGAAGTGGCCGCCCACGGTAGTGGACCACGAAGTGGCTGCCCACGGCGGTGAATGCCCAAGTGGCCGCCCACACAGTGAATGCCCAAGTGGCCGCCCATGTAGTGAATGCCCAAGTGGCCGCCCACGCAGCGGACGCCCATGCAGTGAATGCCCAAGTGGCTGCCCACGGTAGTGTCAGGAACCTAAAACAATAAACATGCTCCGATGCCTACTTAGTCAGGATCTTGCTCTACCAATTAGAGCACATATGATTACTTCTTGTATTAGCAACTAAACACAGAATTTAACCAGAATCAATAAGTAACTAGAAATATGAAATAACACAGGAATTGAGAGACAATACACAATTGTATTAATAATCACTTAGAAGAATATACAATAAGGAAGATGCCACTTCTTCCTCCACCTCAAAGGTTTGCCACACCTCAAGACCTTCTTCCCTCTCTCTCTCGGTCACAACAATCAACTCAAATATAGAATTGATGTTCACCTCTCCAACCAGTCAGTAACACGCTGCCAGTTCACCAAGTACACAACCATACTCCAAGTAGATCTCCTGCTCTCTGCTGCTACCTGCAAATCACTAGACCTTACTCACCATGTAGATATCTCTACACCCCTGAAGAACCCTTGTCCTTGCCTCACCAAGTCCTTATGATTCTTCAGCCAGTACCCCGGTGGATCAGTTCCTAGACCTTGCAGACCTTGCAACTCTCCCTGATCATACACTCTCAGCACCCCTTTGGAACTAGGAGGAGCTACACTAGCTCTCTCTAAAAGCTCTATGGCTTTCTAGCACACTTTTACAATACAACCATGAGTCTATTATATAGATCTCATCCAAACAATAATTAGACATCTAATACAATAATTAGATCCACAGATCTCAGTCTAAAATTAGCTCTAAACATGCAAACACTTGGTTCATCAACCAACTGCCCGTAATATACTCGCAGCTCAAACCACAGGTGACCGACGTCGGTCCTTGTCTGCCTGAGGGTGCAGACGTCGGCCGATCTGAGACCGACGTCGATTGCCTTCTATCTGTACCCTACCGATGTCGGTTGGCCTGACCGACGCCAGTGTTTGTGACACTCCGCAACTCTTCTGCAACCTCCTCCATGTCTGCATCAGTGAAGCTTTTATCTCCACAACCTAACAATCTCCCACTTGGAGATAAATAGATGCACCTGTACCCGTATCTATAGCCTGTCTAATCTGTTTCTTAGCTTGTATCCCTCTTCAAGATCAATCCTGAAGACCAACCACCACACAACCTGTGATGCTATACCTGTCATTCAAGTAACCTGCCACATCCGAACCTACATATCCATGTAGTGAAGAACTTGACCCTGCATAACAAGAATCCCTGCTGCTAGTCCCACTGAACTGCCCTCCAGTACTCCTTCCCCGAATTGGCTCCATACTTCCTGACAACCCCCGCTGATTGGGAAAATTCAGGCCTACACTAGACCTCATATGATTTCGAACCCTGTTTCAAGCTAAGCTTGAACTGTCCAGCCCTTGGTGTGCTTATCGATTCTGCATCCTACGTAATGAACCTCGCCAACACCTGATTCACATCATCTCCCACTGGAGATAAAATCTCCATGTCTCTTATGCCAAAGAATTTCACTGCTCCAAATTCTTCATGACACACCTCTGAACTAACCTTACCTTTTAGCTCAGCAAATCCCTGTATGTACAAAACCTGCTAGCAAACCATCCACATACAGTAACTGGATAATGTCGCGACTCATCATCCACCTGGTAAGAATAAAATCACAATAGTTACACTGACATTGACTGAAGCCATGCTTAGTCATCTACCTGTCAAAACCTGTACCACTGTCCTGCAGCTTCTTTAAGACCTTATACCTTGGCCTTCTATCTCATGTATCCGTCCACTCTCTTCTTTAACTATGGGAATCCATCTGTCTCTCAGTGCTTTCTTCCAGCTGACAACTCTACCAACAAATACTTGTTTGGTTCTTCTCCAAGGACTCACACTCCTCATCCATGCCAAGCTCCCACTGTATCTGGATTCTACCTACATTGCCTCTTCACATCTTCCTGGTTCTCGACCATCAGTAAGCAATATAAAGAAGGTGAACAACGAATATGAGGTTCACTTACCCTTTCTAACCTCGACATGAGCATTTGAGACTTGTTGATAGCTTGCTGTTCGCCCAATATCCGTTCTAGTGACCGATATTGGCCATCTCCCAGTCTGCTCCCGACCGATGTCGGTTCCCTGCACTGACCCTGACTGTCGACGTCGTCTCCCTGGCCGATGCCGGTATCCTTTTTGCCGACGTTGGTTACTTCATGACCGACGTCAGTCTTCCTGTTGCCAACATCGGTTACCGTATGACCAATGCTGGTACCTGTGTTCATTTGTGAGTGATAACTTTTTACCCGCAAGCTCTCCATGGATCAAAACCCTGTTTAAATCAATATAGCCCTGCTCAGAATAATTCAGTTCCCTCACCTGATCTCTGTTCGTCATCTCCTCCATGAACACCAAGGCTTTCCAGTTCTTTAGCTTGTCAAAAACATTTGTCTTCCGCTTCAAAACTTGCATTCTCCTTCTACATATGTAACCAAGCCTACAAAGCCACATCTCTGTAACAGAAGGTGAATCAGTAATATAAGTAGATAGATAAAGGATACCTACTTTCTTACCACCATCTAATTCAAGTGTATTCGCTATGAGAGTTACAGTGCATCTCCCATCACCCAAATTTCTTGAAGAAATTAGACTCATCTCCAAGACTGGTACCTGCATGACTTCCTTCAACCACTGTGTGTCGTCCATCTGCAATTTCAGCTTCACTTCCCCTTCGTCAATAATCTGACAAGGCTCTCCAGCTTCTAAATAAATCTCTCCAAAGTCTCCAAAGACATACCCATGAAAAGATGCTCTATTTCGAACTGCATGGAAAGAGGCAAAAGAATCTGTGAACCAAGATTCCACTTTATCCAGAACATCTTATGCAACATCCCCTGCAACATCTGCTCCTCCCTGTTGATCTGCAACCAACCATCTTTATTTACCTACTCTTTCTTTCCATCAATCAAACCATTTGTGCTATTCAGTTTCTCCATTCGTAGCTTACTTCCTTCTGCCATTGCTATACTCCCACTCAATCAAAAACCCTTGTGAGTAACCTGTAATCAACAAACACTACCAGATCTGAAACCACTTGTTAGTAACCCAACCAAAAGCTCTGATACCAACTTGTCAAAAACCTAGAACAATAAAAATGCTCCGATGCCTACTTAGTCAAGATCTTGCTCTACCAATTAGAGCACATATGATTACTTCTTGTATTAGATACTAAACATGGAATTCAACCAGAATCAATAAGTAACTAGAAATATGAAACAACACAGGGATTGAGAGACAATACACAATTGTATTAATAATCACTCAGAAGAATATACAATAAGGAAGATGCCACTTTTTCCTCCACCTCAAAGGTTCGCCACACCTCAAGACCTTCTTCCCTCTCTCTCTCGGTCACAACAATCAACTCAAATATAGAATTGATGTTCACTTCTCCAACCAGTCAGTAACACGCTGCCAGTTCACCAAGTACACAACCGTACTCCAAGTAGATCTCCTGCTCTCTGCTGCTACCTGCAAATCACTAGACCTTACTCACCATGTAGATATCTCTACACCCCTGAAGAACCCTTGTCCTTGCCTCACCAAGTCCTTATGATTCTTCAACCAGTACCCCGGTGGATCAACTCCTAGACCTTGCAAACCTTGCAACTCTCCCTGATCATACACTCTCAGCACCCCTTTAGAACTAGGAGGAGCTACACTAGCTCTCTCTAAAAGCTCTATGGCTTTCTAGCACACTTTTACAATACAACCATGAGTCTATTATATAGATCTCATCCAAACAATAATTAGCCATCTAATACAATAATTAGATCTGCAGCTCTTAGTCTAAAATTAGCTCTAAACATGCAAACACTTGGTTCGTCAACTAACTGCCCGTAATATACTCGCAGCTCAAACCACAGGTGACCAACGTCGGTCCCTGTCTGCCTGGGGGTGCCGACGCCAGTTGATCTAAGACCGACGTCAGTTGCCTTCTGTCTGTACCCTGTCGACGTCGGTTGGCCTGACCGACGCCGATGTCTGTGACACTCCGCAACTCTTCTGCAACCTTCTCCATGTCTGCATCAGTGAAGCTTTTAGCTCCATAACCTAACAATCTCCCACTTGGAGATAAATAGTTGCACCTGTACCCATATTTGTAGCCCGTCTAATCTGTTTCCTAGCTTGTATCCCTCTTCAAGATCAATCCTGAAGACCAACCACCACACAACCTATGATGCTATACCTGTCATTCAAGTAACCTGCCACATCCAAACCTACATATCCATGTAGTGAAGAACTTGACCCTGCATAACAAGAATCCCTGCTGCTAATCCCACTGAACTGCCCTCCAGTACTCCTTCCCCGAATTGGCTCCATACTTTCTGACAACCCCCACTGATTGGGAAAATTTAGGCCTACACTAGACCTCATGTGATTTCGAACCCTGTTTCAAGCTAAGCTTGAACTGTCCAGCCCTTGGTGTGCTTACCGATTTTGCATCTTGCATAATGAACCTCGCCAACACCTGATTCACATCAACTCCCACTGGAGATAAAATCTCCATGTCTCTTATGCCAAAGAATTTCACTGCTCCAAATTCTTCATGACACACCTCTGAACTAACCTTACCTTTTAGCTCAACAAATCCCTGTATGTACAAAACCTGGTAGCAAACCATCCACATACACTAACTGGATAATGTCGCGACTGATCATCCACCTGGTAAAAATAAAATCACAATAGTTACATTGACATTAACTGAAGCCATGCTTAGTCATCCACCTATCAAAACCTGTACCACTGTCCTGCAGCTTCTTCAAGACCTCATACCTTGGACTTCTGTCTCATGTATCCATCCACTCTCTTCTTTAACTATGGGAATCCATCTGTCTCTCAGTGCTTTCTTCCAGCTGACAACTCTACCAACAAATACCTATTTGGTTCTTCTCCAAGAACTCACACTCCTCATCCATGCCAAGCTCCCACTATATCTGGATTCTACCTACATTGCCTCTTCACATCTTCCTGGTTCTCGACCATCAGTAAGCAATATAAAGAAGGTGAACAACGAATATGAGGTTCACTTACCCTTTCTAACCTCGACATGAGCGTTTGAGACTTGTTGACAGGTTGCTGTCTTCCCAATATGCGTTCCAATGACCGATCTCGGCCATCTCCCAGTCTGCTCCCGATCGATGTCGGTTCCCTGCACTGACCCTGACTGCCGACGTCGTCTCCCTGGCCGACGCCGGTATCCTTTCTGCCGATGTCAGTTACTTCATGACCGACGTCCATCTTCCTATTTCTGACGTCGGTTACTGTATGATCGATGTCGGTACATGTGTTTGTCTGTGAGTGATAACTTTTTACCTGCGAGCTCTCCATGGATCAAAACTCTGTTCAAATCAATATAGCCCTGCTCAGAATAATTCAGTTCCCTCACCTGATCTCTGTCCGTCATCTCCTCCATGAACACCAAGGCTTTCCAGTTCTTTAGCTTGTCAAAAACATCTATCTTTCGCTTCAAAACCTACATTGTCCTTCTACATATGTAACCAAGCCTACAAAGCCACATCTCTATAACAGAAGGTGAATCAGTAATATAAGTAGATAGATAAAGGATACCTAATTTCTTACCACCATCTAATTCAAGTGTATCCATTATGAGAGTTATAGTGCATCTCCCATCACCCAAATTTCTTAAAGAAATTAGACTCATCTCCAAGACTGGTACCTACATGACTTCCTTCAACCACTGTGTGTCGTCCATCTGCAATTTCAGCTTCACTTCCCCTTCATCAATAATCTAACAAGGCTCTCCAGCTCCTAAATAAATCTCTCCAAAGTCTCCAAAGACATACCCATGAAAAGATGCTCTATTTCGAACTGCATGGAAAGAGGCAAAAGAATTTGTGAACCAAGATTCCACTTTATCCAAAACATCCTGTGCAACATCTCCTGCAACTTCTACTCCTCCCTGTTGATCTGCAACCAACCAACAATCTTTATTTACCTGCTCTTTCTTTCCATCAATTAGACCATTCGTGCTATTTAGTTTCTCCCTTCGTACCTTACTTCCTTCTACCATTGCTATACTCCCACTCAATCAGAAACCCCTGTGAGTAACCTGTAATCAACAAACACTACCAGATCTAAAACCACCTGTTAGTAACCCAACCAAAAGCTCTGATACCAACTTGTCAGGAACCTAGAACAATAAACATGCTCCAATGCCTACTTAGTCAAGATCTTGCTCTACCAATTAGAGCACATATGATTACTTCTTGTATTAGCAACTAAACACGAAATTTAACCAGAATCAATAAGTAACTAGAAATATGAAACAACACAGGAATTGAGAGACAATACACAATTGTATTAATAATCACTCAAAAGAATATACAATAAGGAAGATGCCACTTCTTCCTCCACCTCAAAGGTTCGCCACACCTCAAGACCTTCTTTCCTCTCTCTCTCGGTCACAACAATCAACTCAAATATAGAATTAATGTTCACCTCTCCAACCAGTCAGTAACATGCTGCCAGTTCACCAAGTACATAATCATACTCCAAGTAGATCTCTTGCTCTCTGCTGCTACCTGCAAATCACTAGACCTTACTCACCATGTAGATATCTCTACACCCCTGAAGAACCCTTGTCCTTGCCTCACCAAGTCCTTATGATTCTTCAAACAGTACCCCGGTGGATCAGCGCCTAGACCTTGCAGACCTTGCAACTCTCCCTGATCATACACTCTCAGCACCCCTTTGGAACTAGGAGGAGCTACACTAGCTCTCTCTAAAAGCTCTATGGCTTTCTAGCACACTTTTACAATACAACCATGAGTCTATTATATAGATCTCATCCAAACAATAATTAGACATCTAATACAATAATTAGATCCACAGCTCTCAGTCTAAAATTAACTCTAAACATGCAAACACTTGGTTCATCAACCAACTGCCCGTAATATACTCGCAGCTCAAACCACAGGTGACCGACGTCGGTCCTTGTCTGCCTGAGGGTGCAGACGTCGGCCAATCTGAGACCGACGTCGATTGCCTTCTATCTGTACCCTACCGATGTCGGTTGGCCTGACCGACGCCAGTGTTTGTGACACTCCGCAACTCTTCTACAACCTCCTCCATGTCTGCATTAGTGAAGCTTTTAGCTCCACAACCTAACAATCTCCCACTTGGAGATAAATAGCTGCACCTGTACCCGTATCTATAGCCCGTCTAATTTGTTTCCTAGCTTGTATCCCTCTTCAAGATCAATCCTGAAGACCAACCACCACACAACCTGTGATGCTATACCTGTCATTCAAGTAACCTGCCACATCCGAACCTACATATCCATGTAGTGAAGAACTTGACCCTGCATAACAAGAATCCCTGCTGCTAGTCCCACTGAACTGCCCTCCAGTACTCCTTCCCCGAATTGGCTCCATACTTTCTGACAACCCCCACTGATTGGGAAAATTCAGGCCTACACTAGACCTCATGTGATTTCAAACCCTGTTTCAAGCTAAGCTTGAACTGTCCAGCCCTTGGTTTGCTTATTGATTCTGCATCCTGCGTAATGAACCTCGCCAACACCTAATTCACATCAGCTCCCACTGGAGATAAAATCTCCATGTCTCTTATGCCAAAGAATTTTGCTGCTCCAAATTCTTCATGACACACCTCTAAACTAACCTTACCTTTTAGCTCAGCAAATCCTTGTATGTACAAAACCTGCTAGCAAACCATCCACATACAGTAATTGAATAATGTCGTGACTCATCATCCACCTGGTAAGAATAAAATCACAATAGTTACACTGACATTGACTGAAGCCATGCTTAGTCATCCACCTGTCAAAACCTGTACCACTATCCTGCAGCTTCTTCAAGACCTTATACCTTGGCCTTCTATCTCATGTATCCATCCACTCTCTTCTTTAACTATGGGAATCCATCTGTCTCTCAGTGCTTTCTTCCAGCTGACAACTCTACCAACAAATCCCTATTTGGTTCTTCTCCAAGGACTCACACTCCTCATCCATGCCAAGCTCCCACTATATCTGAATTCTACCTGTATTGCCTCTTCACATCTTCCTGGTTCTCGACCCTCAATAAGCAATATAAAGAAGGTGAACAATGAATATGAGGTTCACTTACCCTTTCTGACCTTGAAATGAGTGTTTGAGACTTGTTGACAGCTTGCTGTCTGCCTAATATCTGTTCTAGTGACCGATCTCAGCCATCTCCTAGTCTGCTCCCGACCAATGTCAGTTCCCTGCACTGACCCTCACAGCCGACGTCGTCTCCCTGGCTGACGCCGGTTTCCTTTTTGCTAATGTCGGTTACTTCATGACTGATGTCGATCTTCTTGTTTCCGACGTCGGTTACTTTATGACCGATGCCGGTACCTGTGTTCGTCTGTGAGTGATAACTTTTTACCCGTGAGCTCTCCATGGATCAAAACCCTGTTCAAATCAATATAGCCCTGCTCAGAATAATTCAGTTCCCTCACCTGATCTCTGTCCGTCATCTCCTCCATGAACACCAAGGCTTTCCAGTTCTTTAGCTTGTCAAAAACATCTGTCTTCCACTTCAAAACCTGCATTCTCCTTCTACATATGTAACCAAGCCTACAAAGCCACATCTCTGTAACAGAAGGTGAATCAGTAATATAAGTAGATAGATAAAGGATACCTACTTTCTTACCACCATCTAATTCAAGTGTATTTGCTGTTAGAGTTACAGTGCATCTCCCATCACCCAAATTTCTTGAAAAAATTAGACTCATCTCCAAGACTGGTACCTGCATGACTTCCTTCAACCACTGTGTGTCATCCATCTGCAATTTCAGCTTCACTTCCCCTTCGTCAATAATCTGACAAGGCTCTCCAAAGTCTCCAAAGACATACCCATGAAAAGATGCTCTATTTCGAACTGCATGGAAAGAGGCAAAAGAATATGTGAACCAAGATTCCACTTTATCCAGAACATCCTGTGCAACATCCCCTGCAACATCTGCTCCTCCCTGTTGATCTGCAACCAACCAACAATCTTTATTTACCTACTCTTTCTTTCCATCAATCAGACCATTCGTGCTATTCAGTTTCTCCATTCGTAGCTTACTTCCTTCTGCCATTGCTATACTCCCACTCAATCAAAAACCCTTGTGAGTAACCTATAATCAACAAACACTACCAGATCGGAAACCACCTGTTAGTAACCCAACCAAAAGCTCTGATACCAACTTTTCAGGAACCTAGAACAATAAACATGCTCCAATGCCTACTTAGTCAGGATCTTGCTCTACCAATTAGAGCACATATGATTACTTCTTGTATTAGCAACTAAACATGGAATTTAACCATAATCAATAAGTAATTAGAAATATGAAACAACACAGGAATTGAGAGACAATACACAATTGTATTAATAATCACTCAGAAGAATATACAATAAGGAAGATGCCACTTCTTCCTCCACCTCAAAGGTTCGCCACACCTCAAGACCTTCTTCCCTCTCTTTGTCGGTCACAACAATCAACTCAAATATAGAATTGATGTTCACCTCTCCAACCATTTAGTAACACGCTGCCAGTTCACCAAGTACACAACCGTACTCCAAGTAGATCTCCTGCTCTCTGCTGCTACCTGCAAATCACTAGACCTTACTCACCATGTAGATATCTCTACACCCTTGAAGAACCCTTGTCCTTGTCTCATCAAGTCCTTATGATTCTTCAACCAGTACCCTGGTGGATCAGCTCCTAGACCTTGCAGACCTTGCAACTCTCCCTAATCATACACTCTCAGCACCCCTTTGGAACTAGGAGGAGCTACACTAGCTCTCTCTAAAAGCTCTATGGCTTTTTAGCACACTTTTACAATAGAACCATGAGTCTATTATATATATCTCATCCAAACAATAATTAGACATCTAATACAATAATTAGATCCACAGCTCTCAGTCTAAAATTAGCTCTAAACATGCAAACACTTGGTTCGTCAACCAATTGCCCGTAATATACTCGCAACTCAAACCACAGGTGACCGACGTCGGTCCCTGTCTACCTAGGGGTGCCAATGTCAGCCGATCTGAGACCGACATTGGTTGCCTTCTATCTGTACCCGACCGATGTCGATTGGCTTGACTGACGCCGGTGTCTGTGACACTCTGCAACTCTTTTGCAACCTCCTCCATGTCTGCATCAGTGAAGCTTTTAGCTCCACAACCTAACAGGTAGCGAGCAGCAAAGTGGCCGCATGGAACTTTCAAAGACCTTTTCAACCGTCTACAGGTTAGCAAACAAGGTCCGCCAAGCAAAATATGAGTCATGAATAACAGTCAGCAGTAATTTTACCACAAACAACACCCTGCAAGACCCTTTCAAAAACCCGCGGCCAATATTTAGCCACTCACAACACTAGCGGGAAATCACCGCGAACAACAGTTCACGTGAAAAGGCATGCAAAATGAGGAAAGCAGGCCACACACAAAATGAGGTAGCAAGCATGGTCCCAACAGACTTCTGACTTTATCAACAGTATTTTCCCTCTTCCCAATGAAGACTAAAGCTGCCACTTGCAAACAAAAGGCCAATGAGACTCCTCTTGGCTCTTCCTATATAAATACACAGACTTGGTCATTTTTTAAAGATCTTCTCCAATTTTGTAAAGAGCACAGCTCTGCAAATTCTCCACCTGAATCAATAAAATATAGTTTTTGCCTCCATTTTGGATAGATTTGCTGTGTATGCCATGAGTATTATTTGTGTTTAGTCATTATCTTCGATGCTTTCACAGGTAATGCCAAGAGACTAGCCATCTACAAGGTGCCGGTTCTGCAGCTGAAAGGAGAAGAGCAATATTTGAGAAGGACAGAATAGAGGAAACACTTGGTTCGTGTGTGCATTCCACAGCACTTTGGTAAACCTTTGTTATGTATTTTCTATTATAGCCTCCCTGTTAGCAGCCTGGTTCTTCTGCCAGATGTGTAGAGTATATTTGCATTTTTCTTGATTCTGAGAGTGGATGTGAAAGGTCAACCTTTATTTTGGTGTATCACCTCTTTAGAGTAGGCTTTTTGTTTTCCTGTATTTTCTTCTCCCTTTTCATTCCCCCAGTATATCTATATATCTATATTTTTGCACTGCCTGAAACAAACAAGATACATCAGAGGGAACTAGCCCATACCTAGAGACTCTCCTCTCCTACTTCTCCATCCCACAGGCGAGAGAGGAGTTTCCATGTTGCGGGGAGAGGGCAGGAACCTACTTTCCTACCACCGGGTGCAATCTCTAGTCATCAACAGTTTTGGCACGCCCGGTGGGACTGTAATTTTATCAGTTTCTAACGCAATAGTACTTTGAGATTGATGCTGGTCCTGCTACAGTGATTTCAAAGATTTCTAGCATTTGGCGACTCCACTGGTAAGAGCTTAGTTCTTTGTTTTAAGAGCAGTCACTTAAACTTCTATGCCAAAAGTCACCACAAGGTCAACTTCAAGGGGGGTCCCTTTTGTGTTCATTGAGCTGCCTTTAAACTCTATTAAAAGGCTCAGGTTTGAGAGAACTCACCCTTATCCATTAGTAAATCCTCCTAGACTTGTTTCTAGGAACACCAACCCAGCTCAGCCATAATTACAGCCCGTTCCAGCCATGGCATTGCCTTTTTCAGCTTTTTGCAGTGAGAGCCCCTTAAACCTCCCACGCTATGACCCGATTCCAGGAACAACTCTAAAAAATGTACCTTCTTTTGATGGAGTGGAACCTATTACAGTTGTTGAGCATATTAAGAATATTGCCAACCTTTGCAATATTCACAATATAACAAAAGAAAACATTGCCATCAGACTGTTGGCGTTGTCTCTTAAAGGTAAGGCTCTTGATTGGTACGTCATCTTGTCTGTGAATTCCATACATTCTTAGAACGAATTGGGCACCCATTTAACTGATCATTTTGGGGAAAAAAGTGACGGCCTCTCTCTTGCGGAGCAGCTGACAACCATAAAGAGAGCTCCACATGAGTACATGCAGGACTTCAACACGCGGTTTCAAAAGACTTGGGAAAGAATTCTCGTCCTGGTAAGGCTGACTCCCAGATACACTTTTTTGTACTATTTAAAAGCATTAAACAGTGACATTGTTGTGATGATCCAATCTATGGGAGGGCACATATTACCTACTGCTTATGACATCACCATAGTAGTCGAGAATTACTTGGTACAAGCCAGAAAGATCGCTCCTAGGCCCAACATGCCACTTTTCCCAGAGATGCTGCCCCCTATACAGACTGTTGTTCCCACCATTGCTCCCCTGCCCACCATTGAGAAGCCAGCTGATGTTCTGTCAAATGAACTACATGAGGTTAAAAGCCTGTTACAAAACATGTCAAATGAACTTGTAGCTCTTAAAAGACAACAAGCTCAAAATAACAAGCTGAATCCGGGTTATCAACATTATGGTCAAGGCCCTAGGACCCCTTTTCAAGGCTATAATCAAGGACAAGGTCATCTCTCTCAAACCTGGCCTTATCAAAATTATAACTCAGGCCCCTCTTCATCATCTAAAGCCATGGTGCCTACTCAAAACAATCTAGTGCAAGAGCATCCAGGTTGTTTGACCATAGGACATGGTCAAGAGCAAGCTGTCCATACGAATGATATGATGAATTTTCTCCAAAATTCAAAAAACTAGGTTGCTGATCATTCCCAGTTTTTTGAGTTTTCAGCTCAGCCCAGCACAAGTAACAATCAAACTCAGCCAGATTCTACCCTGATAAATCATGAAGAGTGTTGGGATAAATAACTGGAAGCACACAATTGATTACTAAGCAACTTAATATGCGGAAATTAACCAGAATACACAAGTAACTAGAATTCAGAAATAACACATGATATGAGAGACAATGCACAACTTGTATTAAAACTCTTGCAAAAAAGAATACAATAAAGAAGATGCCACTTCTTCTCCACCACCTCTTCAGAGGCTTCTCACACCTCAAGTGAACAGTACTTCTCTCCTCAAAGCTTTCTCTCTTAGGTCCCAACACCCAACTCAAACACAGAGTTGGTGTTCACCTTATACCTGTGCTCCACGCACACCACAAGTGCTCCACACATTCCACAAGTACACACACATACTTCAAGTAGATCTCCCCTGAACCTGTAACAACCTACACCTTAATAGACCTTACTTATGGAAGGAACTCCCTTGCCTTCCTCTTTGCTCTATCTGAGTACACACTTGTACTCCAAGTAGATCCTGCCTGATTCTGCTCCCCGTTATGTTGCTGTCATATCTGATCTTGCACACCTGCAAATCAACCTGGTTCTACACACCTGTGAACTTTGACCTTGCACACACATACACCTACATATCAATGATCTTACTTACCATGTAGATCTCCTATAGAAGCCATGCACACCAGCTGACTAAGATCATACACCCCTGAAGAATCCTGCTGACTCTCCAAAACCAGCACCCACCTTGGTACTGTGGCACTAGGAGGAACACACCATTGCTCACCTCACACATAGAAGGAGCTTATAAAATTGCTCTCTTACTCTCTAGCACAAGTTTACAATACAACCATGAGTCTATTATATAGATCTCATCCAAACAATAATTAGACATCTAATTACAATAATTAGATCCACATCTCTCAGTTTGAAATTAGCTCTCATCATGCAAACACTTGGTTCATCAACTAATTGCCTGTAATATAATCACAGTCAAACCACACAGGCGACCGATGTCAGTCCCTGTCCGCCTGGGGATCGCCGATGCCGGCCGACTTCTGACCAACGTCGGTTGCTTTCTGTCTCCTACCTGCCGTCATCGGTTGGCCTGATCGACACCAGTGTCTGAGACACTCTGCAACTCTTCTGCAACCTCCTCCATGTCTGCATCAGTGAAGCTTTTAGCTCCACAACCTAACAATCTCCCACTTGGAGATAAATAGCTTCACTGTAGCTATACCCCGTCTAATCTATTTCTTGGCTTGTATCCCTCTTCAAGATCAATCCTGAAGACAACCCACCACACACCTTGTGATGTACCTCCTGTCATTCGAGTACCCTGGCACATCTGAACCTACAAACCCATGTAGTGAAGTCCTGACCCTGCATGTATACCTACTGCTGGTCCATCTCAAATCCCTGAGAAATCACTTCCCTGAATTGGCTCCTAACTCTTTGACAACACCCACTGCTTGGGCAAACTCAGGGCTATGCTAGACCTCATGTGATTTCAGACACTGAACTGTCCAGCCCTTAGTGTGATCTAGCCCTGCATCATGCATAATGAACCTCACCAACACCTGATTCACATCAGCTCCCACTAGAGACAAAATCAACCTGTGATCTCCCATGTCCCCCATGCCAAAGAATTTTGCTGCTTCAAATTTTTCATAGCAAACCACTGAACTAATCTTACCCTTAGCTCAGCAAAACCCTGTATGTACAAACTTGCTAGCAAACATACCATCCACATACAGTAACAAGATAATGTCATGACCATCATCCCCCTGGTAAGACAAATCACAGTAGTTACCCTGACATTGACTAAAGTCATGCTTTGTCATCCCCTGTCGAAACCTGTACCACTGTCCTGCAGCTTCCTCAAGACCGTATGACCTGGTCTTCCATCTCACGTATTCATTCTCTCTATTCTTCAACTAAGGAATCCATTCATCTCTATGCTTTCTTTCCATTGACAACCCTACCAAATCTCTGCTTGGTTTTGCACACTCTCCATGCCATGCTCCCACTGTTTCCTGGATCCTTCCTGCTCTGTAGTAAGCAACAAGTGTAAAGAAGAGGAACAACGAATTTGAGGCCTACTTATGTCTTCAGTCCTATATATGGGTGTTTGAGACTCCTTGATAGCTTGCTATCCACCCAAAATCTATTACAGTAATCGACCTCGGTCACCACACAGTCTGCATACAACCGACGTCGGTTCCTGTGCCTGTCCTAACTACCAACCCTGCCGACGTCGGTGTCTTGCTGCCGACGTTGGTCCTCGTGACCGACGTCAATCTTACCTACTGCTGATGACAGTTTTCCTACTAACACCAGTACCTGTGTTTCCTGTGAGTGATGACTTTTTACTCGCGAGCTCCTTTGAATCAATCCCCATGTCCAAACTGCCCTACTCAGAAGTATCCAGCCCCATCCACTAGTCTCTGTCCATCATCTCCTCCAAGAACACCAAGGCTTTCCAGTGCTTAAGCCTATCAAATATATCTGTCTTTCACTTAAGAACATGCATCTCCTTCCTGCTTATGTGACCAAGCCTACGAAGCCACGTCTCTGCAACAAAAGAAGAATCAGTAATATAAACAAGTAGATAAAGAGTACCTATTTTCTTACCACCAACTAATTCAAGTGCATCCACTGTGAGAGTTCTTGTGCATCTCTCATCACCCAACCTTTTTGAAGAAATTAGCCATATCTCCAAACCTGAGACCTGCATGACCTCCTTCAACACCCATGTGTTGGCCGCCTGCGATTTCAGCTTCACTTCCCCTTTGCCAATTCTTTGGCAAGGCTCACCAGCTCCTCTCCCTGGGGCTACATGGAAAGAGGCAACATAATCTGTTATCCAAGAAACCTCCCAAAGCATCCTGTGCAACAACACCTACAACATCTGCATCTTCAATTCCTTCATGTTGATCTGCTACCAACCAACAATATTCTTTTACCTGCTCTTTCTTTCCATATGACCATTGGTGACCATCTATGCTTTTCAACTCCTCCATTCTGAGCTTACTTTGATCTGCCATTGCTCTACTCCCACTCGATCAGAAACCTCTGAGAGTGACCTGTAACCAAACACAAAACCTGCTCCCTGCAACCTTAGCTCTGATACCATGTGTTGGGATGAATAACCGAAAGCACACAATTGATTACTAAGCAACTTAATATGCAAAAATTAACCAGAATACACAAGTAACTAGAATTCAAAAATAACACATGATATGAGAGACAATACACAACTTGTATTAAAACTCTTACATAAAAGAATACAATAAAGAAGATGCCACTTCTTCTCCACCACCTCTTCAGAGGCTTCCCACACCTCAAGTGAATAATACTTCTCTCCTCAAAGCTCTCTCTCTTAGGTCCCAACACCCAACTCAAACACAGATTTGGTGTTCACCTTATACCTGTGCTCCACGTACACCACAAGTGCTCCATGCACTCCACAAGTACACACACGTACTTCAATTAGATCTCCCCTAAACCTGCAACAACTTGCACCTCAATAGACCTTACTTATGGAAGGAACTCCCTTGCCTTCCTCTTTGCTCTATCTGAGTACACACCTGTACTCCAAGTAGATCCTGCCTGATTCTACTTCCTGTTGTGTTGCTATCATATCTGATCTTACACACCTACAAATTAACCTGGTTCTACACCCCTGTGAACCTTAACCTTGCACACACATACACCTGCATATCAATGATCTTACTTACCATGTAGATCTCCTATAGAAGCCATGCACACCAACTGACTAAGATCATACACCCTTGAAGAATCTTGCTGACTCTCCAAAACTAGCACCCACCTTGGTACTATGGCACTAAGAGGAACACACCATTGCTCACCTCACACATAGAAGGAGCTTATAAAATTGCTCTCTTACTCTCTAGCACAAGTTTACAATACAACCATGAGTCTATTATATAGATCTCATCCAAACAATAATTAGACATCTAATTACAGTAATTAGATCCGCAACTCTCAGTCTAAAATTAGCTCTCATCATGCAAACACTTGGTTTGTTAACTAACTGCCCGTAATATACTCGCAGTCGAACCACACAAGCGACCGATGTCGGTCCCTATCTGCCTGAGGATCGCCAACGCCGGCTGACTTCTGATCGACGTCGGTTGCTTCTTGTCTCCTACTTGCCGTCATCAATTGGCCTGACCAAAGCTGGTGTCTGAGACACTCCGCAACTCTTCTACAACCTCTTCCATGTCTCCATCAGTGAAGCTTTTAGCTCCACAACCTAACAAAGAGGGTGAGCTCTATGCAATTAATCATGGGGGTGCTGCAGACAATCAGGCTGATTGCGTCGCAGCCAACACGAGATTTAAAAGAAGAGCAATTGGAGAAGCGCAGGCTTCCCCTTAGGTAACAACAATGAATACTCCATCACACCCTTTTCAAAGGGCTCCAATTTCTAAACAACCGTTTGCACCTCCAGCTCCGTAGTCTATAGCTCCAGTTGGGATCAGCCCAAAGGAAAGCACGAAGGGAATCAGACCCCAAGTTAATATAGTTGACCAAATGAAGAAATTGCACGTGAACATTTCTCTATGGGATTCATTGTCTCTCCCAAGACAAAGGGACGTATTGAAGAAAGAATTGCATGAGCTAGATCGACAGGCCATCCCAACAGACACTAATAATGTCCTAATGACGAATGGGCAGCCTTCTGCTTTAGATCAGGTAAAGAAAGAAGAAAGGACTCTCCCCTTTTATGTATCTTTGATCATAGGGGATTTATTAGTATACAATTGCATAATCGACAGCGGGGCCAGCACTTCAGTAATGCCCAAGTGCATTGCTGATAAGATGGGATTAAAGTATGAAGCAATGAACAAAGGGGTCTTGTAATTAGATGGGATGCCTGCAAAGATAGTCAGAATCCTGAAGGGATTAAGTTTAACATTGCATGCCTACCCGACATTCTCAATTCTCCATGATATAGTGGTAGCAGACGTTCCTCCATATTTCGCAATATGTTTGTCAAGGGACTTTACGTCCAAGATAGGTGGCTATCTAGAAGCAAACTGGTCATATCTGGTTTTCAAAACCAAGTACGGGACCAAAGTGAAAATTGAATCTGAGCCACTCTACAAGGACCACCTAGAGCCCTATTCACCCAAGGTAGCAAATGTTAGTTACACTATCATCGATCCAAAAGAGTCTCAGACGGATCAATCTTCATCTTCTACTCTTGAAGGAGTCGCAGATCTACTCTTGGATGAGTGGGAAAGCGATAACTTTGAGCACGATCCTTATAATTTTATTGAAGAGGTAGACCTTGGCGTCTATTGCTTACATGAAGAAGGTGTCGTCATGCCCAATATAATGAAGGATAACAAAGAAGACCTCGGCCTATGGCAGCTATACTTTGACGGTTCCAGAAGTAAACTGGGCACTGGTGGTGGGGTAATGTTAGTTTCCCCTTCTAAAGAAAGGTACTTTTTAGCTTTTCATTTCCAGTTCTCTTGCACATGTAATGTTGCAGAATATGAGTCTTTGATTCATGGACTTGAGTGGGCAAGAAAGAGAGGGATCAAAAAGTTGCAAATCCTGGGGGACAGTGAACTGATTGTGAACCAAATAAGAGGCCTAAACTTGACCAAAAACTCCTTGCTGAAGTTGTACAAGCACAGAGTCTGGGACTTGATGGAAAATTTCCTTGCTCTTAACATTACCTTGATTCCCAGGGAACAAAATAAGCAGGTTGACAGGCTGGCATCTGTTGGCGCCCAATTTGATGTTTCAAAAGAGATAAGCAGGGATTGTGGTTCACTCCATTTAAGAGTGGTGGTTCAGCCTTCAATTCTAGACAATATTACAAATTGGTAGGTTTTCGAAAGTGATCAACAGATAGCTCTCTTTCTACAGGAAGAAGCTGAGTTTGCAGTCCATAATCAAGCGAAATTGTAGTAGCAATACGAAAATTAGATTGTTTAATTGAAGAACAATAAACTCCCTAAGGGTCTGGTCACACTTGAAAGTATTTTCAATGGAGATGACTAACTAAGAGATGACAAAGCATGCATCACTACCAAAGAGTAGAATTATGAAAAAGTTAAAATCTTCAAGGACAAGTTGCTAGCGCTTGGTAAGGTCTGCATGTTTCAAGAAAGGCAAGCTTTCAGTCTGCTGTGTCAAGAGTTCGCTGACGTCTTCGCCTAGAATTATAGCGACTTGAAGGGCTTCGATCCAAGACTTGCCCAACACACCATTGAACTAGAGGAAGGTGCAAAACCAGTCACACAAAAATAGAGGCCTGTTAATCCAATGATCAAACTCCTTATGCAGAAAGAATTGGTCAAGTTGATTGAGTTTGGGATTATATTTCCGATCAAACATTCCTCATGGTTGGCCAATTTGGTTCCAGTTAGAAAGAAAAATGGGGAGATCAAGCTGTGTGTCAACTTTAGAGACCTTAATAAAATCTCTTTAAAGGATCATTATCTCCTCTCGAACATGGAGAAGATTCTCCAAAAGGTAACTGGTTTCGAACATTTCTCCCTCCTAGATGGTTATTCGGGATATAATCAGATTCTGGTGCGAGGCTGCGACCAATACAAAATAGCCTTCGCCACTAAATGGGGAACGTTCACCTACCAGAAGATGCCTTTCGGGCTATCCAATGCTGGTGTTACCTTCTAGTGAGCCATGGACATGGCTTTTAGTGGTTTGATAAATAAGAACGTGCTGGTGTACCTTGATGATATCACGGTTTTCTCCAGGGAGGTGGGACAACACATGGAGCACCTCAGACAGATTTTTGAAAGGTGCAGGGAATTTGGCATCTCCCTAAATCCAAAGAAATGTGTATTTGCTGTTCATGAGGGGAAACTTCTTGGCCACATTGTGTCTAAGGAAGGTTTGTCTATTGACCCTGAGAGAGTCCGCTCCATCTTGGAGATGTCCCTACCAAAGCACAAGAAAGGCCTGCAGAGTTTCTTTGGCCGGATAAATTTCATTTAGAGGTTCATTTTGAACTTTGCTGAAATAGTTAAACCCCTAACCTCTATGCTGAGGAAGGGTGAAAAATTCAAGTGGACAATGCCAAGAAAAGACAGCTTTGAAGCTATCAAACAGGCTTTGACCCAGGCTCCCACTCTAATCAGCCCTGACTTCAATAAATACCTCAATCTCTATACCTTCAACAATAGAGAAGTGATATCTGTTATGCTTACTCAAGCAAACAGTGATGACCTCGAGAAACCACTCGCCTTCTTCAGCCAAGGGTTAGAGGACTTCGAAATCAGGTACACCTATGTAGAGAAGCAAGTTCTAGCAGTAGTGCGTAGCCTGAAGAAATTTAGATATATGTTGTCAAACAGAAAGATCCATCTCATGGTTTCACATTCTGGCATCAAGGATTTCTTGACCAATCGATACTTAAATGAGAAAAGAGCAGGATGGATCACCAAAGTGATGGAGTACAACATAGACATCAAAATCACCAAGTTGGTGCGAAGAAGGGGCCTGTGTGAATAGCTAGCTATAGATTTGGGACAAAAAGCTGAAGACAGCTTGTTGATCCATGACGTAGCCACTACAAAAGAACTAGCTATCATAAGATATTGGACGCTGGACATGAGGCACTTCCTTCTTACAGGCGAATGTCCACAGGGTCTCGGTAGGGCTGGAAGAAGGTATTTTAAACTTCATTCCCTTCCTTATGTTTTGATTGATGGAGTATTATTTAGGAAGGATCTCTCTGGGGTTCTCTTGAGATGCATTGACCCTAGTCAGGCTGATAAGGTATTGGTTAAGTTTCACGATGGGCCAGCAGGCGGCCATTTCGCCCCTAAGACCACAGCAGCAAAAATAATGAGAGCTGGCTATTTTTGGCCCACTCTTTTCAAGGATACCTATACCTGGGTAAGGAAGTGCCAGAAGTGTGCACTTTTTGATGGAAAGCAGAGATTGGCTGCCATGCCCCTACAACCCATTCAAGTTGAACAACCATTCATGCAGTGGGGCCTGGATTTCATAGGGATGATCAATCCTCCCTCCAGTGCCGGACACAAATGGGTCCTGACTGCTATGAATTATTTCACCAAGTGGGTGGAAGCCATTGCTTTGAAGGAAGTGAATGAAAGCGCAGTCTTAGATTTTTATGAGGACTTAGTGACACATTTTGGGGTCTCAGCCACTATAATTTCAGACAATGCCTTGGCTTTTCTAGGAACCAAAACTAGTGAATGGGTGCTGAGGTATGGTATATACCTTAGCACTTCATCAAATTACTACCCACATGGGAATGGGCTGGCTGAGTCCACCAACAAAAATCTGATCAGGATTATAAAGAGGACCATAGAGGAAAATCAGAGAACTTGGCATGCCAAGTTGAAGACAGCTCTATGGGCCGATCAAATCACTCCGAAGAGATCAATCGAAAATTCTCCATATACGCTTGTGTATGGAAGGGAAGTAAGGCTTCCCATCTCACTCAAATTGCCAACACTGGAACTCGCTCATCAGCTGTAGTTAGAAGAAGGAAGCAGCATGGAGGTCAGATTGTGCAAACTAATGGAGCTCTAAGAGGTGAGGAATCAGGCCATGGTCTCTATGATCAGTCTCCAACAACAGGTGAAAAGACATTTTGACAAGAAATCTTCGTCAAAAAATTTCACTGAAGGAGACATTGTCTTAAAATGGGATGAAGATAGAGCTAAGCCCAAAAAACATGCAAAATTTGATGCCCTCTGGAGCAGTCCTTACATAATTACTCAGTGCAAGCAGCATAACGCGTTCCAGCTCTCCAGGTTGGACGGTGAAGAACTATGTATCCCAGTTAATGGGATACATTTGAAGCATGGCCACTAATTTTTGGTTTGGCTGTACATAGTTTCCCTTATTTTCTTTCCTATTTTCCCTAAGTGTAGTTTGCACAGTTAGTTGTTTTTAGCCTTGTGTGTTTCCTTTCATCTATGGGGGTGAAAGTTTTAGGTGTAATTTTGGGATCTCGAAGGCTGTTGTGAACTCTTTTCAAAGTTACCATTCGACTCTGCACCCAATGGAATGTAAGGCAACTGGGTCCTAAGCATAGCAAGCAAGCTTCCCCTATGAGTCACCAATTTGTTAACCAATTTTGCCCACAGGCAAAATCTCGGTCACCTTCTACACTTTCTTTGCATGGCCCATTAATCTCAGTTTGCAAGGTCCATTTTCAGGGTCCAACAACGTCATTTCAAGCACTGGCTTAGCCTAGTACATTTGTTTCAAGTTCAACATGTTCAATTCAAGCTTGGTTTAATACAGGGGGTTGTTCGACACTTGGTTCATCCTTCGTCAGGTTCATTGGTTCAATTTAGTTCATCAGTGGGTTTGGTTCAACGTTCATTGTCCTCGGCCGAAGGGGAGTCCAAGTTCATTGCCCTAATGGAGGGCTGACGCAAGAAAGGGAATTGGTTTCGGTTCGAAGCATTTCAAAGTCCACTTGATTTGAAATTGGCTAAGTCCCACAAAAAATTCAAAGTTTTAAGCAAAGAAGTCAGGTCGCATGGAAAAATATGAAGGGCAGTGAAAACAAAACAAAGCCCGCGGCCGAAACACAAAACATTAAATAGCACGGGCAATTTTCTGTGGTCAAAGACCATGGGGAATTTGTCCATGAACACAGAGCCACAGAACGGCTCGTGGAAATATAAAGGGGCTTGGCCAAGTCCACAGAAAATTTTCAAAACTCTATAAAAAATGTGCAGCACGGCAGTAGACTGCGAAGTGGCCGCCCACGACAGCGGACCACGAAGTGGCTGCTCACGGTGGTGAATGTGAAGTGGCTGCCCACGGTGGTGAACGCGAAGTGGCCGCCCATGGCAGCGGACCGCAAAGTGGCTGCCCACGACGGTGAATGCCCAAGTGGCCGCCCACGCAGCGAACGCCCAAGTGGTCGCCCACGCAGTGAATGCCCAAGTGGATGCCCATGCAGTGAACGCCCAAGTGGTCACCCACGCAGAAGATGCCCAAGTGGCTGCCCACGCAGTGAACACCCAAGTGGCCGCCCACAACAGTGAGCGGCAAAGTGGCCACATGGAACTTTCAAAGACCTTTTCAACAGTTCGTGGGTTAGAAAATAAGGTCCACCAAGCAAAATATGAGTCGTGAATAACAGTCAGTGGTAATTTTACCACAAACAACACCCTACAAGACCCTTTCAAAAACCCACGGCCAATATTTAGCTGCTCACAACACTAGCGGGAAATCACCGCTCACAACAGTTCGCGTGAAAAGGCATGCAAATGAGGAAAGCAGGCCGCACACAAAATGAGGCAGCAAGCATGGTCCCAACAGACTTCTAACGTCATCAACAATATTTTCCCTCTTCCCAATGAAGACTAAATCTACCACTTGCAAACAAAAGGCCAATGAGACTCCTCTTGGCTCTTTCCATATAAATACACAGACTTGGTCATTTTTTAAAGATCTTCTCCAATTTTGTAAAGAGCACAGCTCTACAAATTCTCCACCTGAATCAATAAAATACAATTTTTGCCTCTATTTTGGATAGATTTGTTATGTATGCCATGAGTATTATTTGTGTTTAGTCATTATCTTCGATGCTTTCACAGGTAATGCCAACAGACCAGCCATCTACAAGGCACCGGTTCTGCAGCTGAAAGGAGAAGAGCAATATTTGAGAAGGACATAATAGAGGAAGTTGCTTGCAAGTGTGCATTCCATAGCACCTTGGTAAACCTCTGTTATGTATTTTCCATTATAGCCTCCCTGTTAGTCTTAGCAGCCTAGTTCTTCTGCCAGATGTGTAGAGTATATTTGCATTTTTATTGATTCTGAGAGTGGATGTGGAAGGTCAACCTTTATTTTGGTGTATCACCTCTTTAGAGTAGGCTGTTTGTTTTCCTGTATTTTCTTCTCCCTTTTCATTCCCCCCAGTATATCTATATATCTATATTTTTGCACTGCTTGAAACAAACAAGATACATCAGAGGGAACTAGCCCATACCTAGAGACTCTCCTCTCCTGCTTCACCATCCCACAGGTGAGAGAGGAGTTTCCATGTTGCGGGGAGAGGGCAGGAACCTACTTTCCTGCCACCGGGTGCAATCTCCAGTCGTCAACATGTATCATCTTCTTTCCCCTCAGCATATTCAGAGTGAAACCCTCAATGATTAGTGGAATTCAAGGTATCTGGATTCTATCTAAGCTAGAAGGTTTCCCAATCTTTGGAAATCCCACATTGAGCCCAAAAGAGACTCATTTTTTATGTTGCATTCTCTACTAGAGCTTACTAGTTGGATACCATATTAATCACATGGGGGTCTCAAATCCCACTTTCCCTGATTATCATCAAGTAGAGACCTTTAAATACCTTTTTTGGTTTTGCTCCCAAGCTCAATCAATCTAGAAATGGATTCATACCCTTTTTCAACCATGTCTTCAAAAATTATTTACTTGGAAAATGATTCTTCTTGGGGACTCAACCATGTTACCTATAATATACGACAATTTTTGGTAGATATTTCATGTTGACACAAAATTTATTATATGGAAAGCTATAAAATATGTTATTTTTAATAATGAAGCTATGGAAAGATGACATTTTATGTCTAATAAAGTTATTGTCATCTCTAATGTTTTGCTTTAGATCCAAGTCTCAATATAAAAGATTCACTTGAAGGTGGATCACCTCTAGACTCTCTTGGACCACTGGGGGAACACTCTATGTGTTATTAGTTGGGTCTTCTGGATCATCGACACCACCATTCTCCCTCTCAAGACTAGGTCAAAGGTTTTCATCATCACTAGTCTAGGAGCAGACAAATCTCCTCTCCCCATTCTTGACAACCTTCACCTCTCTATGGGGTGGTCTAAGAATAGGTAGATCTCCTCTCCACATTTTTGGCAGCTCTCACCTCCTTGTGGGGTGGCATGTTTGATAGTATTGGATACAATGGTGTCAACAATGAGGGTGATCCTCCCCAAGATAAGTTTCCTCACCTGGCTCTTTCCATTTCCCCTTGTCAAGGATTTTAAAGATAAATAGTAGGTTGATGGGTTCGAGCCTGTAACTAACACAATAGATCACCTAGACACTAGTGGTTAGGGGGACAAGCCCGATAGTCCCCTTCCTTTGCCTGTTTTGGTTACCATGTTCCTTGTTACTGCTTTAATGCCTTGGTATTTGTGTTGGTTAGTTCTTGTTTTTATTACTTTTTAGATTGAACCACACTTGTATTATGGGCTTAATTGCTATACAACCTTAATTTTGGTGATTTAATGTAAATTTGTTTTGTCAAGGCTATTTTTAGTTGGACATGATGTGCATTTTGGGGTATGATTTCTTCCACCATTTTTTGTATGCTCAGTGTCATACATTTTTTATGATCAATGTTGTACTATTTTCTATTATCAACATTGTAATATTTTGTTATCATCAACATTGTACTATTTTTTTATTATTAATAAAAGTGCAATTTTTAATAGAAAACTACATTATTTTAATGTATCTCTATGTTTTTCAATCATAGGTCTAGATTAAGCTCTTATTAGCAAAATTTTCCTATATTTATTTTTGTTCCTTACATTTTCCCCATTATTTCTTCTTTCTCTCTCTTCCACTCATATTTCCATAGAACTCTAAGACTTTTCCCAAAATGTACAATGCATGGTTTTAGGGTGGACCTTTTAACCCTTGTTTTTTTGTTCTCCTTTGGATTGTGGATTTATTTTTGTTGGCTTTAATGTACATTGTATGTCATTTTGCATACCAATAGGGTCCTTGTTTGAAATAGAGTAGTCTATAAATACAAAAGTAAATTAGTGCATTTAGAACATCAAGAAGATCAATATCAAGCATATTATAAATATACTATGAATGTTCCAAAGCAATTAATTCACATATTTAGATTATACTTTTTAAGAATCTAATTAGATATGAAGCATTTACTATTCTCTAAGGCACAAAATGTCATATAGAATAGATATTTCATCAATAGACTACATGTTGAACATGCATTATACTTGGTGTGATGTTTTTGAAATTTTATAAGCATTATAGGGATTTGATAAGAGTCAAGGTAATGATAAAACATATCCTATAATACATCCCCCATTTTTTCCAAGTTTTTATATGTGGTTGACTTATTATGGTTTTGAATAAGGAGATTAGTCTCCTAGAGATCTATGCAAAATTTTAGGAAATTTATTAAAGATTTTTTACCCTTAGAGTTGAATGACATGGTTTTCAAGTTAATTTATGTATTAAAATATTTTCAATTCCAAACCTTAGATAAAGAGGTTCAATATAGTGCTACATTTAAAAATATACTTTATAATGTGAACAATGGATATTTAAATACTAATAATGTAGTTCAAGCAATTAATGAAACACCTTTATGCTTAATTTTATATGAAACATTTCATTCTTGTGTTTCTATTGATTCTACTCTTTTTAATTCCTATCTAAATCTTTTTATTGATTCCATTGTGCCTCAACACCTTTGGCTTGGTTCTTCTCAATTTATACCAAATTATCAACATACCTCACAAATTTAAACTATTTTTTACAATACTTCTTAGCTTACTTTTATACACGTTGCTTCTATTCCAACTTACTCCACCACTGCTTTTATTCCAAATCAAAAATTTAATACTATGATGCATATATCGTGTGATATCCAAATTTAAATTATGTATCATTATGAGGATCTATGATCCATGTGCATCAATGAACACACTCTATTACCTTAAGTCCTTTGGTTAATTTTTCACCTCTATAAAAATTTATACTTTAAATTCCTCTGCATAACTTATAAAATGATGCTACTTATGCATAGTGCAAGGAAGTGTGTTGTAAAAATAATAATACCACATTTTTCACTTCACCCAAGAGGTGTTAAGTGAATAAGTTTAAAAGTATAATCCCTTGTGGGGAAGATGTGTAATCTTATTTCAATGGGAAAATCTTTGCATAAAAATTTGGATGATAAATATCACCTCTGTTCGATGCAAATTTGCATTCCATACATCATAGTCTTCATACACTCTATGTAGCCTACACAACATTGTGATAACATGTGCCATGCACACAAATTTTTCACAACATCGGTCTACCACACAAAAATTATAGACATGTTTTGTAACTTAGTTATTATGACAAAAATCCAAACATCATAGTGTCTATGTGGACACTCTACACCACACCATGGCATGCCAAGTCACACTTCCATAACTCATATTATGCCAAATCATTTGTCAACATACCATGCACCTATTTGGTAAGCCAAATTATCATCAAAATATGAATATTCACAATTAGAATCCCAATGGATCAATTTCCACAATAATTATTTAGCCTTCATGACATTATAATATACACATACACAATTATCATACTAGATAAGAAGTAGATAGAATAAGTTAGGAAAACATACATATTTATCTATCAATAGTAAATCTTGTATAAAATTTAATGATAAATATAGTTTTCCATTATAATTCTATTACTTTCTCTATTATCCATCTTATTTAGTGTTACTTCTGCATATGCATACAAACAACACAAACTCTCATTTAGAGTGTTTCCACTAGAAATCCTAGGATATTAATAATTGGTATTATATCAGTTCATATTTTAAGTCCCATTAAATGAGGTTAGAGTGTTTGAATCTTAACATCAAACTATGATATCCCTCAGATTATCTATCATGTCATTTTACTAAATTTCAAATGGTGAAAGACAACTGTTGACCAAATTTGACTTTTTAGTCAAATTGGGGTACCTATAGGTAAAAACTTGAATTTATAGTCTATAAGAGGTCTAATATATTATCATGAGGTGTTTCATATGTCATTTGATGCCATTCAATGTTATATTAGCCTTGGTCACTTATTTCATTAATCTCTCATATCATTTTGGGTCATTTAAGGGTTAAAATAGTGTATTTAATGCTTTGTACAAGTTTATTGGGAAATGTGCAAGTGTCAAAACATGATTTCATGTCAAATGTGTCATTATAAGTCATATATAATTTAATATACTAAAAATTTGGTAGGTTGTTCAGAGAAAAGTCAAATTTCTTAAAGAAAAAAAAGAGATTGGCACTTGTTTAACCTCCTTGGGAAGTGTGCCACTTGGAAAATGTTGAAATATGAATATTCAGATTCAAAAAATTCATATAAATTATTTAATTTATTTTTAAGTTCCATTTTGAGGCCAAAACCATTCTACTCTTTTTTTTGGCTTTCTAAACACACTAAAGTGACTTGAAAGTTTTTGCTTGGTACAGTCAGCACAAGAAGTTTCAGGGAAAACAATATTGGGGGTGTATTATAAAATTAGATACCTTAATTTTCATTAAAAAAATTAAAATATTTATCAAATATGGTTTATGAACCATTGCTAATAATTTGATTGTGTTCTTTTACTAGCTATTTCATGCACCCTATAGGTTTTGCTTTATTCTGAGCAACTACATAGAAACTAATTATTGAGGTGGGATAAATAGGGTTTGAAATTAATTATCAAAATTTTTACACTCTTATTTTAATCTTTCATGGTGTTTAATGGGAAATCTAACTCACTTTGAAAGAGGGTGTCACCATGTGCAGTTTTAGTTGAAGTGCTTCTTGTTTACTGAGTGTGTTCTCTTGTAAGGATCTCATACACATGGAAAGTGGTATTACACAAATTAATAGGTAATGTGATCACCTCATTACATGTTTTGGTTTCACCATGTCATCTCTTGGGTTGTTCGCACACTTGTTTTCCTCCATTTCCAACTCTTTGCCTAACTTCACTTTCAATCACTTGTATGAGCTTATTCAACTTATCTATTGAGTTATAATCAAGGTATTATAATTTTATAAGCCATTAGGAGTTGTATAAAGTTCATATAAATGTTTGGAAAAGGTGCATTAGTAGTCACAAGATCATCCACCATGCTAGATCAGTCATTGAACATTCTACCTGCCTTATTCCATATGGACAACCACCTACAGGGGTTTTCAAGAAGTTTCCATGTTGAGATAGATGTTTTGTAACTTGTTTCAATACATCCACAAGGCCAAACATGTTTCTAAGGATTTATAGTAAGTTTGGGTTGTTTTTTAGGTCAATCACCCACACATGTACTCTAATTCTATTCACTACCATGCACATAGCTCATGCACACACACAAGGCCTTTGATGATGTCATACTAAAGTATGAGAATGGCAATGAGTGTTCCAAACTCTTGTTATGGATATAAGTATGTGTTGGAATTATTTATGAGAACATATAAAGTGTTCATAAATACAAATAATTGTAGACTTCCTAGTCCACTGCACTACCCGTGGTAAGAAAGCCCATCTATAGGTGTATTACATAGTTTTGATTGCTCTTATATGGATATTTCAAGCATGAAGGAAGTTTTATTTGGAATTATAGTAGGTGAATTGAAAAATTTAGACATATTTTAAGTATTTTATATAAAAATAGAAGGTAATACATGTTCAAAATGGGAGGAGATTGAGTTTAGGGAAACAATCCCTAAATGGACAAAACAAAGATCTTAGAGGACTTTGAGAATAACATATGCTGTAGTTTCAAGAACCTCTAATGCATCCTAATTGATTGGAATTATATCCTCTATCATAGGATTTTAATTGGTATAGTTTTAAGAGTGAAGAGTTAATGGAAGATAAGTGCTGCTAGATTTGAAGACACCCCTGAGACTATTAAAACCAAACAATGACATCTACAGATTTTTAAGTTTTGAATGGCTTTGGATAACTTAAAAGAACAAATGAAAATTACATTCATGTGTGTAATGGTAAAATAGGATAAATGGATTATCAATTCGCATGGAGACCATAATTTTAAATTTGATGCATGTTTTCAAAACCTCATGAGTACCTAGGTGTCCCTTGTACAAAAAAATACACACCTACAACAGGCAGGTGGTGACCGAAAGGAGTATGTTTGAGTATAGGAAATAGATATTTGGTGGTAAATATGTTTCAAATAAATATTGAATAGATGTAATTAATTATGGAGGACCTTATGAGGTTTCAATAAGGCCATATGTTTCTTCATCCTTCCCAAATGAACACCTACAACCACTATGAGTGACTGTTTCAATCAGGCAGTGAGTAAGAGGTAGTATTTCAATGATGATAATGATATACAAGGTAAAAAAATGGGTAAAAATAATTTTTAAATGATGATTGAATTTTAAATAAGAGTCTTTAAGCATTGTTCAAGCCTAATACATGCAAAGAACAACCTACATGGAGGGTCCTAAGGCCGGGTGTCTCAGTTAGAGGGGCCTTTGCATAAGTCTGTCTTATGTTTTGGGTGAGTTAATAGGTCATATGACCTAATAAAAAGATAATTTTTTGTGGAGGTGATTATGGAAACTTGAGTAATCCCAAAAAAAAAATTATTTTCCAATAAAAATAGGGTAAGTACCCCTATTTTGTCTCAGATAGGGGGTACTTTCCCCATGCTTACACTGGCAGTTTTGGAAAATGGGATAGAAATATGAGACCAGAAGATGAATGGACATTGAAAGAGGTTTGTGAAGATAAATTATACCTTAAAAATAATTTAATACACCTCATAGAGGAATGGAACTCAATAGGGCACCCTATACTAAGGAAGTTTTAGATAAACTCATGAGGAATGGTTATGCCTAAAGGCCAAACAGAGGGTCAATTCTAATTATAAATATTAAAGAGACTTATAATGAATTAGATCATGTTTAGAAGGTAATTTTAATTTTTTTTAGCCATTGGACTGCAAGGAAAATCAAATAAAACCATTTCTAGTCTTTAAAGTAATTCAAATATGCAAGAAAACAAAGAAGCAAGCTTGATAGGCAATTTTTAGAAGCTCACATATTTTTGGAAGATTTTACTAGTTGCTAAAGGAGATAGGGGAAGATATAAGGGGTATTGAACAATGAGTTTGTTAAATTTTTTTGTAGGTTGGATGTCTAGTTTTTATGAACAAACCTTAAGACTCAAAACAAACCTAAAACCCTACTAAAGCCTTAGTGAACACCTGGTGGAGGAAATAGAGTTGGATATAAAATATAATGGACTAGTTTGACTATAATAACCAGTGGAAGTTATATAGGACTCTCTCAGACTCCATCACATACCAAATAATTGTATGGAATTGTATGGATGGGGGGAAAAATAGGGGTTTTCTCAATATTTTATGCATTTTGTAGGTTGTAGGAGGTTTCAATAGATGAAAATCATATGGATGGAAACATTAGGAAATAATATAAATCAAAATATAAATTTAATTCCTTTAAATATATTCTAAGTGTTTAAAATAGGTGATTCAAATAAGCCATTAAAATCTAGCAAATTAGACAAGCTAGTGAAGAAGATGGAAAACTTCAAATGAGATAATTTAAAGGTGTGCCTGATGCTTATAGGGCCATATAGGGTATTTAAACATGTAATTAACTCCCTCCTATATATTCTCATGGATAAATTATACTTTTTTGGAAGCCAAGTGTGCAGGGTGCATGAAAGGAGTTCTTTTTAGACTACAGATGATGGTTGCTCCTTTCTAATTGATTCTAGAAGACCAAGAATGAAACCAATGTATGGATATGAATTTATGATGTACCTAACCTAAATTTAAATCATCATACTTTTTCTTTATCAGTTATGGGATGTTCAAATAGAGGCAATCATGAAGGTAGTTTTTCTGTGCAAAATAGGGAGTTTTATGCCACTTTTCATGAAGTTTATGACTTAAATTGACACTTGTATCTCCTAAAATTGCATGGTTCATCCCATATAATATTTATATGAACAATTAACTCCTTATATCATCTTTAAAAGTGTCTTTGTGACCCTTGGACTTATCTCTTCTTCTCTCTCTCAAGTTCTATAAGAACTAGCCATTTTGGCCATTGTATGGAGGCTCCACCTGAGTATAGTGAAGCCATACTCATTTTTATACATTTTGATTAATAAAATGACTAAATTTTACCTCTTACATTACTCTTCATAGTGTTCTTTACTTACATGTTGAATTTGTTTAGTGAAGACCATGGATTCCTTAGCAAGTTGTCACATTCTCTCACCTATTTATAGCTTCTTCTTGCAGGGCATGTGATGTGTTCTAGGAAATGTAAAAGTTTAAGTGAGTTATTATCTTAAATATTTCATCTCAATGCTTCTTGTATAGTCCTCCTATCTTTTCACATTCATCCATAACCCCACATTGTAACATTGATGTAAGAAAACATAGATTGGAGAGTGTATGTTTAGTTTTTCCTTTGATTTCAAGTGTAATATGAATATGGTTGGATGTCATCAGTCAATTTGGTGTATCACTTCCCTTAGGCTAATTTTTTTCAGTTCTCTCTCTCTTTTTTCACCCCAAAGTTAGTAGTAGTAGAAATCCAAAGTGGTACATCAATGGAGCTAGCCCTATCTAGAGACTCACCTCATTCCTTAGGCTACCCACAAGCCTAGAGGTGATTCCATTGTGCCACTTGGATGAGGATATATTTTCATCTCTTTAAATGGTGCAAATCCAAGTGATAATAGTTTTTGGTATGCGTAATAGGACTCTTGTTCTAAGGGATTGAGATAGTTTTGGTGTTGTCTTTCAATAATTAGCCTTTGGAGGCATCTATCAAAACATCAATGGTGACTTCAAAGATATATCAGATGGTAAATTAGCCTAGATTATCCTTTAAATATTTATGGTAACATTTTTTCTTTATTTTATTGCTTTCAATGAAGATCTATGACTAACTTTGGTGTTGATTTCTTGTTTACACAAGTTGGTGAGACATGCCAAGCTTGTGCCATTACCTATCAATACGAACAAGTCCTTGGTTAATATTTTCATGACCCTTACTAGCCCCAATATAAATTTCATCATCTCTAATATGATCCTGGTCAGCCTATGCATGAATTATATCAATCCTATAACTAGCCTTCTCAATGTCTTGCACCTCCTAGTCAACCTAGTCCTTTTTCTAATCAACCCATTTCCACCTTCAAACAAACTCTTTTGGGGTATGAGAAGTATATGATAGATCTTGATACTCAAATGGGATGTGGTCAAAATATTCTTAGCCACCTTATTCAAAAGGTAAGAGATGCATTAGAGTTAGTCAAGAGAGAGTGGGTACCTATTGAGAGAGCAAATTGGAAAAAGCTCACAAGTGAGATGCTTGATGTGAGTGATCTAGTTTTTTCCTTAGAAAATAGGCTAAAATTTCATGAAAGGCAGCCTCACCAAACCTATCAGGCTTCATTTCCACTTCTACAAAGTTGTTATCATCCCTAGATGGTTCCCACTCATAAACCCAACCTTATCAAGGCCATCCTTTTCCCAATTAGTTGGAAGGAGGAATTGAGAAGAAGAACCTTGTGTTTGAAGCAAACCTTAATAGGAAAATTTAATTGGCCAATATGTAGATGAAACAATCCATTTTAGCAACCAAGGAAGTGGAGTTCAATCCCTCATTTCCCTCTCACATTGCATCCCCTCCTCTTAAAAAAGAGATTTCTAATCCTAACATCCCAAGTTGGAGTAAGATAGTAGAGTCATGGGGAAAGAAAGAAGATGGAAGCATTGTCAAAGAGTATGAAGTTGAAAATAGAGTTGATATTTTACAAACCCCTCCTACCCTTCCTCAAGAATATTCTTGTGTTCTTTGGAAGCCTCGTTGGGCTAAGTCACATGATTTCAAGATGCCTAGTCTTGGCATCACCATGATGGAGGTTGAAGATCTTTCAGCCCTTGATAAAAGAGATCAGATTATGATAGCTAGAGTTCAATTTTAAATCCCTCAAGAGGTCTTAAGTGATGAAGAGGAGGTCTGCTCTTGTGTTGAATCTCTTTGCTTGGTTGATGATGAATAGTGTTTTATTTAAGTTGATGAACCTATCTTGAGAGAGGAAAATGAAGAGGAACATGCTCAATTCATGGCTGATAAAGAATACGTCATGAGTGTTTATGAGGAATAAATCACCATAGGGACTCCTTTTGGTGAAAAAAATGGCAATTCACAAGCTTTTGCCTCCATATTTGAAGTGGAATATACTATCAAGAAGAGAGAATGCTTTTAATCCATCCCTCAAGAAGTGGCAGTCTTGAAAGAGTCTCATGAGATCAAGATAGAGGAATTACCAATTGAAGATAATATAATCAAAGATGAATAAAAAGTGATTTCTTGTTTGGACATTTCATATTAGGTTGATGAGGAAGGATTTCTTCCTTTTTCCAAAGAGGAAGAAATGATCATTAAATTTATTCTCACTTTACAAGATACCATGGATAGGCAAGGACAAGTTCTTAACCAAATTTCAGATGACTTGTTTTAAATCATTGAAGTAGGCTATACTCCTTTTCAAGGATGCTATGAACTAGGCAAAGTGGAGAAGGCAACATTGGTACTCAAGTAAGTATACAAAGGGAAAACAATATTTCAAATCTATCCTTTAAAGAAGCATACACATTTAATGATGACATATTTAAAGTCATCAAGATGGGATATCACCCTCTCAACCATTTGGGATAAACACATCAGCTCTTGAAGGATGGAATAAACTCCTATTGGCCTCAATCTTCTAAGGAAAAAGAAACTACTCCTCTTGAAGCCATGCCTACTAAGGGGATACAAGTTGATCATGAGGTGAAGAGTGGAAAACAATATGAATTATTTGAACATGTTCAAAAGTAATATGTATTAATTGGAAACCTATTTAAGGATGGTATACTTGAGATTAGATCAAGTGAAGTACCAGTGAAAATGTCTAATCCACAAAGCATTCAATCCAAAGAGAAGCATGCTTGGCACTATGTTTCATCTCACCATGAGAATGATTCAAGAAAAAAATCCTTTGATCCATGAAAGGAGGTATTTAGTTGCTATTTTTTCATAATATTTTTTTTCCTAATTCTCATAAGTGCTTGGAGCACATGTGTGTGTGTGTGTGCTTCCCTTGTTTTGTGTATCCTTTGCTTTGTGTGGTTGAGGTAGTCATTAGTTATCTTGTCTTGGTCAAGGTTTATAGTTAATGGTAAAATATTTATTGTATTTATCAGTCCTTAGATGACTCCATAATCCAAATGGACTAATAAGGCTACTGGTCTACTTAGTATAACATGCATACTACCCTTATGAGTCACCAATTTGTTGACCAAATTTGATTTTTTAGTCAAATTGTGGAACCTATAGGTAAAAACTTGAATTTATATGTTTATAAGAGGTATAATATATTTTCATTACATTTCATATGTCATTTTATGACATTCAATGTTATATTATCTTTGGTCATTTATTTCTCATGTCATTTTGGGTCATTTTAAGGGTCAAAATAGTGCATTTAATACTTTGTACAGGTTTATAGGGAAATGTGAAAGGGTAAAAATGTGATATCATGTCATATGTTTCATTAAAATTCTTAGATAATTAACACTACTGAAAATTTGGTAGGTTGTTAAGAGAAAAGTCAAAATTTTAAAGGAAAAAAGAGAGATTGGCACTTGTACAACCTCTTTGGGAAGTGTGCCACTTGTAAAATATTTAAATATGACTATTAAGCTTCCATAAATTCATATCCATGCTTTAATTTATTTTTAAGTTCCATTTTGAGGCCAAAGCCATTATACTTTTTTCTTGGCTTTTTAGACACACTAAAGTGACTTACAGGGTTTTGCTTGGTACGATCAGTACAAGTAGTTTTATGATAAATGATCTTAGGAGTGTATTATAAACTCATATACCTTAATTTTAATAATAATAATTCAAGTATTTATTAACTATGCTTTATGAACCATTGTTAACAAGTTGACTGTGCTCTTTTACTAGTTCTTTCATGCACCCTATAGGTTTTGCTTCATTCTAAGTAATCACGTACAAAATAATTGCTGAGGTGGGATAAAAAGAGTGTAAAATTAATTATAAAATTTTATACACTCTTATTTTAATCTTTCATGGTGTTTTAATAGGCAATCTAACTCACTTTGCAAGAGGGTGTCACCATGTGCAGTTTTAGCTGAAGTAATTCTTGTTTGCTGAGTGTGTTCCCCTATAGGGGTCTCATACAATGGCAGATGGTTTTAAAAAAATTCATAGGTCATGTGAAAACATCCTTCCATGTTTTGGTTTAACCATGTCATCTCTTGGGTTGTTTGGCAAGCTTGTTTTCCTCCATTGCTAGCTCTTTGCCTAAATTCACTTGTAGTCACCTGTATGAGCTTATTCAACTTATCCATTGAGTTTTAATTAAGGTATTGTAATTTTGAAATTCATCATGAGTTATAGAAAATTTTCTATGTACCTAGGGATACGATATATTATTGTATATGGGTTGATGGAGATGCCGACATGTGGCACACATCCCCTTAGTTATATGGGTACAATATATTAGGATAAAGGAATAACTCCACAATGTCTCTTCGAGGGGACAACCTCCAATATCCTCTTACAATAGAAGACTCAATGCTTACTTGATATCTTTACCATGATAATCATCTCCTATATATATACATCTATCTAACCCATGGATGGGTAACCTCCTAATCCCAATGTAGGCTGACCATTACCTAATGTACTACTTACACAAGTTACTCTATTATCCTAATACATTGTACCCATATAAATAACTAAGGGGATGTGTGCCACATGTCAACATCTCCATCAACCAATATACAATAATATATCATATCCCTAGGTACATAACAAAGTTAATCTAGATGCTTGGAAATGGTGCAATGATAGTCACAAGGTCATCCACCATGCTAGATCAGTCATTGAACATTCTACCTACCTTATTCCATATGGACAACCACCTACACGTGTTTTCAGGAAGTTTCCATGTTGAGATAGATGTTTTGTAATTTTTTTCAAGACCTCCACAATGCCAAACATGTTTTGAAGGATTGATAGTAAGTTTGCATTGTTCTTGAGGTCATTCACCCACACATGTACTCTAATTCTTTTCACTACCATGCACATAGCTCATGCACACACACAAGGCCTTTGATGAAGTCATACTGAAGTATGAGAATGGTGATGAGTGTTTCAACCTATTGGTATAGCTAGAAGTATGTATTGTAATTCTTTATGAGAACATATAAAGTGTTCATAAAGATAAATACTTGTAGACTTCCTAGTCCACTTCACTTCCTATGGTAAGAAAGCCTGTCTACAGGTGTATCACATAGTTTTGATTGCTCTTGTATGGAGATTTCAAGCATGAAAGAAGTTTTATTTGGAATTCTATAGGTGACTTGAACACTGTAGACCTATCTAAAGTATCTTATATACAAATATAAGTTAATCCATGTTCAAAAAGATAGGAGACTGAGTTTAGGGAAACAATCCCTAAATGGATAAAATAGAGATCTTAGAGAACTTTGAGAATAACATATGTCATAGTTTCAAGAACCTATGATGCATCTTAATTACTTAGAATTGTAGCCTCTAACATAGGATTTGACTTGGTATAGTTTTAAGAGTGAATAGTTAATGTAAGACAAGTGTTGGGAGATTTGAAGACACCCTTGAGACCATTAAAACTAAACAGTGACATCTACAAATTTTTAAGTTTTGAATGGCTTTTGGTAATCTAAAGGAACAAATGAAAATTACCTTCATGTTTAGAATGGTAAAATAGGTGAAATGTATTTTATAATTACATGTATACCATAATTTTAAATTTTATGCATGTTTTCAAAATGTCATGAGTACCAAGGTGTCCCTTGTATGGAAAAACACACACTTACAATAGGCTGGCAGTGACCTAAAGGTGTATGTTTGAGTATGGGAAATAGATATTTGATGGTAAATATGTTTCAAATAAAGATTTAACAGATATAATTAATTATAGATGACCTTATTATGTTTTAATAAGGCCATATATTTCTTCATCCTTCCCAAATGCACACCTATAACCACTATGAGTGACTGTCTCAGTCAAGTAGTGAGTATGAGGTACTACTTTCAATGATGATAATGATATACAAGGTAAAAAAATGTGTAAAAATACTTTTGAAATGATGATGGAAGTTTAAATAATAGTATTTAAGCATTTTTCAATCCTAATACATGTAAAGAATAACCTACAGGGAGGGTCTTAAGGCTGGATGTCTCAGTTAGAGGGATAGGGAGCAAAGAAGTTGATCTCCTTGAGATAGATATGACATGGAGATGAAATAATATGAACCTAAAAAAACAATGTCATTACCCTAAGTTAATAAATATGAGGGTTTATATACCCTATTTTAGAGTCCCAATAGGACAAATTTCATCTAGAATCAAGCTTAAGAACAACACAGTCATGGTTTTGGGAATTTCATGTTGGGAGTTAAATAGGTGTATAGAAGAGTATATGAAGAGTAAGGGCCTTAACCAAACATGGGAAACTATATCATGACCATGAACATTTAAATATACCTAATTCATCTAGAATCATGTATAGAAATAGCCCTTAATTAAGGTAAACTCAATTTATGAGAAGTAAACCCTATACACAGGCCTTTGCATAAGTCTGTCTTGTGTTTTGGGTGAGTTAAGAGGTCATATGACCTAATAAAGAGATAATTTTTTGTGGAGTTAATTATGGAAACTTGAGGATCCAAAAAAAAAATTATTTTCCAATAAAAATATGGGAATTACCCCTTATTTTGTCTTAGATAGGGGGTACTTTCCCCATGCTTACACTGGCAGTTTTGGAGAATGGGATAGAAATATGAGACCAAAAGATGGAGGGACATTGAAAGAGGGTTTGTGAAGATAAATTATACCTTAAAAATAATTAAATACACCTCACATAGGAATGGAACTGAATAAGTCACTTTGTACTAAGGAATTTGTAGATAGACTCATGAGGCATGGTTATGCCTAAAGGCCAAACAGAGGGTCAGTACTAATTATAAATATAAGATATCCTTATAATGAATTAGAAAATGTTTATGAGGTCAATTAAAATTCTTTTTAGCCATTGGATTGTAAGGAAAATCAAATAAAACCATTTTTAGTCTTTAAAGTAATTCAAATATGCAAGAAAATAAAGAAGCAAGCTCGATATGCAATTTTTAGAAGTTCACATATTTTTGGAGGATTTTATTGGTTTCCAAAGGAGATAGGGGAAGATATAAGAGGTATTGAATAATGAGTTTGTTGAATTTGTTTTTAGGTTAGACATCTAGTTTTTATGAACAAACCTTAAGACTCAATATAGGCCTAAAATCCTATTAAACCCTCAACCAAGACCCAATGGAGGAAATGGAGTTGGAGATGAAATATAATGGATAATTTTGACAATAATAGATATTTTAAGTTGCAGAGGAATCTCTTAGGATCCCTCACATAACAACTATCTGTATAGACTTGTATGGATGGGGGTAGAAACCAGGTTTTTCTCATTATTTTATACATTTTTTAGGTTATAGGAGGTTTAAAGAGATGAAAATAATATGGATGTAAATTTAAGGACTTAATATAACTACCCATATCAATCCAATGCCTTGAAATAGATCCTAAGTGCCCAAAATAAGTGATTCAAATCAACTAGTCAAATCTGGCATATTGGACAAGCTAGTGAAGAAGATGGAAAATTTCAAATGAGCTCATTTAAAGGTGTGAATATTGGAAATTTATGGTATTTAAACATGTAATTAGTGCCATCACATGGATTTTCATGGATAACTGATGCATTTTTGGAATCCCAGTGTGCGGGGTGCATGAAAAGAGTTATTTTTAGACTACAAATGATGATTGCTCCTTTCCAATTGATTTCAGAAGACCAAGCATCAAAAAAATGAATGGATAGGAATGTATGATGTAACTAACATGAATTAAAATAATCAAATTTGGTCATAATAATTTATGGGATGTTCAAATAGAGGCAATCATGAAGGTAGTTTTTTTGTGCAAAATGAGGAGTTTTATGCCACTTTTCATGAAGTTTATGCCTTAAATTGACACTTTTAGCTGTCAAAATTACATGGTTAATCCCATATAATTTTAAAATTAATAATTAACTCCTTTTATTAGCTTTAAAAGTGTCCTTGTGACCCTTGAAACTCTCTCTTCTTCTCTCTCTCTCAAGTTCTATAATAACTCAACATTTTGGCCATTATATGGAGGCTCCACCTGAGTATGGTGAAGCCCTAATAATTTTTATACCTTTTGATCAATAAATTGACTAAGTGTTACCTCTTACATGATTTTTAATAGTGTGCTTTACTTGAATGTTGAATTTTCTTAGTGAAGACTATCGATTCCTTAGCAAGTTGTCACATTCTCTCACCTATTTGTAGCTTCTTCTTGTAGGGCATGTGATGTGTTCTAGGAAATGTCAAAATTTAATTGAGTTAGTCTCTTCATTAGTTCCACTAAATGTCTATTGTCTATTTCTCCTATCTTTTTTCATTCATCTATAACCCCATAATGTAACATTGATTCAAGAAGACAGATTAGAGAGTATAGGTTTAGTTTGTCATTTGATTTCAAGTGTAATATGCATATGGTTAGATGTCATTAATAAATTTGGTGTATCACCTCCCTTAGGTTATTTTTTAAAGTTATCTCTCTCCCTTTTCACCCCCCAAATTTACTAGTAGTAGCAATCCAAAATGGTACATCAAGGGAGCTAATCCTATCAAAATACTCACCTCATTCCTTAGGCTACCCACAAGCCTAGAGATGATTCCATTGTGCCACTTGGATGAGGATATATTTTCATATCCTCAAAGGGTGAAAATCCAAGTGACAAAAACAACACAACATAATATGAAATCCATGTGATGATCAAGATGAAATTGTAAAGGATCTTCAAAAAAATGTACCTTTCTGTTCAATAAGCTCACTAAATTCCTTCAGTGGGTGGTTCTGTTGGATCAAAAATTAATTAAATATTTTGGTGGTAGAGTACCCATTAGCTTTTAAGTAAATATAGACATTCTTATGTTAGAAGGAAATAAAAATGCAAATGAAATAGATAAATGATTAGATCAAGTAAAATCATATTTTTATATTAATGATTTTTTTAATGAAGATAAGATAAACATTACACTTCTAAAGTTTATTCACCCATAAATAAATTATGTCAAGCCCATACTTTGTGATAAAAAAAATGTGGGTCTAATCCAACCTACGAAATATTCCTGGAAGCCTTCAAGGATGAATATTATCCTAAATATGTCTATTTATATTTGATGAAAAAAATTATGGTAAAAACAAGACCAAAAAATCTAGGCTAACAATGATGCCTTCCAAGACCTATATGCAAAACTAGGCTCCTTCAATTTTGAGAAGCATAGTGTTCTTAAGTAACACAACAGCCTAAGAGTATTCATTTAGTCAAAATTGAATTTGGCTAAGGGAAATATGGTAGGTGAAGCCTATCTATATGTGGCAATAATTGAGGAAGAGTCCAAGATGAATTATAAGTGGGTGACATCTTTAGTACCAAAAAAGGCATCCACTTCAAACAAGTTAAAATTTTATAAGATAAGTGAATGGTGTGATAAATACAAAACTAGTATCCACTTAAACATTTTATGTGCATAAAATATTTATTACACACACAAAATCATATGATACAAAATTTTATTAACTAACAAAGTAATAGAAATAGATTAGAAACTAATTTTTAAGTGCAACAACCACACCAAAAGTTTTAGATGCTAAATCATAACACCTATTACATTATTAAATATGGGTGCAAGGTCAACCAATAAATTTTATAATTGATAGTGGTAATATTAATGATCTCATCTATAAATTAGTTTTCAAGTTATTAAATTTTTAAACCTTGGCTCATGTAAGTCGCTAAAGTTTGGTATGGATAAGTTCCTATATCACTTAAGGTATACATGTCACTTACCAATGTCATTTCTCATATATTATTCATCCTATCCAATAGGATCTAGTTTGTGATGTAGAATCAATTGATGTTTGTGATATAATCATTAGGTATTCACAAATGCATCATTTCAATGGTTTATACATTTCCAATCTTAAGAGTATCATCATATGAGTGGGTCATAATAAATACCAAATTCTTGAAGTGATTCCATACTTTAATCATGCCGCACAAGCCCATAAGAGGACCAAATCACATTAATTTCCTACTGTCACACAACTTCAAATTGTAGACATAAATGAGATTATGGAAACCATGTACACCCATAATTTTTTTATATGGTACAAAAAAAATTCATGGAAATTAAAAACAATCTGAAAGGAAAATGATTCACCTGATATCATCTAGAAGACAAGATGCAACACTTGTTTACTATATATAATGCAACTAAAAATATTTATTATAAAAAAGGGTTAATTATCCATGCTCATCCATGAAAAAATATGTTTTTACCTTGATCACCTTGCTTACTTGTTCACATCGAAAAAATTTGAGCCTTAATTACCTCTAGGTAGTGCCAAGAATCATGCCATATAACTAAAAATTATAACATTGAAAACTTCACTCAATAGGCATAGAGCATGGGATTGAGGGGTAAATCCCCAAACCAAATTATGGACGATCAAAATCAATTCCATTTGGCATAAATCCATGATCTACACAACACATCCTACCTAAATTATATGCAAATTGGATAACATTTTACCAATACGAACCATGTGTACAACCTCTATACATCATCAACCACCTGATAAAAACTTAGACATGCCACATAACTTTGTTCCTGGGAAAATCATTCAAAACTCACAATTCCCACATGCACCATGTTTCACCATGCCAAATGACACTTCCATAGCTCATATTATGGAAAATCATCTATCAACATATTTTATGCTTGTTAAGAAAGCCACATAACCATCATAAGATGATGACTCACACATATAATTAAAAATGGTTCAACTTCTATAACAATTATTTAGCCTTTCTAGCATTATAATAAATAGCTTTATATATTAGGTACATAGTAAAAGGCAGACAACCATACATCTTTATCAAGATTTTTTATGCATAAAATAAAAATATATATATAATTTTTTTTTCTATTTTTATTACCTTCTCTTTTCTCTAACTTGTCCACTTTTACTTATGCATACACATACAAACCATCTAAACCCTTATTTAGAGTGTTGTCCCCCATACCTCCTAGGATTTGAATTTGTCTCAAAATCCAAATAATAGGGTCACTTTCAATGATATTTTACTTAACCCATTGGCTTATCAAGGGCATGCTTACCCTTTGCCAATATGATTTATAACTCCAAAATTTAAATTATTCAATGGAAAAGGAGACCCTTCTCACTATATTGTATCATTCAATGTCTCTTGACTATAATTTTATTACAATAATAGACTATTGACTAAGTTATTTCCAATGAGTTAGAAAGACTATGAACTTGATTGGTTTAATGCCTTATCAAGGGGACTCATGGATACTTTTACAATATTACTTGATGATTTTTATATTTCCTTTTTTTTATATCAAAATTACATAAAATTTACATTTTCACAAATTCCACAAATCAAACAAGGGGCCAATACTAATATTAGAGATTATGTGATTAGGTTCAAGATTACGATCACAAAATAGACTTGCCAATCACTAGATAGTGAACTTTAAAGTTTATATTCTCAAATTTTTATTTTATATATTAAGGACAAAGTCATATTTAACACTTATCAATATTTAAATAAAAATTTTCATATGGTTATAAAATTTAAGATCAAGATTTTACAAGCTAATATGCTAAATATAGGTCCAATGCCCCTACCATTTAGTGGAGCCAAGTTCCAAGTAAATATAAAATTCAAGGTCAACAGTAATGAAAATTAATTTTAACCTAAGAGTTCAGCCAAGAATGTGGAAAATGTTTTGGAACAACCATATAATAGGGTAGTATTGTCCTAGCAAAGAGAGCATATATAATTTATAAGGTTGAGTGAAAGTATTTATAATTTGTTGAAAATATATATTGAATATAATATGGTTACTTTTCCTTCTATTAGAGAATTAGATCCATAAAGGGAATTTCCTAAGAACTATGATGCCAAAACATTTTGAAATTATCATCAAATCAAAATAAATTCTTCAAATAAATGCATTACATTAAAGTGTAATATCTAACACCTTATTGATAGAAACAAAATATAAGTTAAGGGAACCTTAAGTAATTTTAATAAAGTGGTGGTTCCACATAGCCTACATTTAAAAGTTTATAATAATCATATTCCAAACTATGGTACTCAATGAAAACACCAAGATAATGTTCGTATGATATATACTAAATAGAATAGAACCACCATAAGTTCTTAATGCTCATAAGTTGGATATATTTATGTGGTTAGTATGGTAAGAAAGAAAATGGGCTTCCTTCAATTATGTTTAATACTCCCTTAAAAGAGAGGAAGTTAGAAAAACCTTACACCTAATTACAGATAAAAAAATCTAGGAAACTTCATGCAAATGTCCTCTTCTTTAGTTTGAAATGGCATCTTTAGTGGAGTAGACAGCTGGAAAAGAAGCATGAAACTTTTGGGTGCTTCAACAAGTGCTGGAGGAGTGGAAAAATCCACTGAAATCTTATAGTTGAACCCTTTCTTTATTGATTTGTGCTTATATTATCTGTCCTAAGGAATGAGGTGCCAAAATAAACCATTACTTGGTAAACATTGAATCCTTTTGGATATTTTAGGTTACAACTTGAAAAATCTAAATTTTTAATTTGAAGTGAAGACTTTTATAACTTTTTAAGTTATTCATCTTGAAAAAAGGGAAAGTGTAAATTACAACATGAGTTTTTGTAACTGAAGAAATTCAAAATTTGTCGAAAGGAAAAGTGAAAATTACAAGTTTGCACTTTACAAATTAGAGCATGATAAAATGATAATTGAAAATTACAAGTGACTCTTTCTAAAAAAGAACTATCAAAATTATAGTTACAACTTATAACTTGTAACTTTACAATGTTTCTTACAACAAAGAATGTAATTTAAAGAATGTTTTTTTACAGCTAATTGAAAACATTAGTCCACAACCATGACCTCTAAAGATTCCTTATCTCTTTTTTCTTGTATCTTCTTGATATAAGCATCAAAGCTACTAAATATATCTTGAATATGTTCTTCATCAAGACCAAGGGTGTAAAGGTTACTTATTTCACATTTTGCCATTACTTTGGATAGCTCCCTAGATGCAACCTTGTAGACTTGAGTATCTTTTCCCATCTGATCTAGTGTATTGTGAAACTTGATGAATTGGTGGATCAAACTCAAGTTGAAAGTTGTATCTCATGCTAATTCCCTCTTGAATACCCCTTTGAATTTGTCTTGAACCTCTTGAATTGAATGTTTTTGAGCTTGATGATTTATTGTTTCACATGATAATTTACTAAGTAAATATTCAATGTCATAGATTGTATCTATGACCTTATGACATGTAATTTTGGCCTTATTAATACTCTAAGTGAGTATCCTAATTATAAAATGGGATACTCTATCTATCTCTTCATGCTCTACATAACCCCTTAATATCTTCTCTGATATGAGGGTGCCATTCTCAATTAGGTCATAGCTTAAAACTTTGGAAAGAATAGATTTAGTCTTTCAATATCTTCCTTATATTTGCTTATCTTTTCTTTCAAAGATGCATGATCATCCTTTAGAGTCTTATAATAATCTAGTGCCAACTCTATCACTCTATTTCCATTTGTTATGAGTTCATCATTCAATTTTTTTGTGGCCCTTCCCATGGTAACAATCTCTATCATTACTTCAAATGTTTCTTTGTCAAGAAATTGAGCAAGAGATTGAGTTGGATAGGCTACTAGATTGATGAAATTCCTCAAGGTAGTTGTCAACTACTCAAATTTATTTTTTATTTCATCTTTAGTGACCTAGTCACTATCCATATTCTCAAAAATATATTTGATACTTGACTAAACATCATGTTTTACTCCTATTATTGGATGAACCAGGTGCACTTTAGATATTTGATAATCACCCACCACTGCATCTTCCTTTTGTTTATCTAGTTGGGGAAATTAAATTTCCACATATCTTTCCCCCACTACATCATATGATATTCTATATATGGTCCTGGGGTATGGCTTTGGTCATTTGAAGGCCTCCAAAATACCAAATTCTAGTGTGTTGCACCATTTGTTTCTTTTTTTTGTTACTGATTATGCTAGCCAACCTGGAGTAGCAACCTATGAACTTGTAACTAAAGTAGGCACTATCATTTATGAAACTATAACTAAAGCTATGACACTAGTGGTTATTGTGACAAGTGTTGTGTTTGTCACTTATGTTTTCATTGAATCTTCAACTGATGATTTGATTATCTCTTTCCCATTTGTGGGTTGAGTAGCCACAGTTGTATCAGTGGGTTCTTCTATCTCCACCTCCTTTGTGGGTACTTGGGATACTATGGGAATGGAAAAAATGTGTATTTTAATGGGTGAAGTGGGTATATATGTGCTTATCACGGGTGTGGGAGATGGGAGTGATATAAGTGGAATGGTAAGCATGACTAGTTAGAATAGGGGAACCTATGGAAGGGTGGAATCCAAGGCAATAAATGAATTGATCAACATAGTGGGAACATTTAGAGTAGATGATATGGGGAGTATGATGGGAGATAAACATGAAGTGATAACTATCCTAGTGGTTGGGATGGATAGTGGGATTACGGTCAGAGTGATTGAATTCATAACTATGTATACTGCGTGGTATTAGTGATAAATGGAGTGGTAGTGGATATTGGGGATAAGGTGGAAGTGGTTTTAGAAGAGGGAGGTAAAGGTGGAGTTTGATTGTCCACTTATGTTGATTGGATTTATACCAAGGGAGTTATTAGCATAGGTGGGTCAGGTGAAGGTGTAATTACTTGTACTAGTAGACTGGTAGAAATATGAGGGGTAGCTATTTAAGTTTACTGGGTAGTGGAGATAAGAGGAAGGAGTACTATGGCTGGTTGAAAAATGGATACAGGAAGAGGGACTATTTGTGTTAGTTGAATAAGAACTATGCCTTCTATAGAAGTTGACATTGGTTGATCCATTAACTATGATGTTGTCTCTTGGCTACTGGAAGGACCTCTTTTTACCTTCTATTTTTGCTTCCACTTTTGTGACATAACTGGATTATTTTCCTAGTCTATTTGGGTTCCACTATTGGGACCCTCTATTGCTATTAACACACCGTTTTCCTTCACTTATCTCAACTTGTCACTAATACAAAGGGCCTCTTTAGTTATTTTAACCCCTTTTCTCCTTAACTAGTTTATTATTCTATTTATAACTTGGGTGTTCCTATCCATTAATGAGAAGGATTCAGGTATAAACCACCTGACCAGTGGAAGAGGTTTGAGATAAAGTTTATTATCATAATATACCCTATCATTGGTGACTCATCATCTTTTAAATCCTCATGGACTGGTGTAATGTTGTAGGTTTTAATCTATTCTAGGGTCATTCTTGAATAATCTTTCAACCTTACGTCCTCTTCATCCTGCATGTCTTCCTATTAATCTTCATAAAAAGAATATGGGAATATGTGGTGACACCCACTATACTAGTAATATGGCCAATCACATCATTTAATGACCTTGTATCGAGACCTCTTTAGGTCATTTGAGTTATCTCGACATCTACACATTTGGATTTTGATAGGGAAGGGTAGGTGTATCTTCCTATAATGATAGGGAAGTGGATCCCTACCTTATTCCCACTTGATAAGAAATTGAGGGTTTCCCTAAGTTTACTCACAAATTCCATCAGGGCCCATTTGTCTCTTACATACCTTAGAAGGGTATAGGGATAACCACTTAAACCTCTCACTATAATTTATGAAGATTTTGGGAACTAAATGAAATATGACCCCAAATTTGTGATTTTAGATGTTACATCATCATAAAATCTCTCCTCTAGTTCATTTTTAAACACAATTATGATACAGTTTATGAAAGCATCATTGACTCTTCTGAAATGTTGTTTTCTTGCCTCAAGGGTGATGTTAGGGTAATAATTAAATACATTATTGACTTGATTGGCATTGTGTTCAATCCTAGGAAATCCCTCCCTTTTGTTAATATGTAGACCAAGTATGAGATCATATAAAACTTGCCTATAGTTTGGAATTCCATAAATTATTTGTGAATGGATTTAAAAATTAACTAGGCCTAGTTTATATACTATTTATTTTGGTGGATCATCTATTTATACTAGTACATTCAATCCTGATAATTCTTGGCATCTGGGTTCCCTATAAATCTCTAAAAGAGTATGATAATGTATCCTAATTAATATTTGAAGTCTAACATATATGGGTTTTTACGTATTCTTATGGATGTAGGTTTAGAGGTTTTTAGCCATTATTTGTTTATAACAAATAGACAAGCAATATTATTATATTGATAGAACTTCTTCGAAGAGTCAGGAGTTATATCTAGATAAATTTCATATTTTGGAATCAAGAACATGGTGTCGATGAAATTGAGGTCTAGGTTTAAAATATTTTGTCCTTTATCATTCACCACCTCCCTCTTCTTAGCATTGTAATTTTTCCCCATTATCCATTATCATAGATGCTTTTAATCCAATCATTCTTGAATTTAGCATTTATTATGTTCTACAAATATAATATGTCTATGTGACTTAGATTTGTGTTGGTGATCTCATTTGTATTTGAGTCTAGGCTAGATAGGAGACTAGGTCCCTTTTACTTAAAATTCATTTCCTTTCTAAACATATATTTTGGGAAAATTGGTGTGGGAAAAACAACTACATAGTTGGTGGGGTTTTGACTTACAATTGTAGATAAAATGTTTGGTAGAGATATAATGTGTAATTGTAGATGAAATGTTTGGTGGGGTTTTGACTTACAATTGTAGATAAAATGTTTGGTAGAGATATAATGTGTAATTGTAGATGAAATGTTTGGTGGAGTTTTGACTTACAATTTTCACTTAAAATTTTTAATGGAAAGTCTAATGGGGTTTTGTTTTTTAGAAGCAAGTCAGATTTATTAAGGGGATTTGGAATTGTTAGAGAAGTGGGAATCTTCATCAGGGTTTCTTATATGTTTTAGCAATTGGGATATCCAAGGGTTTTGGTCTTGCAAAATCAATAGGGTTTTTAACTAGAGTTCATGTGGAGAATCCTATGGGAATATTATAGATTTAAAAAGCAAGAAACAAACCCTATATTTTTGGAAAAAATGCAAACAATCTTGGTTTGACAATATGCAAAAGTGAAAGAAATAGGAAATTGTAAATGATGTTATCAATGATATATTTTTTATAATTTCAAAGGTAAAAAACTTAAACCTAGGAGAACACTTAAGATTTCATGGATAAAATCAATTTGTAGGGTTTGAATGAAATGTAGGATACTCTAGAGGAATGCCATACTTGCGTATAGAGGATGACAATGGTGAAGTATGACATTGGCATTTGGTTTAAAGGCTTCTTGAAATGTAGAGATCCAAAGCCAATTTACAAATGTTAAAAATGAGCTTTAAAAACCTAATTTTATTAACAAAACCTACATATAATACTAAGTAGGGTGGTGGTTAGGTAAATAGTGGGAAGTAAGTTTTCAAAGTCATTATGTAATTTTGTAAGTTTGTAAATTTATATTTAGATCTATGCTTTTTGTTGAGTGACTTGTTACCATGGAAGAGGGAAAACAAAACTCGAGTTGCACTTTGAAATTTAAAAAGTTGTAAAGTGTAATCAGATTTCCAATTCCTAATGAGTAGGGAGGAATGGTGGAATGTGGAACTTGAGTTGCACTTTGTAACTTTGTAAAGTTACAAAGTAAAAGTGGAGTTACAATTTCCATGGGTATGGTGAATGGTATAAAATGGGGTTTTGATTGATTTTTGAAACTTTATAAAGTTTTAAAGTGCAACCAAAGTTTTATTTTTTGTCAAGCATTGGGTAAGAGGGAAGTGCAGGTTTAGGTACACTTTGAAAAAAATTTAGTTGTAAACTACACTCAAATCTCCAGTTTCCACTACGTATATGAAAAGTGAGAAACAAAGGTTTGGGTGAACTTTGCAACTTTGCAAGTTATAAATTGCACCCAAATCTCTGATTTCCACTAAGTAAATGAAAAAGGTTTCTTGGTCACTTTAAAGTTCTTTTCCCATAAAATTAATGGGTTCTCCTTTAGGGTATAAGTTGTTTTGATATTTTTGGCTCAAAAATATCAGCAATTCCTTCCAAAAATAAATATTTCTTGATTCTATGATAAATTTTCAAGAATATTAATTGGACCCTAATAAAAATACATAGATATCCATAAGAAACTTGTGTTTAAGGGAAAATATATTGCACATGTACACTTATATTTATACTAGATGGGCATTACCTTTCCTTAAAAAATTATCTGAGACAATAGAATATTGTTTGAGCTTCTTAATTAGAACCTATCACTATCATTCTCCCATTTATATCTTACCTCATCCACCCAATCTACCTTCCATATGGTAATTGTGTATAACATTGCCTCTATGGACTTATCCCTCCTAGATAGTGCATTCACCACTGCATAATCCTTTCCTTTTTTATATATGTTTTTAAATTCATATCCCAACATTTTGGTCATATGTTTTTTTTTTCTTTGGATGAAAACATGTTCATTAAGAAGTGTTTTAGACTATCATAATTTTTACTCACCTTAAAGTGTCTACCCATCATATACCATCTCAATTGTTTGGTTGTATGAAGAATACCATTATCTCATTCTCATAGACATGCTTTATCAAATTCTTACCTTTGAGTTGAGAAATATCAAATGTAATGGGTAATCCTTCCTACATGAGTATTGACCGCCCATTCCATACCATGAACATCACATTCAACAGTGAAGCTCTTTAAAAATTTGGGTATACAAAATTGGAGTGGTACACATCACCTCCTTCAACTTATTATATGCCTTGGTTGTTGCTTCATTCCAATGGAAGGAGTCCTTCATAAAATCTATGAGTGGTGTTACTATATTGTCATATTTTTCCATAAAATGAAGCTAGTAACCTATCATCCCTATTAATACACAAAGGTTATTGAGGATTTTTTGACTTTCTATTCTATTATGGCCTTGATATTATGAGGGTACACTTTGACAAATTCATGTGAAACAATGTGACCCAATTAATCCACCTCTTTCACTCCAATAACACACTTAGGAGGATTTTCATAATATTTTTGTTGTTCTAGAGTTATTAGTAATTTATTCACATGTTGTGAATGTGCTTCCCATGTCTTGATTTATATTAGAAAGTGATTTAAAAATACCAAGAAAATTTTCTAAAAAAATTCCAAAATATAATGTTCATAAAAATCTAAAATGTAGATGGTGCATTTGTGAGACCAAAATGCATTACCAAAAACTCATATTTTCCATCATGAATTTTTAAATCTGTCTTATGTATATCCTCATTTCTTATTTAAATTTTATGGTAACCAGAATGAAGATCCAATTTGTAATGTATACAACACCATGTAACCCATATAGTAAATCATCAGTTATGGGAGTATGAAACTTACATTTGATGGTGTACTTATTTATTTATATGTAAATGGAGCACATCCACGAGGTATCATCCTTATTACCCACCATTACCACTAGATATGAATATGCACTTTGACTATGTCTGATAATACTAACCTTTGACATATTATGTACTGTGACACCATATTTTAAATCTCACCCTTTTAGATATAAGGGTACCTGTAAGGTCTAATTTTTGATGGTTGACTATATAGTAACACTTAAATGGCATTACCATGATCATGATCACTTTTTTAATGTAGTCTTTTGGCATTACTCCAAATATAAATGAGTAATTATAAAATAATTACATGTAAATTTAGATTTGTAGACATTTTTTTTGCTGCATTTATATGAAAACTAGTTGTGTTATAACCATTTGCTCTCTTTTTTATGATATTTTGTATCTAATGATAATTAACACTTATGGGGAATTTTCACACAATCCATTTAGTTTGAGTGTATTTCCTTTAGAATGAAAACCCATGAACAACTCCTAGAACATGAACAACTCCTAGAATGACATCTCTATTGTTTTCAAGGAGCCAATTGACTCATAAAATGATGTTTTCCCCTCCCATATGAATATAAAAATGTATGAGAGTCTAGCCTTTAGTCTCTCATGGTATTTTTTCATTATGGCATTTCCCTAAACAACTAACTATTATAATATTTGTAATCATAACTAAAATTTTGGAGTTGGATAAACAAAAAAGTTCAATCATGTGGCTAATTTATTATTGATGAAGGTATGTGTACTCCCAAAGTCAATCAACACTATTTCCTTATATTTATTTAGGAAACACACTGCCTTGAGGTTTTTTTGGTTGATAATGTCTAAAATTACATAGACACAATTTATACTTTGCTAGGTATATTTTGAGTCCTCCTCTGGTTCAACCTCACCTTTGCGTACTACTTCCTTCTATTCTTCTTATTCATCAACACATTCATTATAGAAATAATATATTCTTAGTACATTTATGTCTATTTTATTTGATGTCACACTTGAAGCATATCCATTTTTATTGCTTCTCATCAATTTGTTGAGTAAATATGGTAGGGTTGAGGGAATGATTGTGTTGGAGTAACGAAAATTTTATGAATAGTGAATTCATGTCATTGAATTGATATATTTCCTCTGACATACATGCAAAGACCATGAAATCTAATATTAAACTTGGATTAAACATGTGAACATTAATTTGTATCCTTTCCTTGAGCCCAATGTATAACAAGTCATTTAGGTTATCCTTTGTGATGTTCACCACTCATAAATATAGGTTCTATAATTATTGCATATAATCCTTAGAAGTCCCTATTTATCATTTTTTAAGCTGCCTGAAGTAGTTCTCTATTACACTATTATGGTAGTGTATCTGTAATTCATCATTAACATTTATAGGAAATAGTAAGGCCTATATTTTTATTTTGAGAGAATACCTATCTATACCAAATAAAATGATTTGATTCCAAATACAAAGATTGTTATTACTATCATTTGTGCACATGAGATCTGATTTAAATCAAATAAATTATCAATTTTATTATTTTAGGTGAGTG